>CABFVX010000870.1:69074-155580 GCA_902151425.1 Timema shepardi
ATAATAATAATAATAATAATAATAATAATAATAATAATAATAATAATAATAATAATAATAATAATAATAATAATAATAATAATAATAATAATAATCTAACAATCTTCTGTCCCAATTAGTTTGGATTAATGAGGTCCTTATCTACCTGCTAAATCTATTAAATAAATTGAATATATCTTGTTTTTTTGTCAATCCTCAGGTGACCTGTTCAGCTGCCATGCAGTGGACAATCCCAGCCCCGAGTCTGAACTCTCCTTGTTGAAGCAGTACGGGCCTGATGTGCCTGTCAAAGTGATAGAGCGGCTTGTGAAAGCATTTGGGGAGCTGCGAATCAAGGCAGACCAAGGGTTGGTTCAGTACCCTTATTCTACCAGAGAAGTTGTCAACATTGTCAGACATTTACAGGTTAGCTTCAAATCATTAGTTTTAAGTAATAATTAGTCAAGTTGCAGGGTGTTTACTAGGTCACGAAAGTCACAAACAAATTACTAATTGCACAAACGGTCACAAAAGTTCCTGAAAAGTCACGAATTTTCAATAGTTTGGCCATAAAGTCACAAAAATATTTTTGTTTGAATTTCCCTCATATTGTAACAACGCAAATGCGTTGAAAGTCGCACCAGCTACTACCCATGGCACCGTGTGCTAGCCGCTAGCTTCCTGATTGTTTTTACCGTTGATACCAACAAGATTAACGTTCGCCATCTAATTAAAGTTCAATGTTGCGTGTGAGTGCAGTATGCCTATATATCATGCATTATGCCGATGACAGTGAGCTTGGGGTCCAAATCCCTGTTATGTGTACTGGCGGAATATTTTAGTTGGTTTCCCAATCCTTCTCAATGCAAATGCAGGTACATTTTCTGAAATTCTGTTTTCTTAATACCTATTTCACTAGCGTGTAGTGTAATTATTAATCTATTCATACAATCCAAACAAGTACTAAGATGTGGTGAAAAGAAAAGTAGATGTCACATCTAACACCATCGCTGAGGGAACTGCAGGTCTTATGGAGTAAAGCTTTATCTTTGCTCTCTCTCTCTCTTTCAGTTAACTGTTGCCAAACAAACCGCATAGCTTTCAATTGATGTGACGTGAGGGTGGAAGGTTTACTTGTAATTCCCCCATTAGTAAACATTGTAGCATGAGGAGGTCTGTGGGTTCATTTGACAGGCAACCAAGTTCCAATCGATGTTGTTTTTTCTAGAAACATTAACTAAATTTATTTTCAAGATTAAACTCTTTCTTTTAGTAGACGATGAATATAATTAAGTTTAATTATTATTATTTTTAGCACCATGTCTTACTACCCATTTGGGTTTACTTGACTAAATTAATTCTTGAGTTAAAATAGAAAGTAGAAATAGTAAATAAATTAAACATTTCTTGCTTTGATATATTTTCACTTAAACATTCTTACACTAGGTTAACTATTAAAGTAATGATCTCAGTTCTGATTGTTTAACTAATCATAATAAATGTCGGGATTAACCATTAAGCAGCATAAGGGCTCCAAATACAATTTTGTGTCAAATATACAAAATAAACTATTATCTAAGTCCAATATTTTCTCAACCTTTGTAGGTTCATGTTTTCTAAGATTCAAACTTTACAATGAAAGGAGGTTAGAAGATCAAGGCCTACACACTTACCAAAAAATTGTGAACTTTGAGTTGAGGCCTACAGTTTTCTGCTAAGTGTGTAGGCCTTGCCCTTCTAACCTCCTTTCAATGGTTACAATTATATGGCTATTGGGCATCATTTTTCGTTTGTCAATATTAGAATTTGTATTCAGAAATAAATGAAGATTCTGATTCTAATTAAAAATGGTTTAACCCATTGCTAGTAATAATGTTTCCTTTTATTTTTGTTGATTTACATTACGTGTTCATTCCATCTAGCCTTGCTTCCTCTACTCTTTCATGTATCCTCAGTATTACCTGGTAGGAAAACACTTTTATTAAAACTTAGCTTGCCACACAGTGTTTATCTCTAAAACATGTTTTTTTTTTGTTTTTGTTTTTTTCAGGAATTTCAGGGTGAAAGTCTCTCGAGTGTGGTTCGCAACGTATTTGACTTTGACCGCTACAGCCGAGAAGTTCAGGAAACCTTGATAGAAACACTACATAAGCATGGCATTCCAATGGGTGCAAACCCATCTAACATTAACCTTGCAAAAGAGTAAGGAACGCTCTATTTTCCATAATTAACATTTAAGAATTGTTTTTATTTTCTAATACATCTCTAAACCTACCAAAATGTAAATAACTATAATAAACAATGCACTTATTTGAAGAAATATGAGTTTTGTTATTTTTTCCTTTTAGTAATATTTAACTTATTTTTACACAATATCAAAAATTGATTTTTATTTCAAACACATTATAAAGTTCAGAGTGTTAATTTTAATTCCAAAAATCTTAATCTTACTCAAATGAGCCCTCAAAGTCGACAACAGTAATTTTGTTTTATACTTAGATACCCAGTACAAAACTAATTTTGTATATTTTAAAAGCCTACTCAGTAATATTTAAATAAGAGCTGGGCCTGTGCGGGAAAAAAAATTCAGGAAATCGGATTTTCCTGAAACTCAGGCCACGAAAATTATTTCCTAGGATTTTTTGGGAAAAAATGTAATGTAAAAACTTTCGCTAAAAGGACTATTTATCAATGTCACATTTGTATTTAAGTTAATGTTCGTTAAGAATATTATCACTTTATTAAAAGTTAAATTAACCTTATCTTCCTTAATAATACCGATACCCGTAACTTCAATAAATTTCACTTGCTTTTTTTTTTATAATTGGACATAAAATAAGATAACCACACTAAGTTCATGGTAATATTTAACCCTGAATCTAAGGAAGGAAATCATTATATTTTTAGCACAAAATAATGATAGAAGTGGCTTTTAAATATCAAAATATGCACAAACTTGAATCGCACTTAGTTCCATAAATACACATTTACTACATTAATGTTATTATTTAAAATGGCATTTATTTGCTTTTGTATCACAGATAATAATAATTGAATCAACTAACATTTTTGAGTCCAACAGCGCTAAGTAACTAAATCGTAAACAGTAACTGGACACACTGGCTAACTTAAGAAAGGTTGTTTTTTTTTCTGGACAAGACTGTGGTTCACTTTGTTTTATACAGATCAGTGTTAATATCTCAATTTTTTTAATGTATAAGCTATTAAAATTCATACTATTCATTTTTTATTCAAGAACCTCTTTAAACTATTTTTAGAATCATTTTTATTGATATCAAAAATGCTTGACAAAAAATAAACTATAGTAGTTGCATTAGACCTAGGTTTTCTATTTTACATATATTCAACACTTATAGACAAAATAATACCTAGTTTTTATTTATAATACTTACAATTTAAAAACAAATTAATATAAAAATTGTAAGTGTCCATTATTTTTTTCTTTGGAAAATTATACAAAATTACATAGTTTAAATGTATTGTTCCAACCTCTAACTGCGACCAATTCAGAGATTTGTTCCTTTTCCCAAAGCTATTAAAAAAAATATTGAAAATTACCACTACATTTTAACTTAATTGAAATGATAAAATTTTATCCCTTTCTTATCAAATTACCAAAAGCTTATAATTTTTCGATCTTTTTTTTTAATGAAAATTAAAAATTAAAAACCTGAAAAACAAATACAAGTCTAAAGTAGAATACTATTTTTTTTTTCTCTCATCCCATTCCTTCTGGAAATTGTTATTTCTTGCCTGAAAATTTCCCAAAGCTTAAAGATTTTTTCATAATAATGTAAATTTATAAGACTAAAGAAAAAGTAAAAATATACTAATAAGAGTATATTTGATTAAGAAAGCCCACCTTGGGAAAGAAAAAAATGTATAATCCAATGCACAAAGGTGACATCTTCTTCTATTCTTTTGTCTTATATAGTAGAAGTGATCACACACACACATTTTAACACAAATAGAATAATATTTAGGCATTGTTGCCTTTATCAAACAGAATGAGAGAAGAGGGAATACTGGATTACTCCATTTTGAATTTTTTCTAAAAAACTGTTAAAAAACCACTTTGCTAATTGTTTTTGGGAGTAAAAATAAATGTCTCAAAGTTTGGCTAGGGTTATTGTTTTTATTTTTATATATACACATACCATATTAAAACCATATTATAACTATATGAATAATGTACCATTGTTTGATAAAGACAACAATGCCGAAATACTACTCTATTTGTGTTAAAGTGTGTGTGTGTGACCACTTCTACTATAGAAGACAGAAGAAATAAAGAAAATGTCACCTTTGTACATTGGATTCTTCCCACGATTTTCCTCTTTCCCTAGGTGAACTTTCATCATTTTTAGTTTAGTTTTCCTTTTTTCTTTATTTTCATCAATTTCCATTATTATAAAATTAGATAGCCATTGGGCCACCTCATTTTTAACCAAAGTTTAAAATGCCATTCTCGTACAGGTTTAATATAACTTATTCACAATACTCCTAACTCAATGTATTATGGCAAAGTCTAAAAGGGATGTCTTTTGATTGACAATCTTGAATAACAGGCAAAAATTAAATCCCTTCTTTTTGATTATATTTGAGTGTTAATAGAATAATTATTGAGTATCAACATCAACCATTTTTAGCCCGTGGTTGTCAGTATAGTATAATGCCTCAATCTTACACCCACCATTCTTCCTCCTTTATTTTCCTCCATCCCTCTCCTCTCACTCGCACACAGCAAGATTAGAGCTTTAAAACAAATTACAACTAAAAATTTGTAAAATTTACTTGCTTTTTAGCTTCTTTACTATTCTCAAATATCCTAAATAATTTCAAAGTCCCACCCCTATTCCTGATAATTCCCGGCAACCAAACTGAAAATTGTTGTGGGGGAATAAAACAGCTTTTAATCCTTAAGCAAATATGATTTGAAAATTATGTTTATGCCAAATAAATCCAAGAGTTTAGTTGTTAAATGTTTTTCTTTGCATTCAGATCCCTTTTAGTTTTAAATTGTAAAAAGTTTGTTTTATATAGCCTACTTATGTACATTTATGCCATTTATTCACTTATTTATTTTTAATAGTTTCGAAGTAACTTTTTAGAATTTGTAATGTAGTTTTGTTAAAAAAAAATTACCATTACTAGGCCATCAAAATCAGGGCCCTGGCTATAACAATATTGATGTGGTTCTTTTTGATCTAGATGATTTTAAATTAGGTCTAATCTATACATTCTTAACTATAGAGGGTGAACTAAACATTCAGGTTAAAAGCACACCAAACAGTTATATTCGATAAAAGTGAAAAGAAAAAGGTCCTACAAACTGATTTATAAAGCTGCAGGTTTAGCGAACTTACACCACGTACAAAGGTCTCATCAAGTACCTTCATCAAAAGACAGTTGAATACTACCTAACATTGACTTAAAGTTGATCACAGATATGATTCGATGTTAATGAGATCTAACTGTATCTAGAATCAAATAACCAACATCAAGAAAACTTTAATGAATACAGTTAGGGCTCTACACAAGAACAAACATGAGTGGATGCTAAGTGGATTCTTAGTGGTAGGTAGTGATATTGATTTGCTAGCCAAGACAAATCGCGGAGATCTTTCTCCTAAAAAAATTTATACAACATAACTTACATAAGTAACATGATAGCATAGTCCCGACTACACTTTATGTTTACTCGCACTAACACACTACTTACACAAGTTGCCCTCTGAGTATCTACTCAGGCTCGTTCTTCCATATAACCCTAAGTTGCGGTAATATAGTGAGTGGGTTTTGCTAATGTTCAGTAATTAATTGGGGTTTTTAGTTTAGATAGTGTTAAGAACTAAATTTGTTTATTTAAAAAATAAAAGTATAACGTTAATTTGATTTATAAGATTTATTTGAAAATAATGCTTCTTTTGACTAAAAAAAAGTTAAAACATTTTTACTCCATATAGGCCAATGAAATCTATTAACTCGTATTACAACTGATACGTGCTGGCTATCCAAAGGATTGATCCTAATAACTGAATAAAATTCAAATGAGTGAAAAATGAAAACCTGAACATACCTGTGATTGTGAATAGCTCTGAGTAGTCACCACTTTCACAAATCACCACAACTAGGCTCATTACGTTGATGAAAAGTTGCCCTTGTTACGAAACAGGAACAGACCATAATGGATCAGTGGTAGAGTGTTGGTGCTCAAAGTCAAAGGTCTTGGGTTCGATTGCTGTTTACAGATTGTTCTTGTCCTTTAATTGACAATGCAATATATTTTGAAAATGTTAGTTAATGCAAGCTCGTGATACAATGTTCAAATCCTTTTTCCTTTGAAATACAGAAATTTATTTTGTACATGCAAGAAATTGCCGGAAACAAGGATCACTTTCCTATTTCCCTTCTTTCGTGCATACGACTATGTTATTAAATACACTATAAAACTTGATTCAAACGTTTGCCGAAAATAGAAAGCAGAATATGCATCAGTGGCACAGCAATTGCTGTATGTTGACCCACGATGCATTGCAACACTAACTTAAAACACCTGATTATCAATATATTTTATTTCCTAGTAGATAAACATATATTTTTAGATCATTCTCCCAATGGATGATTACAAATTATAATCCTGTGTCGTAGCACAATCCAATACATCAATAAACACGCTTTACAATAACAGGTTATTTCAAATCACCTCACAACAGCAAACAAAGCTGTCTGCTAGCTTCTGGCTGTAGAGTGCATGCTTTGTCAAATGTGCATGTGCACTTATTTGAGATGGTTGGTTTTGAGATTTGATTGGTTCTCCTGTGCCCAACATCTCGAGCAGAGCGGACAATGTAGAGATGAGTTGAATTTTAGCGGAACAGCTTGCCGATCAAGCAGAAATCTTGCTATTGGCTTAGAGTTTGTTGCGTGACCACGTTTCTGTTCTGTGATAGTTTTTTAGTCAAAAGTTCTAGTGAGCAGATCTGAGATGCCCAGAATACATTATTTGGGAAGAAATGCGTTGACATTAATTGTAAACCGACCTCTTGGTTGTTTCTTGATGTTGTTTATAAACAACTTTCTTAAGACAAATGTAAAATCATATATTTATGAATCTACACAAGTAGCGAGGAGAGCATCATTATACAAACTTAAATATATTAATAAAGACACCCAACTATTGGCTAAGCATTTAGAAGTGTTTTTTGCTCATGGTATTAGAAAGTAGAAACTGATCATCAATAATATAGTTGAAATGGCCTCGGAATTAAATTCATTATTAATAAAGATATAAATACTTCACCTCACCACTTCAGCTTACACTGAAACACAGCTTCAGTGGCAGATATTAATATATGCTAAGGGCCATCCCATTTGTATTTCCGTGACGCTTGGAATATGCAACTTCCCTCCTTGCAAATATAATATACTTGTAATTTGAAGTGATAATTGATATTCAATCTGACATTTTAGCTCAGTCGGTAGCGTGTCTTTCTACTAAGCTAAGGGTCCTGGGTTCAATCCCTAACATGGCTGAAAAATATATATAGTTGGTGAAATGTAGGTTTACTCTTTTACAGTGATGAATTAACGGCTGGGGATTGGATGTTGTGTCTGTCCTAGTCTTAAGTTATATTATAAGGCATATGAAGCTAAAAACTGATCCAGACCAAATTCTGGAAACAGTAATGGGTGTTATTTATTTGTGCGTAAACCACTCAATTCAGTTTTAAAAATGGATGGAGCTAAATATATTGGTTGATTAATTACACAAGGAAATTACTATATTATTTTCAGTTAGATAATTTAGGGTATTTCTAAGTAAAGTGATCCTGTCTTCAAACTGTATAATATTCAGTTGTAGAAGTCCAAATCAAATTAGAATCCATGATCTAGCATTGAATCTTCTGAGATAATTCAGAATTTTTGTAAATCATTGTTTTTTTTTAACTTGTGTTAACTCGTTTATTTTAATGGGGCAAAGTCCAAACTTAGCCTCTCTTTCTCTTTGCTATGTATGGTTATATATCCAATACTCCTTTCTCTCTAGTGTTTGTATCTGGCAAATTATAAAAAAAGTTGAAATCTTTGGGGTATGCGCTAAATTCTGCTCAATTCAAAAATCAAACTTTCAGATTCCCGCTTCCTCCAATGGAGCACTGCGGGTCATGGACAACACTACATTCACAGGGACCCACTCAGGTACCTGTGGAACAGCGGTACTTGAGGCCAAAACCAGCTGTTGCATTACGCAGATACCAGCACAACTTGGACAGAGTAGAGGCTCGCGCCACCTCGTTCAGTGAGATGCAATCCTATTGGTCGGTGCCTTTTCATGAAAACAGTATTATCGCCGGACTGACAGTCAGCAAGAGTAAGACAATTTTGCTCAACTTAGAGGTTATGGAGATATATTTGTAAATAAGAAGCGGCCTCATGTTCTAATTGTGAAATGATGTAGGATCCTGGCCATGACAAACATAATTTAGAAGTTGTTATTTAGACAATGGTTACTCCCCTCTTAGAGACAATAGTCTAAATCTGGATGAAATAAAATTACAGGTGATTCGGAGCTCACTCTAATTGTAAAACTCAATATCTATGATATTTGTATGTTAAATTCATAAGATAAGACTAAGTAGAACACTTTAACTTTGTCAGAATAATTAAATACATTTGAATTTAAAAATAACCTGCATCAGGGGTTGAATGGTCTAAGGCATCATCAAAGTTCGAATTTTATTCATTTGTACTGAGGGTGGTTTTAACTAGATGGTTTTGCAACCCTACCCAACTAATGTATATAAACATGTAGCCTGAGTGGGTAGTAAAACATAATGCTAACAAATAAAAATTAGATATATAAATTATCTATATATTAAGAAGAACAAAAACTGGTTTGTGTGACTGCATGGTCTAAGGCATCAATCTCGCAATAGACTGGCCTGCCAGTGATTGGAAGATTGGGGTTTTAATCTCAGTCCAATGTACTGAAGGGTGAGATTGGAGTTCAAATCTCAGTCTAGTGTACTCAGGGGGGAGATTGGGGTTCAAATCTCAGTCCGTTGTACTGAGGGAGGAGATTGGGGTTCGAATCTCAGTCCAATATATTGAGTGTTATTTTTCTTGAATAGTTTTTCACACGCGGTTACATTACCTATAATTCCAACACATTAGCATGACCAGTACATATGCGTGGAGCCCAAACGGATAGTAAGACGTGATGCTAAAAATAATATTTAAAAAAATTAAGCTCTAACAAAAGAGTGATCCATAAAGCATTAAAATAATGATCATATCTTTAACAATCTTGCAGGTGGTACAAACAATCCACTTGAAGATGTGATTCATGTCCTCACGTCCAACCCTCTAACTCTTTACTCTATGATACCATCTGGTGATGGTATACAAGAACTATTTGTCCAAATCATGATCAGTCATCAAAGAGGGGCAAGACCACAGTGCACCCTGGCTCCGTTAGGCGACACTACTACATTATTGCTGCACGAAGAAACGGTAAGATCATTGCATCAGATCTAATTTTTGTTCTTGTGTATGGTACTTAGTACATACATTCTAATGACATTAATGTCCAAATTATGGCAGTTGAGTTGCTTCTGGCATTTTTTCATACTGTTTGCAAAAGACGTGAGAATTTTGTTCTATAAGTCCTCCCACAGGGTTTGGCAGCCACATGCTTGCAAATTGTTATAACTTGGTTTAGTACTCGGAGACCCTAATTTGTGTCAAATAAAATTATAGGATTTTGTTAAATAAGTAGAATTTTATTTAAAAAACTAGATAAATGAAATATTGTTTTGGATTAAAAATTGTATCAAATTAACTCGAATTTAAGAGGTATATGGCTCAGGCTAGAATATTTCTACTTTATCTTTAAATATTCGTCTTGGGTCACAATGTGGCATTACAATCACCATCATAATCATAGTTACCATCGTCATCAACTGTTTCTAGCCTGTGACCAGGTCAGCTTAGTTAAATGCCTCCATCTTCCTCTATTCTTTTACCTTCAATTTCTTCCATTCTTCTACGCTCACTTCGAACACTTTCTTATATCTGCTCTTCCCATCTCTTGGCCTCCTTTGCGTATTTTCCCTACACGCTTCTTTTCCATCATTTTCTTTGGCATTCTCTTCGCATGCTCATACCATCTCGGTCTTACTTCCTCTGCTATCTCATGTAGCGTAGTAAGCAGGTGGCCGAAACAAACAAATACTCGAGAAAACATAGTCAAATGCCAAATTGGAAAAATTGTTGACAACCATAAGCTAAGAATAGGGACTATGAACATTGGAACACCAACTGGCATTACAAGAGCGAGTCCAAACACTTATTTTACAAATGTTGTTTTACTGAGGGAAATAAATCTCCCGGACTGATGGAACTTTAATTGATTAATGGAATGCAAAGAAAAAATACATAACAGGGCTGTTGGGACTCTATTTCTTACAATCTCCGGGAAGAAAGACAAATAATAATTATGTATGATTTTTCTATTGTTCATTTGCTTTTAAATCAACAAAACCGATGAAAATTCGTGTTTTACAAGCTTAATAGTCAATTTTACCAGAATATTTTATCTCATCATATTTTATTTACCTCTTTTTAATTTCAAAATGTTACAATTAACTTTTATTTTGATAGTAATTTAAATGTGCTAAGTAAAATATTATGGAAACACGTCTCGCCAAAATTTCAATCTCTCTAATAATACTCGATTGTTTGCATTGTCAAATACTGGCCATAAAAGTAATTTTATTTCTAATTATCGAATGTGAATATTTTTGTTGTTTATTCTCCAGTCAAACACATTGCTGTTGCTGGACACAGGCTTGGGGCAGGCGACAAGCATCCCTCTCCAATCCACACTAGAGCTGGCCACCGAGAGCTTCACCAGAACTTTGGGAAATATTCCACTAACCACCTGGCATCTTCTGCCTCAGCTACTAGATTTCAGCAGTGTTGCGGTGAGACCCAACTTGTACTAGCATTCATTGCACAACAACTTCGTCAAAGCTAGCCATGATTCAGGCTTTTTTTTTTAGGCAGAAAGGGTTTTCGTGTAAACTTTCAGCTCTCTAAGTTTCCATAAAAGCCTCTGGTTATAACCCTTTTATTCTCATTTATTAATATAAATAATATATAAATTTATATATGATCTGCTTCTTCAGTGGCCGCATGGTCTAAGGCATATTTCTCGCAATAGACTGGACTGCCAATATCAGGAATATCGAGGCTCAAATCCTTGTTGGGTGTATTGAGGGGGATTTTTCCAAAATGGTTTTCCACTCTCTTCCTCTAAATTCAACATTCCTTATCCTTAACTCATTAGTGTAATTAGTATATTTGCATACAGCCTAAACAGGCAGTTAGACGAGGTGCTAAATAAAGTTTTAATATCAATTTTATATCTCTCATTTATAAAGGTCAATTATATCAATTAGCTGACACCTTAGCCCAGTCGGTAGCTTGTTTGCCTACTGAGCTAAAGGCCCCGGACTCAATTCCCGGTATGGTCGAAATATTTATCACTGGTGAACTGTGTGTTTACCCTTTCACATTGATGAATTAATGGCCGGGGACTGGATGTTGTGCCTGTCCTAGTCTTAAATTATATTATAAGTCAAATGAAGCTACGAAAGGCCTAGAAAGCGGGTAGTGGTAAATATATCGCTTGAATAAAAAAACTGACCCAGGCCATAGGCTGGAAACAGTAATGGGTGTAAAGTAAAAGTAAAGTTACATCAATAAACCTTTCTTTGAAATTTGGTTTTATATACATAAACAGTATAGCAATATAACTGCAGCAGCTGTGGTCATATGGGCTAAGGCGTTGGGCTCATACTGGACAGGATAGCCAGAGGTGGGGAGCTCGGGGTTCGAATCTATGTCAGGTGCACTGGGGGGGAGGAGGGGGCGCTGTAGTTTTCCCATAACTAATTTGAGTTAATTTTCTCTATTGAATGATTTGTTTGACATATTTTAGACCTTTTAATGTTAACAAATGTAAGCTAAGTATTGTAATTTTCCCAGGATGGACTAATAGTTATTCCTACTATATTTTTCAAACGCTCCATTTCCTCTCAGATCCTGTACGAGTCTGGAGGTAAGAGGGTGGAAGTGGTGGATGTGAAGAGCTTCTCGGCTTTGTCCATGACTCTGCCGTTCACTATCAGGTCTCTTCATGTCGCCGCTGTAGACAAGTGGCTTATTCAGGACTCGTCAGGACAGTGAGTTGGCTTTGTGGTTACATTTTTATGTGAGACTTCATTTAATAAAGAAACTAAACATTACTTTATGACCGTGAGTGTTTCTTATGAATATAAATTAGTATCTGAAAACTTTTCTTAATCATACCACTAACATAATCTCATACCTGCACCAATAGTCGCACAGTTCAGAGGTTACTCTGATAATAGCCTGAATCGGAGGTAACGAGGAGGTTTAGCCTTAAACTTCAGCTCTCTGGGTGGTTTTCCCATACTTACTCCACTCTAATGTGGGTACACTTTTCTATAAAATACTTTATTCATCTCTGTCCCTTACTATATCAATATCCTTGTTTTTAAACTTTAAAAAAAATTACAGTCAAAACTGATTTTCAACGATAAAATCAAGCACGTAATTAGCATGTCCTTATTGACTCTACTGAAAATGTTTTATTTGAAATGTAATATCATTAGTTCTAATGTATTTGAAAAAAAAGGTTTGTGATATTATTCTTTTTCTAGGAAACATTTACTATCTAAAAGGAATCCGGAAGATCCTTGCCCAAATGTTTTGCACTCTATAGCAGACAGTAGCCCGTCATTGGGAGCGCTAACCTCGTGTTTCCTAGAGCCGCTAGAGTCGGAACTACTGAGCCAGGCCATTGGGCAACAGCTGAGTTCCCCTCATAGGATACTGAGCTCTAGTCAGTCCTACGCCGCTTTAGTTATTGGCTTCCCAGACCTTGATCATAGTTCTAATGAGATATATCTATGGCCGAAGGAAGAACACAAGCTGTCTTCAAAACATAGGAGTGTGTTCCTCAGGGACTTTGCACAGGTCAGCTATAGAAAGCCTCAAGGGGTTTATACTATGATAGTCCTGTAGTGTAGCCAACGGAGCTCATGGGTAAACTATTAGGAGGCTTCAAGTGGTTGATTTCTTAAACATTTCCAATCTCTATTTTTTATGAAAATGTGTCAACTCACAATCATCGAATTTTTTACTAAACTGAACTTGTTGTCTTTTAAACATTTTAGTATCATAACTGCTCCATATTAGATCCATTAGTAATGATACTAGAAACGGGATATTTTAAGGTTATGTGAGAACCACCTTTTCAATTCAAGACTATTGAAACAAGAATATTAAAAAAAATTAGACGCGAGAACAAGAAACTTGAAAAATACATACAAGTAAATTTGTGTTTATTAAAGTAAATATACAGTTTAAAGAGTGCTAAAGTTCCTTTTCACGTTATGGTTGGCACTTGCTTTGTATGATCTTATAGATCATTCAAACACTTAAGATACATAACTAATACACATTTTGAATGCATTTAATAAAATAGTGATGGTTACCTTGTATACCATTTATAATTTAATTTTGTAGTGCAACAGTTATAATGTCAAACAATTTATTTTACATCCATAACTGTTTCCAGCCTGTGGCCTGGGCCAGTTTTTTATTCAAGCCATATATTTTCCATTGCCAGCTTGCTAGGCCTGTCATAGCATTGGTGAAAAATTTATATTGAAAAACAATATTCATTTATAACTAAAACATTTCTTAATGAAGGCTTTTTTGGAGCTACAAGTATGGACTATTTTCGGGTATTATTCTAAATAATAAATTCTTGGTTTGGTTTGTAAATTTTTAAGGGTAGCTATTTGCTTTTTCATTATTATTTTTTAAATTTCTCGAACTTTCAAGTTTCATGTTTGATTTTCAAAACCAAATTAAGCTGTTTTTTTTTACTGTCTTGACCGAGATATTTTCGACTCTCATACATCCCTAAAATCTACTCTGATATAGTATAAATGTTTGGTAAAAAGTTACTATTTTACTTGGTAACTAAATGTAATTAGTGTAAAATCTTTTATCTTACTACTGTGCATGGTATAGTAGAAATATTGAGAAAATAACCACAATAAAAGGCACAAGATGCACATTAACCATCTTACAGAGTGTTTGTACAAAAAGTAAAGCTATGTACGAGGAGTGTGTTTTAAGTAAGGACCGTTTTTGTAATAAACTAAGAACTACTAAATATTTTTGAGTAATTTTTTTATTTGATTCTACATACCTTTAGCTACTTTTCAACATAGTTTCTGTTGTTATTTAAATATTTTTCATATTGTGAGATAAGTTTTTGTAGACCCTTGTCATCAGTGTGGAAATGCTTGCCAGCAAGGAACCTTTTCAGGTGCAAGAAAAGATGGTAGTCACTAGTAGCAAGGTCAGGGCTGTAGAGAGGAGGGGGGGGGGGGGGGGTACCAAANNNNGGGGGGGGGGGGGGGGGGTTGATCAAATGTCTGCCAGCCAAAATATTTGATGAGATCTTGCGTTTAAGCATCAGAATGGGGCCTAGCATTGTTCATAAAGCAACAACGCTCCGGCAGACAGCAGGCCGCTGTGTTTATTGTTGTCAGTGCACATGCGTAAAAGAATAAACGCATGGGATTTCAAAAGATATGAGCAATCATTTCCACACAGACGACGAAGTGAAAACAACACTTTAGGAGTTCCTATTTTATCGTAAAAAGGTCCTTACTGAAAATACACCCTTCATATTATACTTTTGATAAATATTTCCTTACACAGCTTGTATTTCTTTACACAGCTTGTATTTCTTTACTTTAGTAAAAACCTTAACTGCCTTTTGTCACTGTCCAATTGTATGTGATAATGTTTAGGTGGTCCGAACCATACCAGTGTCTGAAGCGCCAAAAGAAGCACACATGTTTGAAAGATCAAAAGGAATTGGTTTGGCTGGTTTCCTTGAGGTGGTTGATCTGGCCAATCACAAGCTAAGATACATACCTGTTCCTCAGTGAGTAACCACTTGCAAACCTAACTATGGTACATATTGTGGTTGATCATAACTTTATATGTTTGTATTTTGACTTTTAATTAAGTTTGAAACATCGCATCCTGTCTAGTATCTAAATCTTCACCGTGATTTTAATTCACAATATAGAAGCTTAAGAATGGTGGAAGGACAGACAGAGATGGAGGTATTTTATTAAACTGATGCGGCCATAGGCTGGAAAAAAATTGATGATGATGACTTTACGTGCATTTTCACATTTACTGACACAACACCAATCCAATTCCATGAGGACAAATTTTAGTGACAGGCAGGGAAATGCGACTATCCTGTTTTGTTTAAGCTCGATTCTAGCGCGCTACCATGACATGTCCAGTCCTTAATAATAGTCATAATTGTTGTAGTTAACAAACGGTATTTGTTTTATTTCTTATATCTAAGTCGCAAGAGATGAAGGCTTGTGCATAAAAGATGGTTTTGCGATCACCCGGTTATAAAAGTAAGATATTTAGAGGGCATATATCAGCTCTATTAAAGTTACCTCATCATGCTTAAAATTTATCATACTATTTTATTACTAATAAATATACGCCTATTTCACAACAAAATATGTGCGCACATGTAGCAAACACAAAGCTTTGTGGCAAATGGTCAGCCGGCTGGCTCTATCGGGGTGACGACACTCCACCGCCATGTCAGCGCGTACAACGGCACAATGACATGTCGGTAAGTGTGAAAGCATTCCAAAAGTTAATCTAAGATCGGTGTTGATGTCGTGTCGGTAAATGTGAAAACGCCATATAAATACTAGGGCAACAATCTTGACCACAGCAGGACTAAAGGGGTAGAATTGTTTTTTAAAAAAATCCCTACTTTGTGATGGTTTATTTAAAATGAAAGATTATTATGGTTTGACCAATAGAGGGTACAGGGAAAAGAGAAGCAAAAGTCAAATTTTAACTCAGATTGAGTTACTCGGTTGCAGATATAAGCAACTTTGGTGATTTTGTACTGCTGATAGCACCATCATGGGGGTCACTCCTCAAACTAATGGCAGTATATTAAAAATATGTCAGACTAAGAGTTTTAACTGTATCTAACAAATTTAATCTCGGTTTTACACTTTAAGCTTTCTGAGAAGCTTCCTTGAGTTTGAATTGTAATGGAAAGAACTACGTAGTAGATATAAAATACAATATTATTTCAAAAATTGTGATGTATGGTAGTTTATTTTGGTTGTTTGATGTCAGGCCTCACGCCATATCCCCAGCGACTCAGTGGCTGTACAGCACGGTAGAGCTGCCGGTACTCTTGGCTGCAACCAGTGACCAAGGAGTGGTCACAGTGGATGCCGGTGGTTGTGTGCGACTTTGGGAGACAGGACTGGAAAACTTAGAGAAGTCACTGATGGAGTGGAGGAAGATGATCGGCTCTGGTAACATTTAAATACAGTAGTCGTTTTGTGGTGGTTTTTTTGTGATTAGGGATAGGATCATTGAATCCTTAAGGATAGTTAAGATTTGAGGATTCAAGAAAAAAAATTATTTGGGATTAAAAAAATAAATTTTAATCTCATAATATTGAATTGAACATTTTTTTAGACCTCTCATACTGCTTAGTGGTGATTACACACCAACATAATTATAGGATGAACTTAACAACCAGATCTCAGACTATTACTGTATAATGAAAGCATTTAGCAAAAATAAGTTGACAGTTAATATTTCTCTTTTTTATCATTTTATTATATTCTTATTTCCTCACATGTTCATAATTTTTTCCGAGATTCATATATTTCGAGGTTTGGGATTTAAAGGTAAAAAGAAGATTCATATTTGAGATTTGGATTCATAAAATAGGGGATTCAATTATTCATCTCTACTTTTGATTAATTTCAATGTTACTGTGTTCCTCACTAACATAAGTAGATATAAATTAATGTTATTATTATTTCCTTGATTTAAAGAAAAGATTGTAATGCAAACTTTGCTGTATCATGTCTGAATAGATAATGGAAAGTTACTTTAGGAAAGAACCCTGGTATTTATACTATTTAAGTAAAAGATATTTGACTCAAATTAAACAAAGGCAGTGACATTTTGGACCAGTTTAATAAATTTACTAAACTAATCTTGTTTTTGCTTAGAGCGTGATTACTTGCAGCTGACAGTTGAGCGTCCTAGTGGTCTGGATGTAAACGCGCCCAAGCATGGCAAGGTGGACGAGAAGGGAGACCCCCATGTTGGAGGCAACACGTGGGCCGGGGGCACTGGAGGGAGGGACACTGCAGGTTTGGGTGGCAAGGGAGGACCTTACAGACTGGACGCTGGACATAAAGTACACCAGGTACAACATTTCAAGCTAAGGCCAATATATTATTTCTAGAGATGTCACAATACTTATTTTTCTCTATTCCGATTCTCGATTCCAGTTCTTAATTTCAAACTCAATTCTTGATTCCGATTCTTGAACATTTCCGTTTTCATTATTTTTCCAAGCATTATTGCATAGAAAATCTAATGGGCTTGATACCCTACTCCCCCCTCAATGTGAAACTTGGACTCGACCATTACAACACATGATCACTTTAAACTTAAATCTCACAATCTTATAATTATTTACTAAACACACTAAAAGTTTTCAAAACTAAAAATTCAAATAAACTCAAAATTAATAATTCAATAAATTGCAGATTTTAAAATGGAAAGAAGAACACATTTCACACATTACAAAAATGTCAAGTCGTCCATCATAACTGATGCTATGCACGTTAGCTCGCCAGAAATTAGTTATGAAATTTTGTCAACAATATATCGATAATCTATTGAATTAAAATAAATATAAGGTTTTTTTGCTCTGTTTTTATTAACTACATCGATTTTTATTCTATTTTTATTAAACTTGTTTATTCGTAACACATTAAAAATTTAAAATCGACAAAGAGGAGAGCAGCCATTTTAATTTTATGGAAATATCATAGCTTTTTATATACATGTTGTGATGTATCAATTAATGATAGATATATCGATATATTACAGAAAACTGCCATTCTAGTCTGTGTATATCATTTGTTTGTTTGGAATCGATTAATATATTCTGACAGTTTCACTTATCTTTTACTTTAAAAAAAAAGTGTGTCAAAGTGGTTAAGTTTTTACCTCTTGATGCTGTTATAATGTCATGTAGAGCCCCTCAAAATGTTAGGGTCTTGTTGTATTTGGGTCACTATGGTATATTTACAATTTTCCTGTATTTAAGTGAAACAGCAACTAAATAAATATAAGAGATAGTCGCTTATTACATATTTTGAATGTTGTCTTTTGTTTAGTTGCCACTTTTATTGATAACTAAGAATCGAGTGGCAAGAATCGTAATATTATGATAGATTCTTGATTTTTTTGATACCAGTAAGAATCAAGGGTATCGAGGAATCAAGTTTGACAGCCCTAATTATTTTTTGTCTTTAAGAACATATTATTTAGCAAAAAATCAATGTTATTTTAAAATAAATTTATTCTTAGCAAGAAGGGTAAGAGAGTGGTCCAACACCTTAGTTCAGTTAGAGGCGTGTCTGTATGCTGATCTAAGGGTCCTGGGCTCGATTCCTGGAACAATTTATCATTGGTGAAATGTGGGTTTCCCCTTTCATATAGATGAGTTAACGGCCTGCGACTGGGTGTAATGTATGTTCTATATTTAAGTTAGTATATAAGTCCTTTGCTGATATAATCAATTGATTCAGAAAGAGCACATTAAATACTTCAAATAAATGTTGTTGTTGTTAATATTATCATCATCATCATTAGCACCGCGTCTTACTACCCGTTCGGGTTATACACACTTACGCTAATGTATAATGGTAGGGTGATTGTGAGATGAAATGGAGGACCTACAGTTTAACGTGGAATCCGAACTACGGTGGAGGCCTGGCATTCCCCACATTCACAAGATAGCTTGTCAGAGGTGAAGGAAGGGTTTGGTAATCAGATAAATCTGTGCCGGGACCGAGGATTGAACCCCGGTCCCCCAGCACAGAAGTCCCCGACACCTTACCCTTAGACCAGCAGGTCACCTTTCAAATAAATGGAAGTGCTTTATGGGATATTTTGTACCCACAGTCATATGTGCAGTAGAAACATGGACTTTGAATGTAAGAGAGACTAGGAATGTGGAGGCCATTAGAATTAATATTTTGAGGAGCATGTTAGCTATCACGAGGAGAAACAGGATTAGGAATTAAGTTGTCCAGGCAAGAATGTGAGTACAGGTAGTACATGAGATAATGAAGGAAGCAAATGTTATATGGTATGGTCATTTAATAAGGATGCAAAAGGAAAGAATACTTAGGTGAATGATGGAGTATGTTAGAAAAACATTTCAAGGGAGACCAAGAAAGAGATGGGAGGAGTAGATACAAAATGTGTGTGTAAGTGAGAGGAGAATAATGGCGGAAGAAAAAAGGAATATGGAGGAGTTTCACTAAACAGACCGGGCCACAGGTTTGAAACAGTTGATGATGATTAGCAAGAGACACTTACTACTATGGTAAACCTAGAACCACTCGTATCCTGCCTGATGAATCTCCACAGAGAGTCAAACATAAATCCCATGAAGATTGTTGGAGAACGAAACTTGATGCCTAGTCGCTTTTGGTCAAGGCAGTCAATATCAATAAAAGTGTGTCCTCTAGTTAATTAACGTTTAATTATTATTATTATTATTAGCACCGCGTCTTACTACCCGTTCGGGTTATACGCACTTACGCTAATGTGTAATGGTAGGATGATTGTGAGATGAAATGAAGGACCTACAGTTTAACGTGGAATCCGAACCACGGTGGAGGCCTGGCATTCCTCACATTAACAAGATGTCTTGTCAGAGGTGAAGGAAGGGTTTGGTAATCAGATAAATCTTTGCCGGGACAACGTTTAATTGATTTGATTCTTTATCAGGTAAGCCAGGAGGAAAAAGATGCGGTGCCAGAGCATGTGAAGAGAGCTGCCCATGACATGGCACAACGAGCATTCAAGCAGCGGCTCAGGGAAATTCAAATGAGCGAGTACGATGCCACACTTTACAGCAAATTTGCTGATGCAGTTAGCAAGCAGGTGAGAAGCCAGTTCACACACCACCTTTGTTAGATGACAACAGCTCACGAGACCTGCTTCGATGGCTGTGTGGTCTTTAGACGTAGCTCTCGCAGTAGACAGGACTACAGATGGCTAGGAAATCTGGGTTTGAATCTTGGTTGGGTGAACCTTAGAGTGGTTTATCCTAAATTGTTCTCTACTTTTCACACATACGCATGTGCATTCTCTCTTAATTCTAACTTTCTCATTCCAGACTCATTAGTGTAAATATGCTGATAGCCCAAGCGCACATTTTACAAAAAAAAAAAAAGCTGTTTTGATAAATTTATTTAGATTATTTTGATAAAGTATGTGAAAATTATATCAGTTTAGTTAAAAAGGGTAATTGGCTAGTGTCTATTTTAACTTTTAACGTGAATTTGGTATTAATTTGTTTGATTACACTAACTTTAAAATCAAACTGTTTTGCTCATGGCTGTTTTGAACCTTTTTTTCTTAAATATCTATTAATGGGTGACTTTTTTTTTATCAACTTCCACATTGTTTAATATAGCATTAAAATGCGCTCAAATTGGGAGATTTAGCTATATTTTAGTGTTATATATTTTGATCCAAATGTACAGTAGCCCCATGGCTGCTTTGGTGCTGACTGACAGCTCACAGCTGACTTATGACAGTCAATATTTAGGTATATACCTAAATTTTGACCGTCAGAAGTAACAGCTACTAAACCCATGTTTTGCAGATCATAAGGTTCAGCGTAGGGATACACAATTTTGTCTAGTAACTTTTCAAAGCTGTCAGTCAGCACCAAAGAAGCCATGGGGCTACTGTATAAGCTTCTATCAGTGTTCCTCATATTTTATTTATATCTTTGAAGTGAACCTTATAAACATAATGTATGAGGGTGACTCGGCTTGCACTTGTAAAATGATTTATGTCGGGTTGAAGGTCCAGGCGCTGAGAGTTATCCTGGGGACATTGCAAGCTAAGGCTAAGGAGCGACAGTGGATGAAACACCAAACATCTGGCGAGTTGGACGATGCTAAGTTAATTGAGGGTAAGTTCTCACTTGCAGCAATACCTTGGTTGGTCATATTTAAAGATTCCACAGATTTAGTTTTTTTTTAAATATATATATTTGCAATCATATTAAAACAAATTTTTATTTTGGTAATATGTTTTATTCAAGCTGTAAAGTTTTTGTGATGGTGATTATATGAAACTTATTGGAAGAAATACAATATGGTGTCATAACATTAATTAATTTTTCCTGGCAATTGTATAAATATATTTATAAGATTTTTTTTTTTCAATTGTAGCATTTGACATCCTAGATCAGTCGGTAGTGTGTCGTCTGTCTACTGAGCTAAGAGTCCTGGGTTTGATTCCTGGCATGGCCAAAAAAATGTATCATTGGTAAAATGTGGGTTTACTCTTTCACATTGATAAATTAACAGCTGGGGACTGTATGTTGTGCCTGTCCTAGTCTTAAGTTAGATTATAAGACGTATGAAGTTATGACAGGCCTAGCAAGCCATTAGTGGAAAATATATATAAATTGAATAAAAAAATTGACCCGAACTACAGGCTGAAAACGATAATAGATGTAAAGTTTCAATTGTAGCATTAATAATTAAGGTTTGATATTTTATACCTGTATTATTTATATTTTTACCTTGCAGTGTGTTGTAGGGGAAACGTAGGTACAGTGAGACAGGTATTTTTTGAATTATTTTATTTTCAAAATATAAAAAGTAAAAATTACGTTTGACAAATAATTATGTTATATACAGTGAAAACCAGCAGTCAATACAAAATAGAACCAAAAAATACTTGTTTAAACAACAAAAAAGTATAAAAACCCTAAAACATCAAAATGTCTCACTGTTCCTCTTACCTGTGGTACAGTGAGACATAATTTTCATCCAAAACATAGTATTTGGTTAATATTAACGAACATTATAATTATCTAATTTAATATTAAATGAAATAAATGCTTGCTGTCTCTTAGTTGTCCCAAGCCTTTGTGGGTCAGGCAGGACCATTTTAATATCATTTTTCTTCACTGTTGCTATGTCTTTAATCAAAGGAAATATAAATTTTCCATGACACTTCATACTTTTACGGAGAAAGTTAATTTCAAATGCACTATCACCCATTTTTCTTAAAACTTGTCCACAGTAGTAAATATTTGCACTAGACCTGCTTCCCTTTTCTTTGAATTCTACAAGCACAAAGTTTTCATGTTCTGGATTACAATGAAGATTGCCGAAGAGCTCCTGTTCAGGTTCTGGCTCAGAAAAATTAATTTCATCAGAAGATTCTTTATATTCTAGCTGAACTTCATCTTCGTCACTATCTTCAATTTCATCCTCAAACAATTTTTTTAACGCTTTTCGTTTTGCTTGAGGTTGTTTTTTCAGGCGTTTTCTGTTGCCAATTTCCTCTTTTTCTGGCGTGTCAGTTGCTATAATGGTTTTCCCTCTTCGCCTTCCCTTTCTAGTTGTCTCTTTATTCTTTCTCTTGGGAAAACCTCTTATGTCATCTGGACTTAGATAGATTGGACTACTTGATCCTGGCCTACTTGGGCATGTAGTGACAATATGAAGGTGATCCACAACAGAACTTTCTGTAGGGACATTAATTTTAACTGAGTGTTCACAAGATAATGAACTTTTATTAAGATCATCCAATGCTGTAGGTGCAGGCTTGTCTGTGACTGAACTTGGTAAAAAGTCTTCTTCCGTAAATGCATGTCGATTAAATGGGTAGATCCCGGTTTTCTTAAAGGCAGCTGCGATATTTAGAGGGGTCATGGCTCGTGGATAAGCGTCTCCAACACACGAAGCAACATTATAAATTGAAAATACCTCTCCAGGGTGAGACATCATCCATGAATCTACAGCAGCATTATAAAATGTGTGGAATGGTTTTATCAATCCTACGTCTAGTGGCTGTAGCTTGTTTGTACAGTGTGGAGGGATTGTAAGTACAGTCACGCCATTGGCTTTGCCCAAATCAAGCACCTCAATGCAAAGATGACTCTCGTGGTTGTCCAAAAGGAGTAGTGTAGGATTTTCTGTAGATGATTGGGTATGCTTGATGAAGTGTTGGATGACTTCAACGAATTTCTCTGAATTCATCCACCCACCTTTTGTTGCTAGTCCAAGAGATCCTGGTGGAGCATAATTTGTCATGTGCGGCTTATAATGAACTCGAGGGAATATCAAGGCGGGTGGTACAGCGTTGCCAGATGCCCCAACAATACAGCATGTTGTGACAAGAGTGCCACGCTCTGCACTAATAACTTTGCTGACCTGTTTTGCACCTTTCGGTGCCAAAACCTTTTGAGACGATTGAACCGTCATGGTTCCAGTCTCATCCAAATTGTACAGAGGCATGCCTGTACCAAAACAACTGTGCCGGCTCATGGCCTCTTCTAATTTCATAAAAAAATTAATCTACATTGACCTTATTAAAACCGATAGCTCGGCCTAAGCTGCATCCTTAAGGAGTTCTTAATGAAAGCTCTCTAAAACGTTGACGAAATCCTTTCATCCAAGCTTCTGATGCAAGATGATCAGCGTTCCAACTGTCGGGAATTGCCAAATTATTTCTTGCCGCAAGTTCATATGCTAGTTGCCGACAATATTTCAGGGAAAGCCTATAAAACATTTTAGAGCATTTTATAATGTAATTGCAGAGATATATTTCAAGTTCTGGCGGGAAAATCTGTTTCACTTTATAGTTTGGAGCCATTCTTGATGAAGGATCACTTTTAAATTTTTTAATATATCTGGCTTATGTCTGGAATTTTACGCCCTTCATGGCTGCAGCTTGGTGTATACTCTTTCCTTCTTCAATAACCAGTTTTAAAGCAGCCTCCGTGGTCTCTAATGGCGTTCTTCCAATTATTTTAGCGGTTTTATTCTTTCGTGGCATCTTAATTCTGGAGAAAAAAAATCCTGTATTACAAAGTTTCCCACTTCAGCTGCTATGCATAGCTTAAAAAATAGAGATAGAAATGATATAGACCTCAAATGCTAAAAAAAAGTTAAATTATCTAAGCCGTAATCAAAGTATTTTTTGGACTAGGTTATATATGTTGAATAGAGCCATTATTAAAAAAATATCTATTAGAAACAATGAGGCCCACCATGGTAAGGAACAGTGAGACAGTCTCACTGTTCCTCACTATGCTTTGTCTCACTGTTCCTTTTTGCCAACTTATTGTAAAAATGGCTGCCACCTTCAAATAACAAAAACAACATAACCAAACTTTACAGCATGGTTAGCCAAGTGCTTGCCCTACCAGATGTTCTTGGTCTCAGATTATTGAGATGATTATAAAAAAAATGCACAAAGAGACTTCAAATATTAAAATTTTACTTCGACCTCAATCAAACACAATATTCATGATATTTTCTTACCTTAGAAATATAGGAGTATGAAATTACATAAAAGTCACATCCACATCAAAACACAGCAAACCCTACAAAACAGCCAACCTAAAGATGTAATTTTCCCTAAAATTATACCTGTCTCACTGTTCCATATGTCTCACTGTACCTACGTTTCCCCTACTGCATGCATTTTATTAGATGAAATTGCCGGTGTATTATAAATACTTCCTGTATAGTCATAAATGAATAATGTATCAATTTAGAACTGTAATAATAAATCACAAAGCCAGCTGAAAGCATATATATATATATATATATATTGCGCTTTATACAGACTGACAAGATCTACCTTTTTACTTTACGTCCATTACTGTTTCCAGCGTGTGGCCTGGGTCAGTTTTTTTATTTATGGTGTCCAGCGACCTGGAAAACAAGGAAAAGGCAGAGAATTTCAGCATTTTTTTGTAATTTTCACATATTCACTAATAAGATACCAAAATTTGATTTACAATAGTCAAATTAACATTCTTTCTCCTAGTTAATACACCCCTAATCTCTTTTAACACGCTTGTCCATTGTTGATCATACTAAGCTCAATTCTCAAAGTCTATGTGATTTATGTGCCATCTTTTCCCCCTTCTATCGCATATCTCTAATAAAAATTGAGACATAGACGCATGTATGTGAATTCGATTACATTATTGGAAGAATTAACTAAAAAAATATGTCCTACAATAATTTTTAGTCGTACTCAGATAAGGTGATCCTTTAATGACTCACTATGATCTCTATGAAATATCACTTACTAGCCCATCGCTTTGGTCTGAAATCTTTTAACACGTGCATATTATAACATAATTTCAGAATATGTGTCTGTGTGTGTGTGTGCATAGAAATAATACATTAATCTGTAATCTTAATAAAATAATGTTTGTACAAGTTAAAAATTGGCTCTGGAAAAGTCAGGGAATTTTAAAATATAGTTTAGCTGTACACCCTGTTATTCAAGTCATATATTTTTCCCTGCTGGCTTGCTAGGCCTGTCATAGCATCATATGCCTTATAATCTAACTTAAGACTAGGACAGGCACAATATTAAGTCCTTGGCCGTTAATTCATCACTGTGAAAGGGTAAACCCACATTTCACCAATGATACATTTTTCGGTGATACCGGGAATTAAACCCAGGACCCTTAGCTCAATAGACAGACATGCTACCGACTGAGCTAAGGTGTCATAGTGTTCTTGGCCCGCGTTGCGGCACCAATTATAATGATATGCGATGTTTTGAAATATACGCCGCACGATTGGCACTAATTATAATATTATTGAATGTATTGTGTGATAATTGGTGTTTATAGCTCCATGATTGAGCACCGATTATTACGATACGGAATTATTTTTCCCCACGATTGAGCAGCAATTAAAATGATACGGTTCCGCATTGGGCAACAATTAAAACGTTCTTGTATTTATTGTGACATAATTGGTATTTATAGCCCCATGATTGAGTGCCAATTAAAATGTTCTCGTTTTCTGATGAGTTAATTGGTAATTATAGCCCCATGATCGAGCGCCAATCATAGTGATATTGGGTATTTGATGAGTTAACTGGTATTTATAGCACCGTGATCGAGCAACAATTATATTGATATTTCTTACACTTATGAAATAAGTAAGACCTTTAAAATTGCACATGATTTATTAAGATGATTTCACCTTCTGCACTGAAGATATAATTTTAGATTATACAGTATAGTTGAACTACAGATTATTTTTCTGTGACTTTACACGTTCTGTGTTTTGAGTATCATGTGCTGTGTAGATTTATAGTACTACTCTCTATATTTAAGTTAGTGGTACTGTTTTTCTGTGTTACTGCTATACATTCATACGCACCAGCGGCTTATATATGACCTAACCCTTGCCTCTTGGACCTCTTGTCACCAGTGTCAAAACCAGCTAATTAAAAGATTCCTGGTGACAGGTGTTGTGAAGGGTAGCTTCCTATTAGGTAGAGAGAGCTAGCATCACTTGCTTTTTTGGTAAACACTACGGAGTTGATTTTTGAAAGGAAAAAAAAATCTTTGTGGTGTAATTTATTGACATTAGTTCTGAAAGTGCGTGATTCCCCATTTATGAAGTATTGAAATGATACTCTACATAAAGTACTTTTAAAAAAAATGCACTTCATCCATGACTTTTTAAATAAATGAGAGTGGTCCAAATCAGTATCATTACAGTGTCATACAAGATAATTCTAATGATATAATAAAATGTCATCAATGTTGGCTGCAACGAATTATGTTTGTATTTTCTAAAAGGGTCTTCTAACCGAAATCCTAATGTACTGTCTTGTCACTGATGTTGTTTACTACATTTTTGCTAGGTTTGACTGGGGAGAGAAATATCTACAGACGCAGGTCCGATAAAGAACCTGAACTGGGAGCCCCTCAGATGAAACCCAAACGTCTGCGACTAGTTATTGATGTTTCAGGCAGCATGTATAGGTATTTTTTTTTACTAAAATGAAGGCTTACTGATCATACAAACTTTATAACAAATTGTAGAACTTGATTGTAATCTATAAATTATCTGTTTTAATTACTCCAATATGCTAGCAGAGGAAGAATTATATGAAAGAATATACCATTTTAAACCTGCAAGGTTTTAACATTTGAACTGAATTATCTAAAAATAACTTTGTCTTTGTAATAGTTTTTACTTAAGAAACCATGACTCATTTTATTGAGAGTTAAACGTAATAAGTTATTTTTCTCCCCAAAAAATAAATGTCTGGTTACAGCCCTGGATCGTACTATTAAATACTGCACATTTCAGAAATATGTTTGAAGTTAAAATCTAGGGGTGAAGTTAATGACAAAGTTAATTTTTGTATCTAGGATATTTTAATTCATCATCCATGACCTCTTCTAATTCTAGGTTTAACAGCTATGATGGCCGCTTAGATCGAGAGATGGAAGCTGTAATCTTGGTGATGGAGGCATTTCAAGGTCATGAGGGCCGTATACAATATGATGTAATTGGTCATTCGGGAGAAAGCAGCCAGATAACGTTTATTTCACACGATTTCCCTCCTTCTGATAACAAGCAGCGTCTGGACACTATCAAGGTAACGAGTATATCAGTCCTCGACATTTATCTCTTAAAGCTGCCCCGTTTGCTTTGAATTAAGTATGCAAGGATTTTTAAATGAATTTTAATAATAAACTATTATCTTCACTAAAGCTGTGTAGATATGTGGGAAGCTTCAAAAAATTGTACTATTTATTTTTTAGCATCGCATTTTACTACCTGTTTGAGCAACATGCATATGCACTCATCATGTTAAGGTATCAAGAACATTTAGTTCATAGGAACTGTATCCACAGTTGAGTGAAGGGAGAATTGAAAACCATTTAGGATAAACCATGCTCAACACATTCGACTGGAATTCATACCTCAATCTCCCCTTCATCAGCAGTCCTGGCTATTGCGAGGGTGACACCTTTGATCATGCTACCACCGAAGTGGCTAACTTTGACTATTAATAATCTTTGAATTTGCTTAAAAAAATTCTGTCTTTGACAAATATAAAGCTCACCGATAAAAATATTCTCAGCTAAAATATACAATTATGTTTATTTATGGTTATTTTGTTCTCTTAAGTATTTTACAAATGATAGCTCATTTGACAAATATCTATAATAATTGAATTGAATATTGTTATAATAATTTGAGCTTAGATTATGATATTTTTAATATTTTGGCTATAAAATATTATTTAAATTAGATTTACTCTCTAAAGACATATAATATAACAATATAATATATTTTTGTGGCATAAAACAAAAAAATATTAGATTCTTGATTTGGCTTTGGGAATCAGTTATAACATTAACATTTGCTTTAAATATAAAATTAGATTTCGCACACCCCTAAAGGCACCCAACAATTTAGGAAACAAGAAACAATAAGAAAATTATCCATTCCAGAAAAAAATTTAGTAAAATTTGTTTAAATTTTCTCTAAAATGAAAAAGTTAATGCAAAGTCAAAAAAAAAACCTCTCATTTCAATGTAAAATGATTAACAGTTAGGTGGCATCATAGCCAAATAATTTTATAATAATGGAAAATGAAAAATAAATAAATAAAAAAAACCTAATAAGTGTAAATTAAATAAAAAATCCCACCCGGGAATTAATTTATTTTTTATTTTTATTTATTTGTATCAAGTTCAATGTAAATTTATAACGACTACTGACGATTATTCCCAGCCCAAACATAAGATCTATTTAAGTATCTGAGAACTCCCGTTGAAGTGTAATAAGGAAGTGTTGTACAGGGCGTACTTTGCAACCACTGTCACATATGCAGCAGAAACATGGACAATGAATGTAAGAGAGAATTGGAATGTGGATGTTATGGGAATGAAGTTTATGAGTAACATGTTATCCGTCACAAGGAAAAACAATATTAGGAATAAAGTTATCCGGGAAAAATTAGGGGTACAGGGAGTACATGAGATAGTAGAGGAAGCAAAACTGAAATGGTATGGTCATGTAATGAAAATGGAAAAAGAGAGGATGCAGAAGAAAATGTTGGGAATTAAGTATGTAGGAAAAAGACTGCAAGGGAGGCCAAGAAAGAGATGGGAGGAGCAGATAACAGAAAGTGTTCAAGGGAGATGAGAATAATGGGAGTAATTAAAGGAGGACAAGTGGTTATTTTTCTCAAAAAGCGATGTTATTATTTTCATAAATATGAGTCGAATTAGTATTTGTTAAAAAAAAGGATAAAACCATTCACATTCTTTGTACATATTATGTATTTAATTATTTATTAACATATTCAGAGAAAAATCAAATTTAAATATACACAAAACATATCACGCTTAGTAAGATCAAACTCGATATCTCATTATCATTACCTTCGAGTCTTACAAATAGCAATATCAAAATAATCGACTATCAATTTAGGTTAAGACCAAACAATAATAACACTGAAACATATCGGAAGACTATACTACTATCAAATAAGGAGAAGGAAATAAAAATGAAGAAGATATAACTTTGTCAAACATGACCACCTATAGCAAGGTCAATATTTATTAATGTGCTTGCTTGGACCTAGCGTGAAATCTTTTAAAGGCTATGAACAAAGAATCGATTTATTTAAATTTAGGTATCGTAATGTGTAAAAGTCGAAATAATTTTTTTTTAATGCTAACCTTAGATAAAAAAAAAGCTTAAATATCCTGAAAACACTCATATTTCCTGTGATCCATTTTATACCCATAAAATAAGTAAAAACATATACTATTCGTATAAACAGCAGCCCTAGTATAGTGCTATCACCAGTGTTACCTCATTGGAAATTATATTGTATGATGTGGTATTTACCAAATTACAAAGGAATTGTGTTTATTTTTATTTAAAAAAAGAGCTTAAATTCGTGTTATTGACGTGAAAACAGTATAATTCGTGTAAAAATTCGTTTTATCACAAATGTGAATTTTGCATGTCCCTAATTATAGGGCACATGAAGCTACCTCAGGCCTAGAAAGCCGGCAGTGGAAAATAGATGGTTTGTATTAAGAACTGACCCATGCCACATGCTGGAAACAATAGTAGATGTAAAGTAAAATTTGAATTAATGAATTTAATATAATTGGTATCTTCCAGTATTTTATAGTTCTTTATTATGAAAATGTGCCATTATCAAAATTCCTTCATTAGTTTGAAAAATAAAAATATAACTTTCACATAGTAAAAGTATTAAGTCAAATTAATCTTAACTAATCTAATTTAATTTTCTGTGATAGCACTGTATTATTCAGTTTGTATCAGAAAAATACCCCAAACCTTTCTCTTGCCTCCAGACAATGCATGCTCACGCACAGTTCTGTCTCTCTGGCGATAACACCCTTGAGGCCACTCAAGAAGCCATAACCTCGCTTAGTAAAGTAGAGTGTGATGAAGCCATTGTGGTGGTTCTGTCAGACGCTAACCTGGAGCGACCAGAACAGTTTGCTCGTGTGCTAACATCTGATCCCAAGGTGAACGCTTACGCCATTTTCATCGGTTCATTGGGTGATCAAGCATCAAGGTGAGTTGACTGAAATTAGAATCACTAGGTTAACATTGTGTTCATATGTCTAAGGCTTAAGAATAAGAGGAAGATTGTCTCCTGGTTTGGAAAAAATACAATTTTAAGATATATTGCCCTCTCATTTTGTAAGAATATTAAAACTGTGCTAAAATGCTGTAAAATAATGTAATGAAGAGTTTAAACAAAACAAAACCTAGGTCAAGGGTTCGAGCGGTAATGACGGAAGCAACCATTACTTCTTTGTCCATTGGCAGCAATGCGAAGTTTAAACTGTTTTCCCATTTTCATTGTAATTTAAGCCTCATAGGGTTTGTCTTTTATTTGTCCTTATCACTTTTTCCTGTTCTTTAAATTTAAAAGTGACACCTGGACACGGTAATCAAACCCAGGACCTTTAGCTTAGTACGCCAATGCTCTTACCGCTGAGCTATCCAGACATCATCTCATGCTCAGGGTCATTCTTCACTAATATTTTAACGCAGAGTCTGTAGTGGACATGTGAAAATCGTCAGTTTCATATGAGTGACTAGTTAGAATCACGAACTATCAGATAACTCGGCCATCTTTGACTCGAGAAGGCGTTATGCTGCCAATAGTACAGTGATAATTGTACAAATGTGCATATAATGATGAAGTATAGAATGACACTGGGTATGGGACAATTCCTGGTTAGCTCAGTGGTTATATCATTGCCGTACAAAGTTAAAGATGCTGGATTCGATTCTCGTGTCCAAGTGTCATTTTTCAATTTAAATAATGTGATATTTAGATGTGGCTAGAACCGTAACTAACAATTAATATAATAGTTTGAATATTTAATCCATCTTTTTCCCCACACTCCTATGTACAGTATATTATTGTACACCTTAATTAATTAATGAATAGAGGTTTCCTTGACAAGTTAAGTAATACTGTTCATTGTTATCAGGTTGACGAGCAAGCTGCCATCTGGACGAGCATTTGTGTGTCTGGACCTTAAGAACATTCCTCAGATTCTGCAGCAGATATTTGCTGCCTCAGTTCTCAACACACGGTGACAAAGCGTTAAACATTATCACATGGTTTTGATTGGCTACGTTTAGTCATTTCGGTGGAATGTCTATTTTTTTACTGGTTTTAATGCTGAGGGATAAAATATATGGTGTAGATCCCTATAACTTATTAATGGAAACGCCTAGAGCTGGATATCCGGGTTTTGTTATATAACTTGTATTGGTGATGTTATTCTGTGTCTTTAGATGTTTTGTCCCACATACTCTTGTTAAGTTTTCATTTATAGGTTTATTTTATAATGTTTTGACAATAAAATACCAAATAGTTTATACTTAAAACGAATCAAAGAAGCCAATTTAGTGTTACTGCAAACATGATGAAATAATAATTAATCAGGTTTTTTTTTCTGTGTTGAAGATATGTAAAACTATAAAGTTGGCATACAGAGGTGTTTGATTTCATGTTGCAAACACTTGCCAAATTATCTTTTCTACTCTACTGAAACCTTGCAGTATCTTATTTTGTTCATATCTCTTCTTTGGTAAATAACAAGATATTTGCAGTGAATTAAAAGAATGTTTCGGCCATATAAACCTAGAATACCATCATTGATCTAGGCTAGATCAAGACAAAATATTTATATTTCTACTATTTCTAAACTTTGTGATGACGAAGACTGAATAAATATGTAACAGATTAAATTGTGCCCATATACTTAATAAGAAAGTTTTATACTATATATTAAATATTTTTAAAATAACAAGTTATGCTAAACACTTAATGGAAACTAATAATGAAACATCTATTTCGATTTCTAAATAAGTCAAAAACTGAAATTAGAGTTGAGGCACATGAATCAAACTTTATCTTATAAAATTAATAATAATATGTATGGTGAAAATATTCTATGTTTAATAAAGTTTGGAGTTTTTTTATCATGTAATTTCCATATATTATTATTTCCAATAGATAAGAATCAATGTTTTAATTGTTTGATTATTTTAATAATAGGATTTACAAAAATAAAGGGGGGGAGGGGAAGAATATAGGTTCCTTCTAGAAGAAAACGCAGTTTTATCTTAGGCTACTTAAGTTAGTTACACATTACTTGCATAACTTTACAAAATGTAAACGTTCAGCCAATGAAAAACAAGAATCGAGAAAATACAATGAAAATGTCTAGTTGCATATTTTATACTAATAAAATAAAACACGCTAACTTCCCAAATTTGACTATTTATTTATTTGATTGATTGTCTTCTGCTTCACAGCAATCATACTACTTGCATAGTTGGGTTCCATTTTTGCATACTATAATTTCATGAAAATTGGTTGACACCAGTTTATTTTCTAACTCTAACAAACTCTAACACCTTCAGGTAAACAATGACACCACTTAGCCGATGCAAGGGGTGCAGAGTGCACCAGATGACACCAAAATGACTGTCTTTAAAAAAAAAAGTGCATTGTTTTATTATTTAGAAAAAAAAATCTTTGTTCATAAGCTCAGCTTTCATTTACTGTATCGATACGTATTTATTCACCGCGTCTTACTACCCGTTTGGGCTATACACTTAAGTACAAATTACTCTGACGGATTAGGAATTGGGAAGGTTGAATATAGGGGAAGTAAACCTACATTTGCGTAGAGGGAGGGTGTAAAATCATTTATGGGCAGAAAATAAAGTTCACCTGACCGAGATTCAAACCTCGATCTCCTCGTCCTCGGCAGTCAAGCTCATCATGACTCTTGCGCGTTAACTAACTATGGCACTGATGCAGGTAATGTATCAATAGAAGGCTAAAACTTTCTGTTAGTTTTCTTTTTGAACCTCCTAATGCGCGTGCACTCCAGTCATAGCTATCATTATTAGCAAATCACAATGATGCTTCAAATCATGTGGTTTTGTCTGAATACGATATTGTTTTCTTTGTTGGTGTTTCGAAGTCGCTGATTCTGTCACATTTAAAGTCAAATATTAAGTATCAGTCTCTTATCTTGCACCAAAAGCTCAGAATGGGTTTATAAGTACCCTGGAAAATCATTATGCTTGTCACGGACATAAAGTCTTCCAAGTACTTTGGGATCATGTTTGACAGTGCACTTGACACATCACATACCGACCAGATGTCTGAAGTGATCCCATATGTAAAAATCAACAGTAGAAAAGTTGAAGTGAAAAAAGTATTTTTAGGGTTTCTGCCTTTAAAGGGTAAAGCTATGAGTGAAGAATACTTTTGGGCACGAGATGACTCCTTGATAGCTCAGTGGTAAGTGCATTGGTGTACTAAGACAAAGTCCCAGGTTCAATTCCTGTGTCCAGGTGTCATTTTTCAATTTAATGAATAATCAGTGTGTTAAATAAATAACCCTGAATTATTAATTTGTGATCTATATTTTAAATCAAAACTATTATAACCAATGGTAGGGAATGTAAACATTCTTGGCGCCCCAACACAGTGTATCTAAATCAAGCACCGATTTGTTATTGACGCACGAGAATCAAGGTCGACCAGGCCGTATACTAAACCGGTCAGGATCTGAACCAATTACATCCGAAGAAGATATGACGAGTACCAGTGGATTGGAACCAGAGTGTCTCAGATGTGGTTCTTTGTCTAACGCACTTGACTTGGTTTCAAATATGTTAATTTCACATTTTGACAAGTGTATATAAATCCACATGCATATTGTAAATATGGCACATATTTTAAGGTGAGAGATTTTGTCAGAAAATTCTTTGCTGCTCTTAATGCAATAAATTAACTTACCTACATTTTGATGGCATTGTCCCTTTTCAACATTAACCATGGGGTATAATTTAATGGAATAAAATTGTGAATTTAAGGTAATTGATTAAATAGAGCTTTAAATATCAGGTTATAGCCAAATATACTTAGTTCGGCTAATTTATTTATTAGCAATCATGATTTTACATTTTATTTCTGTGTTGGCTATCAGTATTTATAATTTAATACAAAACAGATAGTGTACAGATTAAACTTAAGAAATTATATCAGATTTGAGTGATAAATCATTTTCTGTATTAAGAACACTGAGTAGCTGGACAGGGTTCAAATACTGGGACAGAGGCAAGCTTGTTGATGCTGGGTAGATTCTAATAGATATTCAAGTACAGTGTAGATAAAAAATTTTACTGAGAAAAGTATGGCGTTTACTGCTCAAGGATCATTGACACTATTAACAATTATTTTAACCGTGTGGTTTTCTAGGTTACAAACAGGGCAGTAAATCTCAATACAAAGGGCCTATCCAGTGGGTTCTGTTTAGCCTCTACTACTCAATACTTTCACCTCCACGTGGTGTGCCCCAGGCTCCGAGTAACCTGTGAGTGTTGGGTGTAAAGCCCAGCATAACCCAGGTCAAGTGCAAATGTGAGACATGAGGCTGGTCAAGGCTTAAACCAACAAGTTTGGAAAAGAACCTGATCAATTGAGTTCCAGTACAGTGGCCTGGAAGCCTAGGGTTGGTGGTGGATGAGTAGGACAGACAATTGTGGCAGCACCCACAGCATAACTTAGCTGATGTTACCACTGACAAATCAGGCGTGCTTGAGGGTGTACAGATGGCAGCTCATACACCCAGGCTGTAGGCTACTACAGACCTAATTGTTTGGTGACTGGAGCTAAAACAAAAATTCTAAACGGAAAAGTAAAAGTTGGATTTATATCAAGGAAAAAAGACAACAGCTAGGTTTTGAGACATTGAATAGTGTGACTTTGACGGAAAGAAAACAGGAGATTGTATATATGATGGATGAAAGAAGACTAGAGATGCTGATAATGAGTGAAACAAAGTGTAGGGGGAATGGCATAATGGAGTTAAGGAAGGTGTATATTTTGTACTGGATGGGAAATGATAAAAGAAGGAGAAACAAACTACACTTTGTAGGGAGAGAAGGGCTGCAGGCACAGATGGAAAGTATAAATGAAGGTGTCATAAGAATGTAAATAATTAATAGAAGAAAAAGTTGGAGGTCAAATACATGCACCACAAGTGGAATGCCTAGCGGAAGAAAAGTACAAGTTCGAGGAATATTTGGAAGTGCACATTGGAAAAGAGTGGCATGTGTCAATAGAGGACCTGAATACAAAAGTAGGAAAAGAGCGAGGAGGTTTTGGGGAAGATGATGGGGAGTGATAAATGAAGAAAGTATCTTCATAATGTTACTGGAATTATGTGAATGAAATGGAATGAAGTTGGCAAACATTTGGTACAAAAATAAAAGAGAAAGTCATAAAATTACGAAATATAGTTGGGGTGGGTAGCAAAGGTCAATAATAAGTTACTTAAGGGAAAGGCAATGAAAAGGCAGACTGTAAACGTTAAGGTGATATCAAGTGTTTTTCTTTGATAGCAACCACAGATTGCTGGTGGCAAACACGAGCAGATGGGAAAGTAGGAAAAAGTAGACAAATAATAAAGAAGCATAAGAGTGAGGAGGCTTGAAATGAAGAGGAAAGCGAACTCTATTTAAGAAATGAAAGAAGCTTAATGCCTAAGGATTAGATGCAAAGTGTAGAGGAGGAATGGGAAAGGTTTAGTAAAATCTAAATAGGAGCTGAGGAGGAAGTGGAAGGACCCACCTTGGTGGAACAACAAAGTGAAGGAAGGGTGTAGGATAAGAACACAGTATTCAGAAGGAGTTTCAAGAATAAGAATGAGAAAATAGAGGAAGAATATAGGGACAAGAAACGAAGAGTGTAGTGTGTGATACAGAAAGCCAGGAAGGCTTGGGTGCAAAAATAGATATGGGAGCAAAGGGATGTGTAAGGAAGTAATAAGGTGTTATATAGTCAGTAAAAAACAGGAGGAGAAAGAAAAGACAAGACGTTAGAATAATGGTTGAAGAAGGAAGAATGATGAAGACATAAAAGAAGACAAGTAATTATGGAAGGGATAGTTTGAACAAGATGTTTAACCTTGAAGAGGACGGGGACGGTAGGTAAGAAGTGGAATATTAAGAATTAGTAGAAGAGGAGAGAGTCCCACATGGAATGAGGGGGAGGATGCAGTAGCAAGGATGAAATGGGAACAAACTAGTTGATGAAATGATAAGAGCTGCAGAAGAAGGGGAGAGTGCATTGCTTATACAGAGTGATGATAGTGGTATGGAAGGAGAATAGGGTAAGGGAAAACTGGAAGAAGGGAATTATAGTTCCTATTTTTAAGAAAGGAGACTGGAAGAGGTGTAAGAATTACAGGTGAATAATGCTGATATACCACTCTACAAAAATATAATAAAAGTACAGTAAAATAAGGTAAAGAGACGGGGGTGATAGGAACAGAATGGATTTAGGGAACAGAGATCCACAATAGACTTTATCTTCGCTATACAACAGCTATGAAAATAAGGTATGAATTTGGGAAGGACTAAGTAATGGTATGTATCAATGTGGGGAAGGCATATGATAATGGATATAAATAAAGTCTGGAAAGCGATGGAGGAGTTTGGAGTATAAAAAGGAGCTGTAATGAGATTAAAGCATAGGTATGAGGATAACATTAATTGTGTTTAAAGCAAGAAAAGGGTGTGAAGTAAGTGATTTCAAATAAAAAGAATGGAGTTCAGGGGAGTGTTCTCTCTTCACTGATTTTTGTAAAGATGAGTTTAGACTATGCCTTTTTCTTGCTACATGAGGCATGCAGCTAGGTGCGCCGGAGAGGCACGTTGGGGCAGCCCCAAATGTAGTTGTGCGCCTAGCTGCAGGCAGGCCCCAAATATTTGGAGAGCATGTTGCAACACTCTTGGGTCACAGTCACTGGATAACTGTTAAAAGGTGTGCACTTTGTACTAGAACCATTGTGACCTTTTTTTTTAAACTCACCTTCACATAACCATAAAGTGCCTTGACGATGGCGACGCATACTTCTGGAATTATGACTGAAATCGGTGTAACCGATATTTTAAACTGGTACATCAAAATCTCATAGCTGTCACTTGTTTCCAAAAAATTAAGAGTGGCCGATAATCGTGCACTTGCTGGTATGTCATCCCTAAATGTAGTATCTTGTTTTGAAATGTGTGGTTCAACCGTACTCAGCAAAATATCAAAATCACTTGGGTACATTCTTGTGAAGTTCTTAAACAAGTGACCTCTATCTAATTCGTGCACTTCTGATAGTATTCCTGCACTTAATGAACGTGATTTTAGAAACTGACTCATCCAGAACTGACAACGCTTTCGTTTCTTTTTACGTCGTAAAATGATTATGGCTGCAGCGATGCCTGCAGAAAGTACTTCACGCGACGAAATCTCTAGCACATGGAAAGAAATACAAAAGTGTAAACAGGTCGGGTTGTATAAGGCAAGATGCAAGAAGCAAGACGCACCGAAAGAGGCATGTCTCTGCGCATATAGTGTTGCATGAAAGGAGGCATAATTTTAAACGCACCTTAATGGTAACAGAAATGGTCATGAATATTGTGGCAAGGAAACTTGGGAAGGAAATAATTACGTATGATGTTTGATGATGTCTTGATGGTATGGGAGGGAAGAAAGAATAGGACATACAGTAATGGATTGAAGAAGGGAAATAGTGGGGAATGGAATTAATTTTGCGAAGAGTTAAGTAATAGTAAAGACAAGGAAGAGGATAAGGCCAAGTAAAGATATAAAGATGAAGTAGAGCTGCGAAAGATACATCATGTAAAATATTTGAGAAGTGTGATTTAGTTAAGGGGTGTGAGTAGAAAGGATCTAATAATCTTGGGGCTGCATGGGAGGATTATTTTATACGTAGATGGTGAGATTTGCTTTGGAGAAGAGCAGTGCCTTTGTGGTGCAAGAAAAAGTGCTGTATATGGTGTACTTAGTACTCATAGTTACATACGCAACAGAAACATGGACATTGAATGTAATAGAGACCAGAAAAGTGAAGGCCATGGTAATGATATTTGTAAGGAGCACCGCATTCTCTCTGTCACGAGGAGGAACCGGATCAGGAATTAAGTTGTCCGCTAAAGAAGGGTCGGGGTAGTGCTGAGGTAGTAAAAATATAAGGTAAGCCAAGAAAAAGATGATAGGCCCAGATAGCAACAAGTGTGCGAGTGAGAGTAGAAGAACTGAAAGGCCACATGTTGGAAAAAGTTAATTCAATGATGATAGTGACTGGATGGACATCTGTGTCTGAACTTTTCGAGCTGTCGTCTGCATACCATTGTGTAAGAGAGAAGGAAACTTATGGATATCTCTTTCTCTCTTACACCCACCCAAGGCAAAGTGGCATTTCGACATCGTTTATAATTTGATAGAATATATGAGATGCATCAATGCGTGATTAATTTAATTAAATAAATTTGTTAGTAAAAGCTTTGAAGAGAATAACAAATTATGAAACTGGTGAGTTTTTCTTTAAATAAGTTGATTTATGCTAATATATACGATGATTTTTAAAGGAAGCTCGTTTGGAAGGCTTTATATCGTACCAGAAACCTCCCCTATATTAGTATTTAGGTAGGATAAAAGACCTTTCAGAAGAGAATTTCTACTTACATTTTAAATGGCCGTTTATCCTAATCAAATACTAATATATAATAGTATTCTGGTATGAAATAAAGCCTTACATATTGGGATTCTTACTAAAATCAGGTTTTAAGTAGATACCAGTACCGTACTTCCTACAAGCCTATAACCTAAATTATCATTTGAACGTAAGACTTTTACACAAAGTATATCATTCAAACAAATGTAATTTAGTTTTTAGCTAACTTGTTTCATTAGAGTTCTCGAATTTTCAACATAATATAGTTTCTGAAAGCAATATATAAAATATGAGCCAACTTTAAAATAAAACATGATGATATAATAATACTTTCTACCGCCTATACCCAGTCACGGCTCGTGGATTTAAACATCGGGAGGACTGCATTTGGGGTGGGGGTGGGGGCTACCAGGGGGTTAAGGGGTATGGAATTTTTAAAACTCAAGCCTTAAATGTTCCATTTTAAGGTCATCCTGAGAAATCTTTAAGAGCATCCTTATTTTCAAAAACCATGATCACTACCCTGCTATTGAAGTTCCACCTCGAACTTATAGGTCGAGGAATACGGTGAGACACATTATCAATCAATGAAAGGCACCGCGATTACCTTGAAAAATGCAAGTATGCCTGAAAGACTGCTGGAAAAAAAGTCACTTGAGGTTTCGTGAAGCTACCTTTTGCATTGTTAGGTTTAGCTGATGGGCAAAGCAGTCTACAAAATGTGCATTTGTGTAAGATTCTTAATTATTGCTTGTACTCCTCCTGATGGGCATAACAGTGTACAAAATGTGCATTTGAGGGGGTTTCTTAATTATTGCTTGTACTCCTCCTTTTTTCCCGCTCCTTACAGAAGCTCCATCATGTGTCTGCCCAATGAGTTTGTCGGTATCATCCTTCAAAACAATATGAAGCTGTTTTAAAATGCATTTACATAATCCTTCTGCATTCAGAGAATTTGAATTAATAAATCCCCAAAATCTTTTGTGGACAGCTCCTTTCCATTCATAATAGAATACAATCCGTTTGAGTTTCTCCCGAGACCTCAGGGGTATCATCTGACATCACAACAATAAATTCTGTTTGGTTTATTTGGATACACATTTTTTCATGGCGCACTTCTATTATGCAGTCTAATCATTCATTCTGAATAGTCTTTGAAGATCCCTTGAACACAGTTGATTTATTTAAATGTGTTCGTAGGTTTTTGTCAATATTGCTAGCAAATTCTAGTAGCCTTCTAAATACACCAGGATTGACAGAATTTGCAGTTTTATCGTGGCCACGAAGTGAAGTTCAAATTTACCGCAGAACTTAATGCGACTCGTTATTTTTTAAAAGTATTTACCTATTTCTTCTTACTTCCTCGACATGTTTGCAAATTTGTTGTCTATTAGCCTCACTTAAATGTTTACTTTATCTAGCATAGCAAAATCCATTACTTTTTTAAAACGCTTTGTTGAGTCTTCGTGCTCTTTAATTTTCTCATTTAAATGTTTCAGGTCCGCTACACCTGTTTCAACCCAGGTTTTATCACCACCATATAATAAACATGTTAAACAGAACAGAGCGTTTTTTACTTCATAAGCTTCCTTCTCGAGAAAGCTTAAATAATCTACAAGTTAGGAAGCCGTACCTTATTTTTAAATTCATTTTTCTCGTTAAATTATAACTGGGATGAAATAATTTTCTGTAATCCCGTTACACTTATTCCATTCATATTAGTTTACCTCAATTCACATTATAAATAAAATAACTTACCTCTAAACCACTCATAAAATTATACATTTTCTTAACTTGCAACTGTAAATATCACTACTACTACATTGTTATAAAAATTGCTATTTTCGATTACAATTACAGCCTGCCAAAAAATGCACGCCACGTAACACTCAGATAAACATAGAAACTGACTCTCTGGGCTGTATCACAGCCGTGTAAGTGCCATATCGCACGAACCTCTTCTTACCCCTTCCTATACCCCTCGGGTGCTCTCCTTCAAATGACCACCACGAGCGCATGCGCCAGATAACCAGCTGGACTGATCGAGGCATAGACCGGCACGGATAAATATTGTTGCTTTTCTACTTTCTATCTCATTGCTAAGCAGGAGCGCAGAATAAGGCTGTAGTGTGTTGCGATCATAAGTCATTAAGAGGGGAGTTGATTGTAATGTTTAAGCAGTTAATAGCATGATAATGATGCTAATGCTGTTATTTACAAATAATTAAGATAATTCAAGGAGGGCTGCAGCCCTGTGGCCCTATACGATGAGCTGCCACTGCCTATAACCTAAGTGATCGTTTGAACGTATGGCAACTACACAAAGTTTGTCATTCAAACAAGTGTAATAAAGTTTTAATATACCTTATTCATTATATTAATCGAACTTTCAATATAATATGATTTCTGAAACCAATATACAAGCTAATAGCCAACTTTAAATATAAGTGTAGTCTTTTCAGACTGTTAACAACATGCATGATAGCTACATATTTAAATATATTAAATATTTTATTTGTATTTGTACAATATTACCTATAAAACTGAATTTTATATCCCTTAATGTAAATGATTCTTCAGGCAAGTGTGATACAATACTTCGCTCTTTTCAAACAATAACACTTTTATATTCATCAGATACATGTTTTTGCTTAAGAACATTGAAAGAAACCCCACAATAAAGCAGAAGATACACTTGAACATCGCGTTTTGGTCCTGGGCAATGCATATGTCTATGTCCATCTAGTATAATATAAAGATCACTGGATGATCCTAAATACTCAAACTATTATTATTAGATTCATTGAACAAATATATAACTATCAAACATTCTATTTGTTAGATGGATCTTGGTACAAATCTAGCTTGTAGTCGTGTTTATTTATTATTTAGTACACAAGATATATTTGATTTTGTAAATAGACAGCCTGAGAATAAAAATGGCGAGCTCTGCAGAATGTAAATATTTTTAAAATAAATAATGAATGTATCAAACAAAAATAACCGAAAGTCTCTAAGTTTAAGTTTGACTAAAGAAAAACATAACGTTCAATCAACTCTTAGTAATTTTTTTAACAAATCAAGTGTAAATACTCTTTTACAGAAATCTCAGCCAACCTCAACGTGTAAGGAAAAGCCCATAGCTACAGTGTAAGAATGTTTACTTTATAAAAAAATTTGACAAGTTATTAAAATTGAAAAAAGTGCCAAAAATAAATGCTCTCATAAAAGTTGTTGGCATGTGCTAGTTAGAAAGCATGTTTTATTTTTAGCACGATGTTTTATTACCTGTTTGGGTTAAATACTCCTATATAGGCCTACTGATTACGCTAATGGTTTTAGGGGCTATGAAAGTTATATTTCGGAAAAAGTGTACCCGCATTTGCGTGGTTTGAAAATGTAAAACAATTTTGGATAAACCCCCCTTAGTACACCCGATCGAGATTAGAACCTCGTCCTCCCCGTCTAGTCTAACACGAGTGAGTTAGACCATGTTATTTATTGAACGGGATAGACATTAAGAGGATATATATGTACACACACACACACATACAATAACTGTGGTGAACAACTTTTTCTAAACCATACAAATTGAGATGAAGATAAAATATGTCTACTAAGAGAAAATGAGGACAATAAACAAAATATTGGATATTTAAGGTACCGGTACTTTTTTTTTCCAAACCATATATTCCTGTATTATATTATATTTTTCTTAGGTTAGCAAAAAAAAAAAAAAATTATGCACATCAATTAGTAAAGAAACAAAGAAGAAAAAAGTAACACTCAAATCCCAGATTAGGTACCTGAACAGTAGGCCATTTGTTTCACATGTGAACCTGTAGCACACCTCAAACTATATTATAAAAAATAATTGTTAATAGAAACATACAACAATAGTGTACAGTAAAAAACATTCTCCCTTTTTTCCTACCAAACCCAACTCTTGCAAATGAAACACAGTTGTGTTTTTATTTTGTTAAAAAAAACACTTGATCATCAGCTAATGACTTTACATGTAGGCTAACACATTTTTCCATCATAACTAAGCCGATTTCAATTGCTGCCACACACAAGTTTAAAAGTTATTCAATGTCACAAATATAAAATCCTAAATTAGGCTCATATGTAAAATAACTATTTTATGACACAAACCAAACTTTCAAACGTTCCATAGTTTATATAATATAATTATGGTTTTAACACAACTTAACCTAACCTTTCATGCATTAATAAATTAAAATGTCAAATGATATTGATCAAATAAATAATTTAATGTATAGGTATGTGAAACAATGGTGTCATACACCACAGAGTATCATGGGTCACCATTATAATGTACATTCAACACAAACATTAGTCAATATTTAAATTTCTACGTTTCACTTGTAACATTAATGAGTTTTGTTTTAACCTAAGCTTGATAAATCTTGGTTGTATTTGATTTGTCATTTTCTTGGATGTGTAATAATAACAATGAAATACATACACATAATGATATAATAAATAAAACATTTATTTGATGAGTGGTACTTGTTTGTCCTATCACCTAAATAAAGTGATTTTAGTGTTATAATCCTAGGACTATAAGAATAGCAACGATACTCTGAATAAACATACACAGAAGCAATGTATTAAGGTAAGATAAGCTTCTTTCTCAATTGTATCTTTACTAACTATTTTTATCTTTAGTCCACCTCAGAATACAGACAAAAAGACGGTCAGGTCAACAGGAAAAACGAACGAGTCTCCGGACAACTGGGAATCTTTGGATGAATTTGAGCTTGACGGTCAACTGCCAACTTCATTTAATAAAGGTATCTCTATTGTTTTAAAAAGTGGATTTAGGGTGTCGTGGTCAGCACAACTAACCTTCCGGTTATTAGTTTCATTTTTTTAAATCGGAGTCGCTACTTATCTCATTTGTTCTCACAAGGTTGTATTTGATCATTCCAGACCCACTGCTTCACATAAAAATTCTGAAAGTGCAGGGGATCAAACCCAGAAACTCGAGATCTCTAGCCAGACGCTCATACCACTAGAACACAGAGGCGATCTAAGTATTTTATTTATTCAATTTCACAGGAACCACAACAGAGAACCCCCATACATAGAGACTCATATTACATAAGTTTTCAAAAGATTTACAATTGATTAGTTAAAGGAAAGAGGCAGATTATATTGTCATATTAATAAACAAAGCAAATAGAGTACAGTAATGAATTTATTATGAATAATATTCAGGTAGTTAAACTAAGTGATGTGTCGACGAAAATAAACAATAGGCCTACATATTTTGAAGTTATGAATTGAAGTCATATTACTTATTGTAATGATTTTATAGTGATTAAATACAAAAGGCAGCACAATGACACATGTGGAAAAAAGACAGTAAAAGTAAAATAATAAAATAAAAGTTGAAGCTAAAAGTATTTATATGTAAGTATAATTTAAAGGAATATTAATTTCATAGAGGGATTGGAGGAGATACTTTACTAAGAGTGATGCGAGATGCTCGCCAATGAGCAAAATTGAAAATATAAAAATCAAAATATTAAGACTAGCTTTTAAATTTGATAAGTTAATTTACGATAAGATATGGTAACTATAAATATTTAGGCTAGCTTTATTTTTTGCTATCAATACTTTCAAGTATTTGTTACATCACTCATTTTTCATATAAATCTTAATTTATTAGAATATTTACCATCATCTCTTGTTGTGAACATTGTCGAAGTTTGCATTCAAACAGCTCTTTTCTAATTTTTTTTCTTGGCATAATATATGATTACGTTGATTTTATGTGCTTTTTATCGTCTCTTTTAAAAATATTCTTTCAAATGAAAAAATTACACCTGGACACGGGAATTGAACTCGAGAACTTTGGTTCAGTACGCCAATGCTCTGACCACAGAGCTATCCAAGAGTTGTCTCGTGCCCAGGGTCATTCTTTATATCTTAAGACCTAGTTTTTGATCCATCTCATTTTTCTAGTAGCCCTAAACTCTCTAAAGCTTTTACTGGTTAATGTAACTTGATCACTATTACCTAATGTGCAGATCAACTAAAATGTAGTAGGAAAATTATTACTACTCCAGACTTGGGTGTTTGTCTTTTTTTTTTTTTTTTTTNTTTTTTTTTTTTTTACAAAATCTTGAATCAAGTAAAGAAAATAAATTAAAATGGTTAAATTTTATTATTGACATTGTTTAGTATATCTCACCTGCATCAAAGTTATATGAATGGTTTTTACACCCCCACAAATTTTGTGTGCTGTTATTATATTTAAAAAATGTATCTACCATCATCATTATCATCATCAGCTGATATCAGCCTGTGACTAGGTCAGTTTATTAGGCTAAAGTGCCTCCATCTTCCTCTTTCCTTTCACCACTCTTCCTTAGCTTCCATTCTTCTCCTCTCACTTGCACACTTGCTGTTACCAACTTCTTTCTTCCATTTTTTGGTCTCCCTTGCAATATTTTTCTTACATACTTCATCTCCCTCATTCTCTTTGGGATTATTGTTTGCATCATCAAGCGGTACGATAAGGTGACCCTAATTAAACCTCTGACTTCAGTTCAAGGATAATCTTAGAACATAATGGGAAAGTTTATTGTGATTTATTTCATCCTAAAACTGTGCTATCGGATCAAAATGATACTTTTCTTAACAAAAATGTGACTTTAATTTCTCTTTATGTCTCATCTCTAGGAAACAAATCTTCCATTATTTATATTTCTTCAGATGAGGAAGATGAAAACGATATAATCACCAAGGGTTGGAAAAAGAAGAAATCTGCATTGATTTTCAAAAGTGATGATGATGATGATTATGTCATGGAAGAAGCGGAAGAAGAAGTCAGCCTGAACATAGACGGATATGAAATTGGTAAGAAAAGGTTTCTTTAACATAACCTACAAGTTAACATTTATAGGTATATACATTTAGTATTTACCAGCAGGGGTAGAGCTTGTAATATCACCAGTATAGACTCTCTAATAAAATATCTCTACATAGAAAATAATTTTCCCATAACTTACAATATAACATTCTCTGTTTACATTGTCGTTGAACATATTCAGATGTGATATTGGATCCAAAGCAAAATATAGGATTAATCAAATGAAAATTTATATTATTATTATTATTATTGTTAGCACCGCGTCTTACTACCCGTTCGGGTTATACACACTTACGCTAATGTGTAATGGTAGGGTGATTGTGAGATGAAATGAAGGACCTACAGTTTAACGTGGAATCCGAACCACGGTGGAGACCTGGCATTCCTCACATTCACAAGATGGAAAACTTATAAATTAGGTACTTTATATAACAGTAGAATCTTGGCAAGTAGGCCCTATTTGCTGTAAGAATCTTGAGCTCTAGGTCCTATCATAAGAGAAAATAAAGTAAATAAAATATAATAAAACTGATCCAGAATTTAGTGGAATAGTGAACAGGAAATCACATTATGATGAAACTATTTTCATTGCATTCACTTGGATCTAAACTCCAACTTTCTGAGTCAATGTCATATTTTAACGAACTTTCTAAGCAATGCCCATGACTATGATGACACCTGCCTCAGCAACGTAGTTGGCTAACTCGCTAGTCGTGTTGAGCTAGATTGCTGAGAACGAGGATATTGAGGTCTGAATCTCAGTTTTGTGAACTGGGGGTGGTTTTTCCTAAATGGATCTCCACTCTCCCTCCATGTAAATGTGGGTTCACTTTCTCTAAATTCAACCTTCCCAATTCCTAATCCGTTAGCTTAATTAGTACTTAAGCATATAACCTGAACGGATAGTAAGACGCGATGCTAAATAAATAAAAATCTTTGATGGCCTAAAAATGTATCTAAAAATGACCTAAAAATGATATAAAATTACTTTAAATTAACAAAACACTACCTAAAATATGATCAAAAACTCATAATGAAAGCACAAGATTAAATCAAAAATACACTTTATATTTAATATAAACTAAAACATAAATTCCGTTCACCGTAGGAATTGTTTTCTGAAAGGCCTTTTTCCCTACCAGAAGTCTATTATATACTAGGATATTGGTAGGAAAAAAGACCTTTCAGAGAGTAATTCTTACCATGAATGAAGTATATTTGATGCCTCTAACAACTAAACTCCCATGTTCTGCTGAATATAATAACATTTATTCACACTATTTCTGCCCCTTCAAACGCAACTCTATCCAGCCTTGTTTCAGTGTCTCACCAGGAAAGTGTATTTTTACAACCAAACAAGCAAAGAGGATATGCAAGGTTCTTGGCCTACATTATCTTCTCATTCCACAACTGTGTGATAACATTTATATTTTGAGTATTTATGCATTTAAAACATTGATTGTATTAAAAAATAAGCTTATTCAAGATGAATACCTAAAAAAATACCTAAAAAATTACACAAACCAAGAAAATATGTCCTAAAAATACAAAATGACAAAAAAATGACCTTTAAAAAACGTTTCTCCAACCAGATGATCACGAAGAGAATTTGTGCACACATGAGCATTATCCGAGATGTACATAAAAAAAGATAACACATCATTAAAATCTGCACCCTGCTTAAAAGTAACAAAGTATATTGGTTTACAGAAATGTTGTCAACTAAGAACCTCATAACGGTAGGCCTACTGACTGATGGGTTCCACTGGTGTGGTTGTTATGACTGTTGGTGGCATGCTCAGCTCACGTGAGCCACTATAGAAATTATTTGAATCATTTCTCTCACAAGTGATCTTTTCAAATCATTTCCAGAGGGTGTGGAACCATTCAAGGAAGAGCACGGTGGGGCCGCCAATAGAAGTGGATCAGAGGAAACCTACTACTCTGGTCCAGATGATATTTTAGCTGATTTGGAGGATGTAAGTTTATAGATATTCAATTATATATTACTTATGTAATGTTTTTTTTTCCTTTTTTTTTACATCGTTTCTTACTACCTGTTTAGGTTGTACACATTTATGCATTATTTACTACTTATATTAATATTTTTGGGATGAGTATGGTTGCATTTAAAAGAACTGTACCCACATTTGCTTGAAGGTAGAAAGCCGCATTTGCTTGACCCACATTTGTGTGAAGTGGAGAGTGGAAAACCATTTAAGAAGGACTACCCTCACTACACCCAACCGGGATTCAAACCTCGATCTCCTCGTAATCATCAGTTTGATTTATTGTAAGAGACCTTAGACCCGTTTGGGTTACAAATGTAATAGAAATGACTAAGGCAGACTTTCATAAGAAATGTATTTGCATTTGTATGGAGGGATAATGGGAAACCATTTAGGTAAAACCACCATCAATACACCTGAACAGGATTTGAACCTTGATCTCCCTGTCACAGTCACTACAGTCTAATATGAGAGGGACACTAATCTAGGCTAGACACAGTCAATACAGTCTAATATGAGAGGGACACCAATCTAGGCTAGAATATAGATTAAATTAGCACTGTGTAAGTAAACCTAACATAAATGACTTTAATACATTCAGATAACAAAAGAAGAAACGTCCATTACAGAAACGCCAGTGTCTCCTGTATTTTCTTCGCAGCGGCCTAAGAAGTTATCCTCACTTCAGGAAAGTGATATAGTGCCTATTAAAACAGAAATAGAAGGCAACTCTTATACTAACAAACTCCAGATCAGTGATCATTTCAATACAATTGTTGATCAGAATATATATCAAAGGGAGGAAGGGTCGAAATGTAAGTAACCACAGACTGTGTGCTTATTGAAAAAAATCAAAAATATAATCTGGGAAGTACAGACCTGAAATGTATCTACTTTTGAATGGAAGGAGAGTGGACCACCATTTTGGGAAAAAAACCTTCACTTCATCTGACCGAGATTCAAACCTAGATCTCCCCCTCATCAGTGTTCTATTATATTGTGAAACTGACTCCATTGAACATGTGGCCACCAAAACGGCTCATTTAGATTTTTTTAAATGATTACCTATACATCAAGGTTATTAGCATAAATAAAGATAATAGTACTGATAAAGGTAATTGAGAGGGAGTGCACCCTCACTAGCATGTAGATGATATGGGGAAACCATCCCCCAACCCAGTCAAATTTGGGCCTGATGCCTTAGACCTTGATACCAACAATGCGACTTTACAACTTTAAATCCCAAATTAGAAATACCATCATGAAACAAACTACAGGTATAGATTGTCCTGAGTCTCAATTAAGGGTGCTAGATAATTTTGTGTCAATGTTTTCGAATGCTCTACTTTGTAGAACTCCCTCCACCATTTATTATCTCGATGTATTTCCAAGCAAATGTTTTCTTATTGCTCTGTTTCTACTTAGGTTTGAAAACGATGATAAGAAACTTAGACACAAAGTGTTTAGGTCTAAACAAAGATTTGGGATCCTGGCTCAATGTCCTAAATGACCATTCAGCATTGTCAAAAGTTTCTTCTCAGGTAAGATAACCAAAGTGCTTTGCGTTTAAACATATTAAAATAGAGAATTGTCTGTCAGATGACGTTAAAATGTCTGAAATGGCATAATGTTCTATACAAATTTTGTATTATTAAATCACATCTCCCCTGTTGAATGGTCACTAACACACATAACATGTATTAAAATAGAGGTGTAATATTTAGGGTGACAGTACATTGTGTTTTTCACAGGGCAATATTGGTTTTTAGATTAATGTCCTGTTGTCCTACAGAACAGGCAGCAGTACACCCATGAGTAATGCTCCTTAACCAAGTACTTCCGAAAGTACTTTGTGCGTGTGTGAGTGTGTGGTTAGAGAAAATATTTCCAATTGAACAGTGCCAGTGCAAGAAACATAATCCTTGAGTTATATATTTTTTAGACATTTTATTTACAGGTTCTATTTGTCAAATGCTCTGCATTGAAATTAACAATGTAACTAATCTTCTTGTAGGTCTTGTTTTATTTGATGTAACTCATTGTTGCCTCGAATTTTAATATAGTATAATAATTATGTAGTATAGAAAAATGAAGCACAAATAAAAGTAAAAACAATTAACACATATTTACATACAATTACATCAATTACATATTTTAATGCTCTTATTGCATCTTCCACTGGGTGCTAATTTCAGTTTTTTAGACCAGAGCTTATACTTCTTTATTCAAGTAGCTCCTTATTTGTCCTCGTGAGGCTGAGTTGACTCCATTCCAGATCCACTGCTTTACAGAAAAATCTGGAAGCACCAGAGATAGAACCCGGGACATATGGATCTGTAGCCATAAACTCTGACCACTAGAGCACAGAGGCAAACATAGATTTTAAAATGCACTTATTTATTCACCTTAATAATAATTATTACAATAAATGTTTGAAATTTTCTGTTACCCTTTTATATATTCAATGTTATTTCACACTCCCTCCTGATAAGTTCCGATAGAATGAAACCTAGGTGGAGGGATTGGGCGGTAACAATCTATTTTCTTCAAAAGGCCTTTGCCTCTTTGTCTAGTGATAGCAATGTAAAGTATGAACTATGCTTTTCTTTTCATTGTAAAAGTCATGTTCCGTGTGTTCCCTTTAGTATTTTTTCTGTACACCTTTCTCGTACCTTTTCCCAAATACTTTTACCTTTTTAATAATTGACTACTGTAAAATTAGATAGGATTATTAGGTTCCTTTTTACTTTGTCCACTTAGTAATTGGTTTTTTTTTAACTTTTTGTTCACAGACAACTGAAGAAACTTTGAAACAAAATGTTGACTCCCTTAAAGATATTCATACGCAAATCTTAGAAAAAATTACGTTAGCTTTCGAAGCTATTCCACTTGAGCTTTTAAAACTTCTTCCTGGTTTTGACAACAATACCTTTGTTAAACTACGAACTCTTCGTCAAAAGATAAAAGCCAAAATAAAGTTGACAGAATCATTATTATTAAGAAAAACGTCAGACTCTTCACATTTTTTGAAAAGAGACTATGCTAGCTCAGATTTGTGTAGTGATGTTAGGCTTCAAACATCTTCACTTCAGAGTCAAGTTTCTTCTTGCCCAGTGAATTCATTTGTGGAGCGAGATGATTTTAAACTCGAAAACTATAGTGATAATTCAGATTTCGAAGATAGTAATTTTAACCAAAATATGAAAATATCTAGTAACTCTCAGTCAAATGTTTTTAATGTTAATAAAACCAATTCCCCTAGATCTAAGACAACGCCCATCTTTAATAGGGATGGTCGTTCAGTTGAACAGTTTGTATCTAATTCTAGGTTTAATTTGAATGACTCGTGTAGAGCAAATGTTTCGTCCCAGATCTTAAAAGATATTAGGCCCCTTGATCATAATGTAGTCCGTACATCTCTAATTGGTAGATTGAATCAATCATCAATTAATGAAGTGTCCGCTACGATTAGTAAGAGTAATGCAAATGCATCTGAGCCACTGACAGAAAAACAAGTGAAAACATCAAAGTTTGTTTTTAAGAAACCTTCTGCTCTTGTTAAAAACATGTCTTCGGTGCACCAGATGGCGACTAATGATTTAAATAACTCTTTGTCGCCGATACGTCAAGAGTCATCATTTTCACAACACGACTTATCTCCACTGAATTTGCCGAAAGGAGGGGAAAGTTTTTTCGGTTCTTCATCTTCATCATTGTCTATGAATACTTTGAACAAATCCTCGGACAGTGAGACCAGTTGGTCACCTGCAAATACACAAACCAAGGCTAGTAAGAGTTGGTCAAATAATTCCAACATCTCAGTTTTGTCTGCCCAGCCGGCATCATCAAAGCAAGGTTAGTATTCAGACCAGCCTAAAATGGGTTGTCCATGTATCATTTCTGTGCTGTGGCCAATCTATATCTTTGAAACATCCTTCTTCCTACTTCCTACCATTGTCTTATTTACCACCCCTTTTTGTGGTCTTTTTATCCTTTTCTTTTCCTTTCCTAGTATGGGATAGTTGCATTCCTAACCGAGCAATGGTGTTGAGACAGACATTGATATTTTTTCAAGTGTGCAAACTTATTTTTTGAACAGTTTGTCTTGTGCATTGTTTTGTATATCGACTTTGAAATATTTAAAATGCATATAAATAAGCATGAATAATTTGTTAAATAATTATTATATTTTAATCCTCTTGACATGAAACAACCAACAATGAGGGGGAAAGCAAGTCCCATCTTCCATCCACCTTCTGCTTGCCTCTTGCTAGATCATTCTTCTGATAAGAAGAGTTTCGCAAAAATATTTTGGATTTGTTTGAAATTTACAACACTAGCCCTAATCATTTCTTCCACTCTCCTCTTCTCACTTGCACACTTGCTGCTCTCTGCTCCTCCCATCTCTACCTTGTTTTCCCTCGCTGTTTCTTCCCTACATACTTCATATTCATTAATCTTATTGAAATCCTCTCCCCTTCCATCCTTATTACGAATCCATGTCATCTCATTCTCGCTTCCTGTACTATCTCATACCCGCCTTGGTGGCTAACGCGCGAGTCGTGCTGAGCTCGACCGCTGAGGACGGGAAGATCGAGGTTCGAATCTCGGTCGGGTGGACTGGGGGTGGTTTTTCCTAAATGGTTTTCCACTCTCCGTCCACGCAAATGCGGGTTCACTTTCTCTAATTCAACCTTCCCAATCCATTAGTGTAATTAGTACTTAAAGCGTATAACCCGAACGGGTAGTAAGATGCGGTGCTAAATATTATTATTATTATTATTATTATTATTATTACTATCTCATGTACCCCCTGTGCCCCAACTCTATACCTTACCTCTTCATTCCTAATCCCATCTCTTATAGAGACAGCCATCATGCTCCTCAAAAACTTCATTCTCATTGCCCCCACTTTCCTGGTTTGTCTTTTATCCAAAGTCCATGTTTCCGCTGCATACATTACTATAGGTATGAAGCATGCTCTACACAGCACTTCCTACACTTTAGGGGCACTTCTCTTTTCCATAGCAGGTCTCTTAAAAAACTGTAGAATACCCCTCCCTGCTGCCCTCGTCTCATTTTACCCAGTTACCAGTAAAATATTAATGTTGGCAAAACTGATTTTTTATCGAAAGATTTATTCAATGCATAATATTTCTTGATAATTTTATCAATACAGAACGATTAATGAAAAATAATTATCTTTTCAGCAACGGTAACACCTGTAAAGTCAACGTCTAGGAAACCTTCAGAAACAAACAACGCATTGTGGTCAGAGCTTGACGATGACAAGTTTTTGGCAGACTACTGCATAGAAGAGGTTGAGTCGCCTAACAAAAGTAAAAATACAGTTGGTTTGTTTTATATCATCAACTTTCAGTTATGACAACTAGAGTTTGTAAGTCCTGGTTTCAGGTAGAATTGTTGAGGCATTAGGCTTCAGACATTTTTCATTCCCTTCTGAGGAACTTTGGGTTCAAATCCTGATGGGGTCGTCAGATGATGCCACAGTCGGTAAAATGCACATTGTTTACCCTGAAAGGTAGCAGAGCTTCATCATCATCATCATCATCATCATCAACTGTTTCCAGCCTGAGGACAGGTCAATTTAGTAAAATGCCTCCATTTGCCTTTATCCTTCCTCCATTCTTCGCCCAACCATTTTTATTCCCACTATGGTACAGGCTATATAATAGCGCCACAGAGCAAATGGTCAAGGTAAGACTGTAAGATTTCACTTTAAATGATGTCCAATGGATTAGACCCTTAGACAGTGTGGCCAAGGAAACAGGTCTTGGTTAAGAAGTGAATATGAGTAATGTACTTTTTTTTTATGAGGTGTATGCTAAATACCCCAAATAACACTTGGGGTCGGGGGAGGGAAGTACCGTATTTGATTCTTACCAGGGATCTTTTTCTGCGATCCTTTCCTTGGGCAAGGTTTTGTACAAAAAAACAAATTACACCATTATTTACAACATAAGATGATTTTAAAATATATCTTATTATTCTCAAATAACACTTAAGGTAAAGTAAATACCTTACAAACATGTGTTTCCTTTGATTCGTTCCAAATTGTTGTATAACTGTTTTGTTTTTTTCGTTTTTTTTGCTTCTGTAACATAATCAGGATTGAAATATTGGGTTGCGTGGCAGGGGAAATACATATATTTGCCCGTCAAGGGGAAATTGTCTTGTTCTAAAAACGAATGGCATGACTTTTCTTCAAAATAGTGAATTTTATGAAAAGTAAAATTTCATTCTTCTCTCTACTACACTCAAAATAAAGTTTCTGGGAAAATGTGGATATCATCTAGAAAACCTAAAAAAAACAGCTTTGTATTAACAAAATAATGGCCACTCTGATAATGCATAAGTTGTCACCTGTATATTTTGTTTAACAGAGAGCCCCTACATTGAAAACAAAGTCATCAACTACACATCATCAATTTTCAAGCCTTCCCAGTCGGCCAGTGGCAGTAAAAAGCGTCCCACTGAGGAGGGTGTCGGGCAGTTCAACAGCAACATCAAGAATGATGGGACGACTGGGGAGTTTGATGGGCTGAACTACCCACACACGTCCGAGATGCTCAAGGTTTGTGGCAGGGCCAGGGACAAACTTTCATCTACACTTCAAATAAAGCTGTATTTGTTTGAAAATATAAACTCTAGTTATGTTGGCAGCAATACATAAATTATGTTTTTATGGCCTAGATGCAGTAATGTTATTTTTTTAATATCACCTTTGGTAATAAATAAAATGATAGAATATTAGGAAAATGTTAGAGCACAAATAATAGTAAAAACACTAACTCATATTTACATATACTTCTATATTTTGATTCTATAATAGCAAATGTTTCCTTCTGCTCACAAACATAGGGAAATACCGGTATATGTATTTTTAAAATTGTATATACCCGCTGAGATGTCTTTGTATAGCCCATGTTAAATGCCACTGGTATGTTTGTTGAGGATGCTGTAGCTTTGGCTTGTGTGTTGTACTTTGCTATAGTTTGTTCAAGAAGACGGAAAAAGAAAGTGGGTATGGGTTTGTACAGTGCTTCAAAATGGTTCATATTATGCAAATAAGCTTCTGACATAATTGATTCTCGAAGAAGGCAGTGGTTTTAGAAACTTAACTTGTGTGTCTCCAACAGATTTTTAAGTTAATTTACAAATTACTGGTCTCAGAATTATGAACGACTAGCCTGAACTATGCTGTTTGCTTTAGACATTGTTGACAAACACACAAAGATTGTATCTTGTAACCCATTTGAAATGGATGACAAGAAACACCGTTTTGTTTTGGCAAACACAAAGGAAAGACAAAAAAAAAGTTTACAAACTGTTTCCAAAAACACTAAAAAAACATTTTGAAAACGATGTTTCCTAGAAAATTTTTCCAAGTGCATACTAGGCTTTAGAATAGATTAATTAATAAACCATTTACCACAGTTAAAATACCACATTTCAGGATAAATGTCTTTTATCAATTAAATATAATTTGAAAGTCTTAGTAAAACTGCTAATGCTATGAAATAATTTTATTTTTAGTATAATTTTAATTTCGTAAGAGAGAAACATCTTTTATTTATTCTAACTGCTGCAGGTGTTCCGCCAAAGGTTTGGTCTCCACACTTTCCGACCCAACCAACTGCAAGCTATAAATGCTGCTCTTTTAGATCATGATTGCTTTGTGCTGATGCCGACTGGCGGGGGGAAGTCCTTGTGCTACCAGCTGCCGGCGCTACTAGTCCCAGGAGTCACGATAGTGATATCACCCCTAAAGTCTCTCATACTTGACCAAGTGCAAAAACTAAGTTCTTTAGATGTGAGTTTGGTACTTAAGGCTTACCATTAAATTTTGTTTATTTCCTTTTAAATAAGTGGTTAAAGACTAGGAGTGTTCAAGTCTATTTTTTCAATTCTAAGCAAAGTCGAATCGAATCTTATGAGATATTCCTGAAGCTGAATCAAAGTTTGAGTATTTAAGAAAATGTTTAATGCTGGATAAAAATATTATACTTAGCATAACTATGTAAATTTAGGTATTAAATATAATTTATAACAAAATGTAATATTATTCCAGATTTTTTAAGCTAATACTAACTTTTGGTAGGAATAACTACAGAGAATTATAAAAAAATAAACCCAAATGTGTATTTCAACTTTAAATATTCTATTTTGGTGATGCTTTGTAAGTGTTAAATTTAGACTTTACTCTTAATTTAAAGTCAAAGCAAATGAATATTAAAAGTGAAGTTGAAGTTTTCAAAGTTTTGCACACACCTATTAAGAGTGTGGATTATAGGAGGCCCAACTCAGCTCCCGGCTTACGCGAAATATGGGAGTTAAAGAGAAAAGAAAAGACACATATATGCCAGAAATGTGTGCAGCATTCATATTTGAATGATTACTTGAAATTTTCCATGATGGGGGATAAAGCGACATTGTTTCTTGTTAATAACTACAGTATGTCCCTATTAAGACAGAATAAAGATTTATGCATAATGCTTAGCTATAAAGACATTCTAAAATGGTATAAAAAAAAGCCTTTTCATTGAAGTTTTTTTTATCCAAATATCATTTAATATTTCAACAATGTTCTTTATTAGGAACATCTATTAACTCTTTATCCCCATTAATGTTTAATCAGAAATGATCCAAGTGCAACAGTGTTCATGTAAATTTACAATTTTGAGCCGACTATATCACAGAATTGATGGGGCATTTGATGCATGTTCTTAAAGACTAAATATGTAATTTAAATTAAGTAGTGGAAGGACATCTGCATTTTTAACTTTGTTTAGTTAAATCAAGCTAGAGTCATGGAAAACTAGTTTTCTCTTAAATTGTCTTGGAAAATACAGATTCACTCTCATGACAGAATGTTCACAAGATGCAGATGAAAATATAGTGTATTGTATATAACGATGTGATTTCTCATCAAAGATACAATGCACTGCAATGCCTCCTTTGTGCTCCAACCATTAAAAAAAGATAGTCTTGATTTTTAGACACAATATAAACATGTGATTAGTCTGTCTAGTAGTAGTAGTAGTAGTAGTAGAAGTAGTAGTAGTAACAACAATCATGTACCGTTTCCACCCTGTGGCCGGATTAGTTTAGTAAAGTGCCTCTAGCTTACCCTTTCTTTGCATTACTCTTTCTCCTTTATTTGCTGTTATTATTCTCCTCTCTCTCAAACATTTTCTGTTGTCTGCTCCTCTTAACTCTTCCATGGTTCAATCTGGAATTTCACTTTGTTTTCTTTAGTATTTTTGTTTGTTTCGGCCACCGGCTTATCAAGCCTGTCGTGGCCTACACCTGAGTAGCGCGGCTGCCGCTTATAGGTCCTCAGATATACCTTCTATTGGTGGTAACCTTACCTAACCAAGGCTATGGGTGCTGATGATGACTTAGCTCATCATCACTAACCCTCTCACTCCCAAGCCCATCAAGCTGGGAGCCAACTGGCCAGGTCCTGTTCCAAGCTTGTTGGTTTTGGCTCAGACCGGTCTCCTGTCTCTCATCTGCACCTTACCTGGTTTCCGCTGGGATTCAACCCAACTTCCACCAGGCTACTCAGATCCTGGGGTACACCACTTGGTGGTGAGACTAGGATTGAGTAGGAGAGGCTACACAGAACCCACTTGGTAGGCTCTGTGTATTGCGCGTCACTACCTCATTACTAAACTGACCCAGTCAAAGGCTGGACACAATTGCTGCTGCTGATGATTCTCCTTAGTATTCTTTCCTTTTCCATCCTTATTACATGCCCATACCATCTCAGTCTTACTTCCTCTACTATCTCATATACTTGTATTCCAAATCTTGCCCTGACAACTTTATTCCCTATCCTGTTTCTCCCTTGTGACAGCTAACATGCTCCTCACTGTCTAATATTAGAGGTACAAAACAAGCACATACTTGACATTTACACTTCTTTAGTCTCAAAGGAAAACTTGTATTGTAGTGACTTATTTATACCTAGACCACACTGCCCATATGCCGAGAATTACCAACATTTCTCTTTAGTTGGGACTTTGTTCGAGACAAGCGAGTTGTAGCACACAATAACTTACATGTTTGTTAGAAACTAAATAACAGATGCACTCTGTTTATAGTGAAAGCTTACAGTATTACCTTTATGGACTTCACTATGGCTTATCATATTACCTGCACCGTAGTGTAAACAAACGAGGAAAGCTTGCTATTTTTAAGGATATATAAAGTGTACATACAACCGCGCTTGTGGAGACTTGCTATTACTAAACATTAAACAACACATACCTAGGGATTGCCTTTGCACCAGATGGAGCCAATATATCTCGTTGCCTCAGACATTTTTTTTATCATCGTGTCTTAATATCTGTTGAGGTTATACACATATATATGTGATAATTACTCTAATGGGGTATGGATGAAGAAGGAATCATTTTAGAGGTAATCTGCCCTAATTAGCATTGGAAGAGATTGGGAAACCATTTAGGGAAAAACCACCCTCATTAGACTGACTGGGATTTGGGCCTCGATATCCCCGTCATCAGCAAGCCAGTTCAACACGAGAGTGACGCATTAGACCATCCAGCCCTGACATCAATTGATACACAGGGTGTTACAGGTCATGGTGGTTCTAGGTTTGATGATGATAATAAGGCTACTAGTACTATAGAATGGCTTAATATTTTGTTTTTTTGAAGTTTGTTCTTGTTTTAAAAGATAATCTTATATGTTGTGTCTATTGGTTGAAGATTCCAGCAGCCCACCTGTCTGGGGAAGTTAACCAGAGCTCAGTTCATGCAATCTACATAGAACTGGTGAAACGGGAGCCAGGTACAAACTTTGATACAATATAGATTAATTTTAGCTTTCATGTTAATTAGAAATTTATGAGAACAATGTGGAATTACTGTAAAATAATCAAATTTAAGTGATAGGGAAGGAAGCCACTGCGGGGGAGCAAAGCTTAGAAACTTTGACTTGGCATTGAAAAAATATCAGCTTCAACTTCGCTTCAGAAAAAATTCCTACTTCAACAATTATAAAGCTTTGTCAATTAGAATATTTATAACTAAAATACTCAATTTATGTTCAATTAATGCCATTCTGATCTCTTATGTACCTTACAAATCATTATCCTTATGGAAAAATATGAAGCAAATAAATGTTGTGGCAATAAATTGATTTATCAGCTTGGAAAAATAAAATTGCAATAAAAGCTTTTCAAAATTATTTTTTGCTTAAAGTTTTATAAATAATACTTGCTTTACTCGTTGGAGGCTCTGCCCTCAAACCCCCAGTTAGCTTTCTTTGCAAGTGGCTGTAAACTAATGTAATTCCAGAGCCGTTTTGGATAGGTCTTACCGTTTAGCCACAAGAGACCTCCAAAGAAATGTTCGCGCTGACTTTAAAGTTGCTCCGACATTTTGAATTTTTTTCATTTTTGTTTTTTTAACTTTTTGGAATTTTACCGTCGGTTACAGGCTAAAAACTATAAGTTTGCCAAATTTCAAGTTTCTAGCTCATCTGGAAGTGGGTAAACATTAATGTCAGTGAGTGAGTGAGTGAGTCAGCTGTGTGGCTTTATAGTAATATGATAAAATTGATATCTTTTCATGCATAAAACACTCAACAAAAAATATTTGAACTTTGATTCGTTTTTGAGAATATTTCATATATTCGATTCAAGGTATCTTCGAATTGAAAAAATGGACTTCAAACAGCCCTAGAAGCAAACCTGAAAATACTTTTTTTTATTTCTTCAAACTTTCATTTTTTGATCACGTTCACAAGTATTTTTAAATTATTTGGAAATATTCCTTTTTCATATTAATACAAACAAAAAAGATTACAATTTACAAACAAACAAAAACTTAGCAGCTACATGTTTAGTAAATTAATTTAATATCCTGTACTGTTAGTAATTGTATAGTTATTATGATATACTTCATGTGAAGACAGTTTACAGCATTAGTGTTTCATGTATAAAGCAACTGTATTGTAACTTACAATGTCCACGTAGGTATAAAACTCCTGTACGTAACTCCAGAGAAGCTGAGTGCGAGTAACAAACTGTTGGAGGCTCTCACAAGTCTGTACAAAAGGGAGAAACTGGCTAGGTTTGTCATCGATGAAGCTCATTGTGTGTCTCAGTGGGGGCATGACTTCAGGTAAATATTGTTTAGACTCCAATCTGTGTATTTATGGGTTCTAACCCAGCCTTCATAAGCAATAAAAATCAATAGCACAACTCCCTTCAGAGGGGAAGTAAAGCCATCTGTCCCATGTCGATTGTGGCATATAAAAGCACCCTGGAAGGTATGTGAAAATACTAGGGCTCTGCGAGTACTCGTATTCCGAGCTCGCCGCTTAAGCTCGAGATCGAGTTCAAAAGTTTTGTAGGTTTGTCATTTTCGAACTTCTACTTGATGTAATAATAATAATATTTAGCACCGCGTCTTACTACCCGTTTGTGTTATACGCTTTCAGTACTAATTACTCTAAGGGATTAGGATTTGGGAAGGTTGAGTTAGAGGAAGTGAACCCATATTTACGTGGAGGGAGAGTGGAAAACCATTTAGGAAAAAAAAACCTCATTTCATCCGACCGAGATTCAAACCTTGATCTTCCCGTCCTCAGCAGTCGAGCTCAACACGACAAGCGCAATAGCCAACTACACCACCGAGGCGGGTCACTTGATGTACTAAATAATTAATTTTTAAAACGCAGTAGCAAGCAAAAGTTGAATTGAAGTAAATTTCTCAATATAATAATATCTAACGAGAGCCCGTACAACGGGCATGTGCGACTGCGCATAAAGGAATGGGAATGGAACAGAAGACGTGATAATGTACGATTACACTAAGGAATAATAAACAAAATATGAAACATTTTAAATGTCTTTGTTTATGATTCTTACATTTTCTTATAGGATAAATTAAGTTATTGAAGCATATTTTGGGTATTAGCTTATTACAATGTTAATTTTGTTTAACTTTTTATCAAGACAGTGTAGAAACACTCTACAATAACATAAAGTGATAGTGAAGGAAGCCACCCTGAAAGGATAGTTAGGTTAGGCCTAGATATAAACAAACACACTTCTTTATTTATTCTTACACTTTTACACTTCTCACTTCTTCAAATTTTCACAGTTGCACATTGTTTTGAATTTTCGGAAATATTTATTTTTCATGTTACATTAATGAAAAAGTAATATTCCCGAAAATTAAAACGAATGTGCAACTTTGGAAGTTTCAAAGGAGTGGAAAGTGTAAAAGTTTAAGAAAACATCACGAGAGAAGTGTGTTTCTATCTAGGCCTAACCTAACTATCCTTTCAGGTTGGCTTCCTTCACTCGCACTTTACATTATTGTACAGTGTTTCTACACTGTTTTGTTAAACATTTCCAAGCCAGCATTCAATTATCACTTTTATTAACTTTTTTATAATTATTTTTGGTGTAATTTTAATGTCCTTAAAGACATGAGTTTTAAACCATTTTAATAATCCTTTTTATTAGATTTTTATTTGAGTGTTGTTTCTATTTTTAAATTGTGTTTTATAAGTGTTATTTCTAATTTAAAACTGATATTTCCATTGTTTAACCTACTTTATAAAAATGAATATCATTCATATTTTAAGAACATGTGTTTTAATATACTTTAACATTTTAAAATTATTAATATATTCAAACTCGACTCGAACTCGGGAACTTTCAGAAATATTCGACTCGAATGAAAAAACCCAAGCTTGCAGACCCCTAGAAATTATTACTCTTCCTGGAAATTGGTAGGCCCTTTTTCTCTCCCTCATAGAAATTCTCCTGTGCTAATATAATAAGCTGGTTCAGAAAGTGCACATTAAATAACTCAAATGAATACACTCTCATCTGTGAAACTCATTAAGATATAAGCAGGAAAGTTTCACTATAATTATCTCCACCCCTATTCCACCCCTATGTACACTAAGTCAAACACTTGTGTTAGACTGGATTGCTGGCGACGAGGAGATCACGATTTGACTTTCGGTCTGATTTATCCAGACTGGTTTTCTTTCATGGTTTCTCACTCTAACTCCACACAGATGTGGATTTATTTCTCCAAAACTCTACCTTTAACATCTCTATTTCATTAGTGTAGTTAATAACTCAAAACAAAATAAATTTCATTCAAAAACTAACTCAGTTTTGACTAAAGATGCATGATTTTTTCCCAAGTCAATCATCTACACAATTCAAGTTTTTCCACATTTATCTGTTGAAGTGAAGACCTATATTTTAATTACTTTATAATATATATTTTTTTTTTTTGTTAATTTAGTTTTCATACTAAACTTATAATATTTGTTGAACAAGGGACATGTCTGTATAATTTCTTGTGATTGTTAGACCGGACTACAAGAAGTTGTGTGTGCTGAGATCCAAGTTCCCCAAAGTCCCAACTATGGCTCTCACAGCCACGGCCACACCCAGAGTGCGCATTGACATTCTTCACCAGCTTGGCATGAAGGATCCAAAATGGTGCGCCTACACTTTTCATTTGGTTCGATCTTAGTATTACTATCTAGTAGCAGCAATGTAAAGTGTAAACTGTGTTCTTATTTTCATTATAAAAGCCCTATTGTGTTTGTCCTCTTTAACCACCTTTCCTGTACCTTCTTTCAAATATAATAGAATTATAAATTTGTTGTATATTTTACCTTTTAACTCTTTGTTGCATAACTACACTGTCTTTGTACTAAAACAGATCTGAAGATGCTTTTGTGAATAGAGAAATGTGCGGAGCCTTCTTGGGGAAATCTTGCATAGGCCCCCTTTGTGTCAACAGGTTCTTATCCAGTTTCAACCGGCCCAATCTCAAGTACAGCGTGCTCCCCAAGAAGGGTAAGAGTATCACCAAGGACATCATCGAGCTGATAAAGGCCAAGTTCTCTCGAAGTTCGGGCATTGTGTACTGTCTCTCTCGTAAGGAGTGTGATAATGTCGCTAGAGACATGAAACAGGCAGGCATCAAGGCAGGACCTTACCACGCTGGACTCACCGACCCACAGAGATCCAAAGTGCAAGGCGAGTGGATCACTGATAAAGTCAAGGTACGCACAGTAAGATACTCGGGAGTTATCCTATGTGGAGCTTGGAGATTTTAAATGTTAATCTATATTAATAAAATGAAGAGTTTGTTTGTCTATCATTAGCATTGCATGATATCTTCCGCACGCAGAGGGCTTAAATTTAAAATTTCCTAGCCCAGGGGCTTTGCTCAAACATGCGTACCTCAAAGATGAAATGTTTAGTTTTTGATTAGAGTTTTTAAATTTATTAAAAACTTGTTTGGAAGAACTAAAATGAAGAGATTTTTTCTTGTGTGGCTATCCTAAACAATATATTATGATAAAAAATGTATCAAGACACCAGTTTAAACAAGCAACTACAGATTGAGTATATTTTTTTTTGTCATGTAGGAGAAAAAAAATCTATTCATCTATTTCTCAGTTAGTGACCCATTCATAATTTATTAACACTTTATAACCATTAATGTAAATGTCAAGGTTCAAATCATGTCTGGTGAACTCAGGGTGCTTTCTCACTTGTGATTCCTTAATTGGTTTTCCTTTTCTCATTCTAACCTAATGTTGGTTCATTACTCTAAGCTACTCTCCTTATATATATAAACATGTCATTAATAACAAATGTGCTAAAATATCGATAAAAAATAATTAAAGTTTTCTTGAAATAGGTAAGTGTGTTTGAAGTCCGCTTTTTCAATTTGAAGCAAATATAATAAATAATATCTTAGCCAAATCAAAGTGTAAATATTTTTGCTAAAGCATAATTTACAAATTGTTTTATTACAAAATTATTCTAACAGTCGGTGAATCAAGTTATATTTACTATAGAGATAGGATGCTTGATTCCTCAAATTTCTTGAATCTTTTGGTATTTTAAATATTAAAGATTCAGAAAAATCACAAAAAAAAGTATCTATAATACAATTTGAAGACCTTAACTTGCAGTAATAATTTTACAAAACTGGTAAAAGGAATAATAATAGATTTGTGTGTTTGGGAAAGTAACAAAATCACACACACAAAAAAAGATCAAAATGGTGTGAATTAGGGTGTGAAAGGCTTCAAATCTTCGATTTGGCTTCGGAACGAATATTGCTTTGAAAAATATTCTGGTCTTTGACAATTATGTAGCTTCACCAATAAAGATGATGACAGCTAAAATAATCAATTTAGGATCAATTATTGCCATTTTGAATGGTCAAAAATTAATTATACGCTTACAAAAAATCTTAAGTAATTTTGGAGCATGTAGATTTATAAATAACAACAATATAATATTTTTTAAAACATAAACTAACAACAGATATTCTAACTTAGATTCGGCTTGGATAATATTTCAAAAACTCAATATGAATTTGCTTCAAATTTAAAAAAGTGTTTTACACACACTTAGTATTAGTTTACTAAAAAGAGTGTTCTATTTGATGTTTATGACATATTATATATGATAAACAATGTCATTTGTAGCACCAAGCCTTAAACCTCTTTCTTTTTTAATTGCATTTTAAATATTTTCAATTCAACTTAATTGTACATTTTCAAAAACTCAAACTATTCAAATTTGGTATCGAGATTCAAAAGAAAATTCAAGTTTCAGATTTGACATTTTGATTTGAAAAATATATTAATTTATTCATATTTTATTTAATAACATATTTTTTATTTAATTTCTACATCGTTTTGAAAAATGGACTTATTCCACTATATAACTGCACAGAATAACCAATACAGTTTTTGAAAGAAAGTCGAAGGTGACAAATATTCAAGTCAAAGTTTTTGAAGCTCGCCGATATTGTTCTTAGGTGGTGTGCGCTACCATAGCCTTTGGTATGGGCATAGACAAGCCGGATGTTCGTTTTGTAATCCATTATTCCCTACCAAAGAGCATTGAAGGTTATTACCAGGAGTCTGGAAGAGCAGGACGAGATGGCGACAAAGCTGATTGCATCATGTATTACTCATATATGGACATGCATCGCATTCGACGCATGATTGAGAGTGAGTTCACATTTGATTTTCAATGTTTAAACTCGAGTTGTTTTGAGTCAACTTGTTTATTATTATTATTATTTCTTTAGTATTATTTAGGGATTTGACCAATTTTAAGATTCAAAAGGACTATCTTTAGCTAAACCATAGTTAAAAGAATGGACAATACTTGACTCAATCAAGAAGAGTTAACTGGAACCTTCAGTGTAAGTCTTAGTGTAATTATATTTTTCCAGAGGTTTTAATCGATCTATCGTACTTCTCCAACAAATAGCTTAGATAAGGGAATGAGCTAAGTATTTTTACTATTTTCTTTCCTTTTAACTAGGGCTAGACGGATTCCAACTGTCACTCCGCTGTTAATGGCACGATCTGTTGGTAAGGTTACGGCATTTGGCTTACTGATTCTTAAATCAGATACTGGTGACTCATCATTGTTAGCTCTTTGGAGACATCCTTGTCCTTTGCCATGTTGCTAGCAGAGGGGGTTGGTGGGGTGGCTGCAAGTGTACTCTGGGTGGCATAGGGGAGATAAGGGGTGTTTAGAATAGAAAGGTCAGTGAGTGAGAGAAAGCTGTATTGCAGCTGTTGGGATTAGGGAGGGATTCTCTTTGTAAACTCATCCACAAATTCAACTAGCAAACAGACGTCTTAACCAAGGAAGGAAGATTAAAGGCAAGATAAAACTAAATAATATTATTGGGTTTCAAAACTACTTCATGGATTCAAAACTTATCTTTATTTCATTACTTAAATTCAGTCATCAATTGTTACTTAAACAATTATTAANTCTTCTCAGGCCAGTTAGAAAACCAGATTCTCAGGAGGTGGGGGAAGGAAGGGCGGGGGATAACGTAATACTTGCGTTAAATTATAGCAGAATAAGCAATTAGCTCATTTAGCACAGAGTGTTTGCTGTTTGTCAACCATGTTTCGATTACTGGTAATAAATGTCACGTGTTAATGTTTACATTACATAAACGTGAACTAGATTGAACAAATGAAAACAAGCAAGGATTACGCAAGCACTTACAGTAATTGATTTACTAAAATTAATATTTTTTTAAAAATGATATCTTTGTTTTGTATGACATAATAGACATGGCAAACAAAATAAACTTTGTCAGTGTCACCACGACTTAAACCATATTAAAAAAAATAAAAATATTAGCTATTTTAACTTAAACCAAAATTGTACATTTTTGAAGATTAAAGGATTCTAATTTAAATTAGAGATTCTAAAGAAACTTTAAAATTGGGATTTGACTTTTTTTTTCACTCATGGATGAATCAGTGGATGGAGAGAACTTGGCCGCGCAGAGGACTCACATGGACAACCTGTGGCGTATGGTCAACTTCAGCGAGAACCGCACAGACTGCCGGCGTGCCCAGCAGCTGAACTACTTTGGGGAGATCTTTGATAGAAAGGAGTGTCTATCGAACAGAGCCACTGCTTGCGATAACTGCTTGCAGCAGGTGCAGTACTCCTTTTCGTAATTTTAGTCCCCTTCTATTACTACTTATTATTAAATAGGGGTATACACGTTAACCTTTCTCGATTTTAAGTGAGGTAGATTTGAACATAATTATGAAATATTATCAAAACTGAATCGAAGTTTGAATGTTTAAAAAAATTGTTATCATGTTGAAAATAAATATTTTATTGTGAAATATAATTTTGAATATTAAGCAATGAAAGAAGAATAAAAGGGCCTCAAAGTTCACGATCAAAACACAACAAAACACATAACTATGATATTTTGGGGTACATCAATCCTCGTGGATATAAACCGTTTTATTGTAAAAATATATAACAGATTTTGTCCTAAGTTTATAAAGTACATCATTCTTAACAACATGTTGTTTAGTTACTACAAGTTTTTTCCTATAAACAATAATTTTTAATATGCATAGCACAAAATTACATAAATTGAATATTATTTATTTAAACTGTCGAGGAATGTAAAACTCAGAATATATAAAACATTATTTTTACTGATTGTTCTCTTTGGATGTGAAACTCGCCTTGGTGGCACAGTTAGCTAATGCACTAGTTTCATGTTTTGTTAGACTGCCGAGGATGGGGAGATTGAGGTTCGAATCTCTCTTGGGTGAACTGGGGGTAGTTTTCCCTAAATGGTTTTCCACTTTCCCTCTACGCAAATGTGGGATTACTTCTTCTGTATTCAACCTTCACAATTCCTAACACATTAGAATAATTAGTACATAAGCGTACAACCCAAACGGGTAGTCAGATGCGGTGTTAAGTATCCATGGGTGTGAAACATGGTCACCTTGCCTTCACAATGAAAATAAATTTAGGGTGTTTGAATACAAGGGGCTAAGGAAGATATTAGTGAGTGGAGAACGTTACATAATGAAGAATGATGATGTACTCATCACAAGACATTGTTAGGTGATCAACTCTGGCAGATTAAGGGGGGCAGGACATGCGCGTGGATGGAAGAATCTAGAACTGTGTTCGGGGTATTCACTGGTAAACCCAATGGTAAGAGAGCATTTGAAAGACCTAGACACAGATGGGATGATAACACTAGACTGGACCTGAAAGGGATAGGGTGTAATGAGGTGAACTGGATAGAACTAGCTCAAGATAGGGATAGGGTGTAATGAGGTGGACTGGATAGAACTAGCTCAAGATAGGGATAGGGTGTAATGAGGTGAACTGGATAAAATTAGCTCCAGATAGGGATAGGGGTAATGAGGTGGACTGGATAGAACTAGCTCAAGATAGGGATAGGGTGTAATGAGGTGAACTGAATAGAACTAGATAGGTAACTTACTTTTTAAAATGGGGAAATGAACTTTCAAGTTCCTAATGCCATAGAGTTAGTAAGTAAATTTATATTTTTATTGTAGAAGTTTCTTAATTGTCAAAACAAAGTTGAAAGTTGAAATGTTTCTGAGTGAAGTTGATAGGTATCTGAAGTGAAGCGGAAATTTTTTAAAGCTTTGCCCATTCTTATTAGCAAATCTCTGGGGCTAGTTCCTACAGAAATTAATACAACTTTAGTTTGCTGTACATTCAATAAAAGAGTTATTATGAACTCAACTCAACAGTGAAATGGATATTTAAACAGATTCTGATTCGAAAGCTTAAGGCTTTGTTGCTGACTGGGTGCTCAGGATTTGATTTCACATACTTTCAACTTAAAACTCACCACTTAGAGAGCTGTTAACCGGTATTGACACTAAATCATAATGATAATAAAAACTAAATAGAGGAATGGATTCACTGTTTCAATAAAAGTTATATATTATGATAATTTATGGGGATGGCTGTAACTCTAGATCTTCAGCTAATATTCCAGCATTTATATATGACATGTTGTCGAGGTCCAACACATAACTTCTTTCGTTTATACTCAATCTTTATACCTTATTTGCCTGAATATTGTATGGCAGCATTGGACATAATACAGCCTTAAAATTTTAAAGGTGTAACACATGAAAAATTTAGAGTACAGTTTTTGGAAGAATAATTTTAGGAGAAAACATTGCACTATATTCGGACAAATATGCTAGTTACGAGAAGCCTTGAATTAGTTAGGATTAAAGTACAAAGTAATCAAAATAGAGAATTATATTAAAATAAGTATTTAAAATATACTTTGTTTTGTTTTGCTTTCATTAATTAAATAAGGAATCATCTAAGTATTGGGTAAGTAATTATAATAGTGGGTAAGGTTTAAATGTTTAATCCCTAATACTATCCTCACTGCATAGTCGCACCAAGTTAATGGATATGAACTGTTATTGCTTTTAAAATCAATACTAGAAAATATTTAAAAATGAAGTGGCCCAACGGCTAAATAATTTTAAAATAAAGGAAATGGATAAAACTAAAGAAAAAGGAAAAATAAACTACTAAGAGTTAATTTGATGAAGAAAACCCACCTAGAGAAAGAGGAAATATGTGGGAAGAATCCAATGCACAAAGGTGACATCTTCTTCCTTTCTTCTGTCTTCTACAGTAGAAGTAGTCACACACACACATTTTAACACAAATAGAATAATATTTCGGCATTGTTGCCTTTATCAAAGGTAGTCCTTAAAAAGATAGTTATCATATACATGAAATATGATGATTAAGGACAATTTATTTTTGGCATATTTTGTTACAGGAAAGGGGGATAGCAAAGTGTGAACTGTCTTTCTATTTTCTAGTGAGCAGTGAGGATAGTATTAGAAATTAAATATATATATATCCAATTTGTTAATTTCCTGTGTTTGTGCTTTATGTTAATCCTTCTTTTTACATGTTCCTATTTTTATTTTCTCTCATTATTTACCTATTTCCTTTATGATACATTTTATGTTTTTTTTAGGGGAGCGGGGATGCTTCTCTCTTTAATGAAATTGTACTGCACAGTTTACACTACCACCTTAAGAGTTCCAATAGAATGAAACTTAAGTTGGGAAATTAGTCTGTAACATTTAATTTTCTCTTCAAGAGGCAGCCGTTACCTCTTTGTCCAGTTTTGATTGCAAAACACATATTGTGTTGGTTCATTTTAGGTGTTCTCCTATCCTTCTTTCTTGTATCTTCTTCCATATATCTCATTCTTTTTAAATTAGCGAAGTTTTCCTTGATAAAGATACTCGATCTAGCATTACACCCACTGATGTTAGGGTATCTTTGCAGGAAGACTTCAAGATGGTGGATGTGACGGAAGACTGCCAAGCAATAGTAAGGTCTGTGCTTGAGGTTGTGGGAGGTCAAGGTCAGAGATGGTCCAACAACTTCACACTGCTACACTTTGTTGACATATTCAAGGGCAGTGAAACCAAAAAGGTCAAAGATGCAGGTCAGTGGCTCAAGGAAGTAGGAATTGTTTATTAGGGGTGTGTGAATTTTGATTTTGATTTGAAGTGAAATTGAATCTAATATATAAAATATTTTCAAAATTTAAATATCTTTTGTTTTATTAATGGTATGTGAAGTCTTCTTTTTCAATTCGAATTGAATACATATGAAATATTCTTAAAGCCGAATCGAAGCTTGAATATCGTTTGTTAACAGCTTTATGACTGAAAAAAATACTTTACTGTGTTTATTTGAACAACTTTTAGACACTGAAATCATTTACAGAATATTTTATTGACAAAATGTTTGACACATTTTGACTTTGGCTTGGCTCTGACTTATTATTAACTTATTGATGTAAACAATCGGTACACTCGCCAATAACCGAGGAGTCCATAAGTGATGTATGTAATATTTGCACAAGCACAGGACACGACAAGCTGCCCCTGCATGGCCGAGGAAAGAACTGGCTTCGTGGCGATGTTGAGCGGCTTGTCCGCAAGTTGACCATCGAGGAATATCTGCGGGAAGACCTGGTTGTGACAAGAGATGACATCGCTATCGCTTACGTCAAAGCTGGACCCAAGACTCGAGATTTGCTGGCTGGAAAAGTGAAAGTGAGTTTAGGTGGAAAATGATTGTGGGTTAGTGGGTTATAATGGGGTCTGTGTACTGGTGGAAGAATAACCTGTGTTGGGTGGGAGTCTGCTTTGAAGTTAGGATTGTTTAACATTAATAAAATATAATTCTCAAACGAATTAAAATGGTATTTGTGAAAAAAAATCAAAGGTAGCTTAATTTTATCTATACATAAATCTGAATGAGAATAAGATACATATTTATTGTTTTTCCTTGTAAATTCCCTTTGGCCTTTAAACCATACATTTCCTGCTGGTGCCAATGTATTTTTTTAATATATTTTAATACTCCTATATAAACTACAAATAATAAATTGGCCTAAATTTATGTGCTACTCAATCATGGTTTTAATAAAAGTTTGTCGACATTTGCTATTTATTACATTTTTTATTTTTATCATCTTCATTATTTGTTTCCAGCTTGTAGCTAAGTCAATTTTAGTAAACTGCTTCTATGTACCCCCTTCCACCATTCTTCTCTCACTTGCACACTTTCTGTTATCTGCTCTTCCTATCTCTTTCTTGGTCTTCCTTCCAGCCTTTCCCATACATACTTCATCTCCATCATTATATAAAGCATTCTGTCCTTTTCCATCCTTATTACATGCCCACACCATCTTAATCTTGCTTCCTCCATCTCATATACTACCTGTACCCCAACTCTTTCTCGGATAACTTCATTCCTAATCTTTTTCTCCTTGTGACAGCTAACATGCTCCTCACAAACTTTATTCCTTTGACCTCCACTTTCCTAGTCTCCTTTACATCCACTGTCCTTGTTTTTGCTGCATATGTAACTATTTTTATGATCAGACTTGTTTAAGTTTAACCTCCTTCTTTCAACTTTAAGTTACATAATTTTATGTTTGCATTCCTCTCACTTTTTCCTATTATTTTATTTGTAAAATAAACTGACGTGACAATTTTAAATAATCACACTTATTGTAAATGTGTACTAGGTGATGTTTCCAATGAGAGGAAAGTCGGCTACAAACCAAGACACAAACGCATCCAAGCCATCGTTAAGCTCAAGCAATCCATTTGCTCAACAGCTGCAAGAGCTCCAAGACAGATGCTACAGTGAATTGATGGATGTGTGTCGCGCCATCGCTGACACACTAGGTGTCAGCGCCCATTCAGTCATGAATGTTCAGGTAAAGGAATATACTCATTGTCTTTTATATGATTTGCACAAGGTTTTCTGAATTAAAATTTTATAAGTATGCTAGCAGAAGTAGCCACCTTTTCTTGGGGCAACCACGAGACACAAAGGATTGCATGGTTACCCCAGGCAACGCTTTTCTTTACTTCAGACAGAAAAATAATCTCTTTGAACATTTTATCTCTTTGGATGCAATTTTTAATTAAATTGAGATGTACTCCAGGGCTCCATGGTGTCAGGTGACAGGTATGTTTTCTGAATTAATTATTACTATTTGAGATAAAAACATCATTAAAAAGTGTGAAGCATAACCTTTGAATGATCTAAAAAGTGTTTTTTGATTGGTGACAGTCTTCACAATAAAGGTTGCGCCACTTTTTATTTTCTCCATAACAATAGCCCTTAGAATTATGGTGTGGTGGGTGGGAGAGGGGGGGGGGCTTCTTTCAAGGCTGCCCCAGGCGCTGACTTCACACACGACGGCACTGGATAGATTGGCAAGTTGTCCAGTGACCTTTAAAATGGGGAATTTGATCAAATTTCTGAAATTTTTACATTTTGTTTTATTTCAGTTAGTACACGTCTCCTATATTTTTTTTAACACAATTTTTGGTATACAGTAGTCAAAATAACATTTTTTTCTTCCAGTTAATACACACTTGGAATCTATTATCACCATTGTCCCTGTTGAGCAGACTAATATGAATTTTCAAGATCAATATGTGATTTTTGTATCATTTTTCCACCCCTCTACTGCATATTTTTAGTCAAAGTTGTGTAATGGTGATACACAGGTGCGAGAACTTTATTGTATTATAGATAAAAGGAACTAAGAATGCTCTGTCTCACTACTATTTTAAACTACCCAATAACCCATTGCCTTAAGCATAAATCGTCTAACTTCTTCAATGAGAGACAAAGTTTAAGAATGTGTATTTATATAGAAAAGAAAAGAAATCTGTGATCTTAAAAATTACACTAGTAATATAATTAATATCGATATAGTGGTCTGGAAAAAAGTATACTTTCTCTGGAAAACTTGGAAAAGTCAGGAAATTTAAAAATATGGTTTGGCTGGACACCCTGAATAGTAGAAAATAAGCACAAATAAAAGTAATAACACTATATACCATATAGTTACAAACATTTTAATAATTCTATGCCACCAGGCATCATCCTATGAAGGTGGAAGAATGAACAAGAATATTATTGTAGTGAACACCTGTTTCTTTATGCACGCAAACGATAACACTCATGTTCTATTTATCCTGTTCAGGCCATCCGCGCCATGTCACAATCGATGCCTGAGTGCGCAGAAGACATGCTCAAGATTTCCCATGTGACACAGGCAAACTTTGACAAGTATGGTCAAGCCTTGCTCCAGGTCACTCAGCAATACGCAGCCGAGAAACTCGGTGAGGCATGAGTTACTATTCACATACACTCCACAGAATAACCATTTACAATGTCACATAAAAGTGACGGCTTATAAAATAAGATAGGTTTTTAAAATATTTAAATGTATTATCACTTACATTAATTTTTATAACTCAATAAGGAAAACCTCTTTTCGCTTTATGAGGTAATTGTATTATATTTGGAAGAAGGTATAGGAAAGGTGGATAGAAACATATAAAGGGGGGGACAAACACAATATGGCCATTCCGATAGAATGAAACCTAGGTCAGGGGATTGGGCGGTGACGATCAGTTTTCTCTAAGAGGCAACCATTACTTCTTTGTCCATTGGCAGTAGTGTAAAGCCTCGGTCCCGGCAAATATTTATCTGATAACCAAACCCTTCCTTCACCTCTGACAAGACATCTTGTGAATGTGAGGAATGCCAGGTCTCCACCGTGGTTCGGATTCCACGTTAAACTGTAGGTCCTCCATTTCATCTCACAATTACCCTACCATTACACATTAGCGTAAGTGCGTATAACCCGAACGGGTAGTAAGACGCGGTGCTAATAATAATAATAATAATAGTAGTGTAAAGTGTAAACTGTGTTGTTCTTTTCATTGTAAAGGCCATATTGTGTTTGTCCCCCTTTTATGTGTTTCTATCCACTTTTCCTATACCTTCTTCCAAATATAATTTTAAGTTGATTTTTTTAAATTATGCTGTTTTGTATTCATAATATATGTTAGTTAAGGGTGTACAAAGTCCACTTTTTAAAATTGAAAGTGAAGTTGAATTGAAAAAATATTGAAAATTTCCAAAGTGGAATTGAAGTTTGAGTATTAAAAAAAATATTTGGTGAAAAAAAATACACTTTGCTTGATTAAATAACTGTAAGTATTGTATTTAATTTTTAAAATGTTTGATTTAGCATATTTCCTCCTAAGTTGAATGTATTTATGGTTTACTGAATTGTGAAAAATGATAAAAAAAATTACCTGTCTTATATTCTTTAAATTGAAAATTGACACCTGAACACGAGAATCTAACTTGAGACCATTGGCTTATCATGCTATTGTTCTACCCACTGAGCTATTTAGGAGTCGTCCCATACCCAGGGTCATTCTCCCCTCATAATTTAAGGCAAAGTCAGTGATGGACGTGTGGAAATCGTCAGCTACATATGAGTGGTTAATTAATATCATGAGCTATCAGATAACTCAGTCATATTCGACTCGAGAGGGCTTTATGCTGCCAATGGTACACTGAAGCACTGTCAACAATTGAGAATTGACGTAAGTTGAAGTCTTTATTTAGTTTGCAAATGCATTAGGTATGAATGTTTTGGTTATTTTAGTCACAAAAATAAATAGTATTTATATATAATATTTTTGAACGACTTCTTGTCAAAGACTGAGGGATTAACTAAACAAGATGGCATGTGGTGGTGACGAAACTAAACAAAAGAGCAAAGCACGTGACAAATTTGGTAAACTGGGCTTTGATTGAAAACCCGATGAAAGAGTCAAGCAACAAAACTCGAGGTTGCGTAAGTTGAGGTATTTCTTTAGTAAAAGTGGAATTACCAGATAAAAAAAACCTTACACATTACCCATAAATTTCCACATGATATACACAGTGTTTTAATTTTTTAGTACTATTATTTTTTATTATTAAAGTCTTAATAGTCTTATATCCAAATAAATGCTTGCAATATCTAAAAATATTTAAATTCTGAACACATTTTAGACATTTGCATTATGTCTATCCAATAATTTAAAATTATAGGCCATTAAAAGGTATGACATTATATTGAACTTTTGATTGCTTTATATTAAAAGATTTAGTTTGAGCATAAGATTTATTTTCCTTTTGTTGGTACATTTTATTTGCCTTTGAGCTCTTTTTGAGGAATTTCGGTCTCCACTTTCATCTAGAAAGGTTTGTGAAGTAAGTAACAAAACTCTCAGTTTAAAATGTACAAAGGTTTATTAATTCTTTAAAAAAAATTAATGTCAACACCAAATCACTTTAATTGTTAACGACCTTGCTGTGATGGCTGCATCCATTAACTGTTGCAGGACTCATGCTGAATGAAGAAGAGAATGGTTTTGATCAGGAAATTGCGACGGAAGATAACGGCTGGTTGTCTTCTGCGGTGGACAATGAAGACCGCTCTCCCTATTTCAACAGCCCTGGGGGCTCTAGAACCAAGCGCAAAGCTCGTGGCACTGGTGGCCGACCTTATAAGAGATATAGAGGTGGAGGAAGCAGATACCGGTAAGATAAAGATACGTTTATTAAAATGGGGACAGTTTGAATCAATCACTGAGCCATATGGACAGGCTGCAATGCTATCTGCATTTAAATTAATTTACTTGTTGTTGACACCACTCTTTGTTATATGGATAGTAATTTTAGGTAAAGGGGTGGCCTTATACTTGATATATTAATAATTCTTATAAGGATCCCAAGCCTAAATACAAGATTTAATTTTAAGTAGGGATAGGCCTTTTTTAAATCCTTAAGGATAGTCAAATGGTTTAATGGTTTAAATTAGGAGGGATAGCCAGCACACTTAGCTTAGGTACACTGGAGTATAAATTGTTTAGACAAAAAAAAACACAAACATATTTTTAAAGATACACTTTCACTTTCCATATAACCTCAAGATTCTATATTAAATATTTGTTTTAACAAATTTTGAAGATAATAATAATAATTATCATTTTATAATAAAGGAAATTGATAAAACTAAAGAAAAAGGAAACATAAACTACTAAGAATAAATTTATGAAGAAAGCCCACCTAGGGAAAGAGGAAAAATGTGGGAAGAGTCCAATGCACAAAGGTGACATCTTCTTCCTTTCTTCTGTCTTCTATAGTAGAAGTGGTCAGACACACATTTTAACACAAATAGAATAATATTTCGGCATTGTTGCCTTTATCAAACACAAAGAAGAAGAGGGTACAAATAACACAAACAATGGAGATGTAGTAATCTAATTTTGAGCCAATTTTATTACATTTGTTTGGAGAAAAAATATTATGAAAATGGCTGGGTTTTTTGGGTCACTGTATAATATACTACTCATATGTTAGCAGGTCTAAGAGTGGATCTCGTGGTCGAAGAGGTAAAACTAGCAGCCGAGGGGGCACTGGAATCAGGGTGGTGGAGGCCCCGCAATTGGACACGAAACTTCTTCCCAGTAAAAGACCATCTTTCCTTCCCAACCCCAAATTGGTGAAACTTTGAGTTAAAATACAAAGTATTGCAAATTAGTGCAACTTAATATATACAAACATAGATCAAGGTAAGAATTAAAATAGTTGTGACTGCTTCTCTCAATTTTTGTTTTAATTCTTGCCTAGGTTAAGTACATTCACCACCTGAGTTTATTTGGATGACAGCTCAAAAAGTTACTAGAAATAGTCCCTTATTTATCCCCACACCAACAACTGACATCTGTCACTTTGGACAGCTGTAATGAAAACATATGGTAATATATGAATGTAATAGTTAACCACAGTAATCTAGGTAAATATTATTTATATTTATTTGAGGTCGGGTACAGAGCCTATTTATCGTTTTACTCCACTTAAAAAAATTATGTATTGACAGCACTTTCACAAAAGGTCTAACAAATATTGCTTTAAAATGTCGACCAACAAATTTAAACTATGTGATTGATCATGATGCGAACAAGTTCTTTACAATGGTGCACCCACAGAGTGGATACAAATATTTTATTCAGTTAAATATTTCAAAATACAATAAAATAATTTATTATATATTTAAAAAATTATAAGTATTTTCCCTTTCAAGTAAATACAATGCCTGTATTAAAAAGTATTAATGTATGCACTATATTACAAATCATCGATAATGTTCCAAAACAAAGACTTTAGTACTTTTAGTTATGTTTAAAATATTGTTTCGTGTTGGGTAAAAAGAAATTATTAAAAGTAATGAAATAGTGTGAGTAAACTTAAGTTTATGTTATTATAAATATAACATGTAATTAAAACACTTATCATTTATAACAAAATAGTTTTATTTTGCAAGTGCTGGCAACACAAAACCTAAATGTATGATTTTTCAGCTGTCATTCAGGTAAAAAGCTATGATAAAGATACTGAAGGTCAACTTTGACTCGATTAAACCTATATTGAAAGGGTTAGCGAATAATATGTTATGGGAAGAACACACATCATTAGTACAAAATCTGAAGTTTTATTCTACTTTAATTTTATTGGGCTGAAAGGTAAACAATTAGTACAGTCACATGTTTATGGTAAAAAATATTCACTACTCTTTGTAAAAAAAAGTATAATTTTTATACAGTTATGTTGTGAATTATTCAGTAATTTCACAAATATTTGAAAGCACAGCAAATATGCTTTGTGAAACTGCTAATAAAGTTAAATAAGAAAATGCAAAATAAACAAATGTAATGATTTAAACTTCTGACATCTGTTGGAAGTATTTTTAGTTCATATGTTATGTTTGAATTTTAACTCTTATATTTCACATCTCATGAAAAGTATATAACCACGAATTATAAAGGATGTAATAAGTTCACTTTTTTGATTCGAAGGGAAGTCGAATCAAATATTTTTTAATGTTTATGTCGCAAAACAATACGGAGAGTACCTTTTAATCTTCAAATGCGTTAAATCTTTAAGAATCTTCAAGATGTGAGGATTTGACAAAATACCAGATTTGTGATCCAGTATAAGATTTTTTTTTTCACCCTCAAATTTTGAACTGTAATTTGTAGGGTGTTTGTTACATAGTCAAATTGAAGTTCTAATATATAAAAATTAATAATTTTAGGTATTAAATATAATATTACAAACACTATTAACATATTTATTCTCAAGCTGATAAATTATCTAGTTTAAACTTTTAAGATTCTGTCATGTAAATAATAATTCGTGATGTAACTTATTGTAACATTTGGAAAAAATTGAACAAAAATGTGTATTTTAACTTTAATCTTTTTGCCAAAACTTCATAGTTAAACTGTCAAATTCAAAATGTGTTTTGAATCTAAGTCAAAACTGACAAATATTTGAAGCAAAATCAAAGTTTTTGAAACTTCACACACTCCTGGTAATTTGTTTTAGAGCTTATTGGTGGTTTGGTCCAACATTATTTTAAGGCAAACTTAACCAGGCAATGGGTCTGTGAGCATCATTTATTTTATCCTAGTCGATGTCGAGTGAGCTTTTCATGAAACTCCGACTGTTGAATCGAGCCGAGCTTGGGTTTAATAAATATATAATTTTAAAACTTAGTTATATAAATTAAAAAAACAAATATTTATTAAAGTTATTGAAAAATGGTTTTAATCGACTAAGATTCAGATATTTTATAGAAAAGTAATGTTTGAAAATCTAAAACAAATTGTTTTTAAATCTTAAAAAAAAATCAAGCCAAAATAAAACAATTAACAAATCCTAAGATTAATTTTTAAATATACTGTTGTGAGAACCAAAAAATCCATTTATGATTCATTTCAATTCTACTAAGAACAATTTTTAAAATCATTCATGAATATAGGTTTGGATGTGCAGATTTAGCAATTTTTTTTATATGTAAATAGCCCCATTAAATCCCTGCCCATCTGCAGAGTAGCTATTCACTTTGTACCAACCTCCTAGAGAGAAAAGTTAAACATTGATGATTTTTAGGATACACATAGTAGAAATTTGCGGTGGTCTGGGGTTCAATCCTTGGTCCCGGCACAGATTTATCTGACTGCCAAACCCTTCCTTCTCCTCTGACAAGATTTGTATTAATTACAACTTGTGAATGTGTGGAGTGCCAGGCCTCCATCGTGGTTCGGATTCCACGTTAAACTGTAGGTCCTCCATTTCATCTCACAATAGTAAGTGCGTATAACCCGAACGGGTAGTAAGACGCGGTGCTAATAATAGTAGAAATTTCTTTAAAGTCTACTTGATAGTTGATACAGTCATATACTAAGTTGTATTCTAACAGCCCTACAGGGATATGACTTTCTATAATATCTCCTATACCTGAATTACATACTCTCCTCCATTCAACACCCGTTTACTCGGTTGCTGATCTTGACATTCCGTTATCAAACTGTACAATACCCTGTTTATTGGGTTCTTCCTCCCTCTCCTCTCATTCCCCCTCTACCACACTCCTCATTTCACAAACCACATTCTAACAAACATAAAGAAGAGTAAACACACTGTACTAACCTTTTTTCAAGGAGCTCAAGTATTTGTTTAGAGCTTGGCTTGAAGTTCAAAATACTAGTAATTACAGAGCTCTAAACCAGACCACAACCCTCTAATTTACCACTTAACTGAATGTTTTAGTGAATGCAATGTAACACAATGATAACATCTCATTTTTATGTATTTATATTTTCTATAGCAATCTACGAATTAGTAAAATAAACCTATTTCTACCACATTTTCTAAGATTTTTATTTGATTTCGAGATTTGGATTCATAAAATAGCCTAGTGTGTTTGACCCAATCTCTTTATGAAAAAAAAAGTTATATTATGCGTATTTATAAAAGCTTAGGTATTAAATAATAAATATAAATAGCAAAATATTTTATTGATAAAATGTCTAGCATAATTCAACCTAGGTTACTAAATCAAGTTATACAACATATTTTTGTGAAGTAAACATTGAATTGTAATATACTTCACAACACAGAATGATAAAAATTGAACGCGAATAGATATTTTAGTTGTTAATATTTTTATTGCTGAATCTTCCTAATTGTCAAAGTCTGAGTTATTACTTTTTAGGTGAAGTTGAAACTTCGCATCCCCCTAACAATTAGTCATTATTAACAAATACCGTATACCCAAAGGTTTATTTTAAACATGATGTTTAGTCAGCAAAAAGACCAACAATTTTGTAAGATGTGATTTTACGTATTTTTACTTGCAACATTTAAATGCGTATCAGTGGCGTTTATTCAATAGAAACCAGGGAAGCAATGCTTGCCTAAAATTAAAGAGAGAAAAAAGAAAATAAGAGGAAAATGAAGTTAAAACCAATTATAATAGAAACCTCTCCAACACGTTTACTGAGTTGAGGTGACAGCTCTTCTTTCGGAGCAAGATGTTCTTCCTCAGACTGACCGGCCTGCCAGCTGGTCTCGCTCACTCTTTATCCTGCCAATCGTTTGTTTCTGGGTCTGTCTGGCCCTCTTCAGGGAAAGAGAAGCACCGTGTCCCTAGGTGAGTATTAGCGCAGTTTATACCGTGATTGGTGTGTAATCGTACATTTAATACTGTTAAAATCTTATTTTTTAGTTTGTTTTAGCCGATATTTACTGTTTCTAGATATAATTATGGCCACTCTCTTACAAAATAATGTATTTAGCACCAATTTAAAGTAAGTTTAGTTTTATTTCATGGAATATTGACGATTGTTTGATCCTCCAAGGAAAGCAGTTTGTTTCTTTACATACAGTAGTAGAATGACGAGTACGTCAACGTGCAGCAGGGGAAGCTGCTGTGTATTCTTAAGTCATATTTTGAAGCTTAGCTTTTTGTCTCGGTATTTTGATGAGAAATATAAAATAATTCAAACAGGCAGACCCACCCCATCTACAGGCAGCCTATAGAAAAAACTTTGTGACGTTTCAATAATTAATTTTATGAAAGTGTATAGTAAATATTGGTATGTTGGGTTGGCATAAAATTTTACTTATATAGTTGACCTTACTATTTACTAATGATAATGGCGTGTAGAATAAATCCGAATTCAAAACTATAAGGCAGGCTAAAGGTAATACTCATTTGCAGGCCACAGTCCAAGAGAAAATTTCGGCATTCAGAATTGACCATCCTTATTCTTCTTTTTCTTTTTATTTGAGCTAGAACTACAATTATTATATATATAATTAAATGATTGTAGTAATATTTCTAAGATAACCATTTATTTTGTTTTATTCCATGCATAGTTTGGGTTACCCCCACCCCCTTCCTTTCTTCCCCAGAATACTTTTAACTATACAAAAAATAAAAAGACCAGTGTGAGCTTCTAATTATACTAGGGTCCATCAGACTCCCTTTATTGTAGCCTCATTGCTTCCCTTTGTACAGAATTGACTAAACACCACTGATGTGTATTAAAACATACTAAAGTTCATTTTTAGCATTTTTGAATTAATAATACATACATGAAATAGAATGAATTTAAACCGTTCCTCGAAATTGATTCATTGACCTTTTAAATGTGAATAATCAATAATAACATGTAAGTAAACAAAATAAGTTCACACATTCTAGTACGTTTATTTTCTTAATGAAAAATAATTGGTATAAAATATGTTTTAAGAGACTAATATAATGCCAAGATAGAAACCAAAGGAGACTATTTAAAGTTAGAGAAGAAAGAAAAGAAACCGTGTCCATACAAATTAATTATATATTTTTAATCTGCTATCTTTGGTGTATACAAATTTTAGTCTAAATGTTTATATTTTTTGCACCAGACCACAGTAAATAAAGGTTGATTTGTTAGTATTTTAACAAAAAATTAGTTTATTCTCCACAAATAAAGCTCTCTATTTATCAAAGTACAATTTAATGAATAATCAAACTTTGTTATATATTTATGGTTGTTATAAAACATAGTGGAGTATGAAAAGGTTAAAAATAAATAAGAGAAGTAAGATAGGAACAAAAATGGTTACATAACGCATAGGTAGATACATAAAAATATTGCGAGATGTTTAACTCTTCATGAAATTTTACTTATCACATTAAAATTAATATAAAAAAATTTTAAATGGCATTGTAGCATTTTTTAATCTATTTTTGAAGTTATACTTCTTTAGGCGCGTTATGAAAAAATGATGAGAGTGAAATTTTACGATGCACACATATTACTGTAACACAAAAGTAACAGGTTGAAGCTAAACTGCTCATTATGTTTTGAAAAAAAAAAGCTACCAACAAAATAAAAATAAAACCTCTGTTAGTCGCGAATGTTGGTACACTCGTCGCCTCTGATCACTGTTTTCATATATATAATATTTATCCACATGTTTCTAGTTTCTACATTCACAACACGTGTTTTAGTTTCATACAAGTGTGAATTATATATGTGCTAATAAATTATGTCGCGCATGTTGGTACGCTCGTCACCTCTGATCACTGTTTTCATATATATAATATTTATCCACATGTTTCTAGTTTCTACATTCACAACACGTGTTTTAGTTTCATACAAGTGCGAATTATATATGTGCTAATAAATTATGTCGCGCATGTTGGTACGCTCGTCACCTCTGATCACTGTTTTCATATATATAATATTTATCCACATGTTTCTAGTTTCTACATTCACAACACGTGTTTTAGTTTCATACAAGTGCGAATTATATATGTGCTAATAAATTATATTCAGTAGTGATTTAAATTGAATATTTTGATTAATATTATTTACTATTCGTAAATATTAGTGAAAAAAATTGTGCTTATAGACTTTTTCAAGTGCTCCAATATAATTGAGGTTAACTATCCGTATGTATTATTTATTGATATAAATTAAAATATTATTATTTAACATAATTAATACTAAATATTATTAAATTATTATTGTTAAATATTTATTTAATGATGCCAAAGAAGTATAACTTCTCACGCGCGTACATAAGTACACACACCAAATTTTTAAAATATATACATGCAAAATAAAACTAAATCTTTTCTAAAAATGGATTACTTGCCTTTTTATTTGCAAATAATGGTCACTATGTTGATTTTATATTTTAGTGAGAAAAAAGAAATTGGTAAAGAATGATAGAACACTTGTTCTTATCATTCTTTATCAATTTCCTTAGTCCTATCATTCTTTACCAATTTCCTTTCTGTCCCTTTTTTGTTTTTTTGGTATCCTCTGTTAGGAAGTTGTGTTACCAATTTCACACACTCTCCTGATGAGTTCCAATAGAACGAAACCTCGGAGGGATAGGGCAGTAAAGATAGATTTTCTTCAAGAGGCAGCAATTTAAATTGTGAATGGTGTTCAACTTTTCATTGTAAACGCCATATTGTGTTTGTTCCCTTTATATCTTTATATCCACGTTTCCTGTACCTTCTTCCATAGTTAACAACATACCTCAAAAAGTGAAAAGAGGTTTTCCTCAAAAGATAATGTTGATTTAAATTAGTATTAAGGCTATCCAAACTGTACATATTCTTACTTAGTGGTAGACTAACTAAATCGCTAGTAACCCCCCCTTTATTTATATCACAAATAAAAGTCAGGTTGGTCACAAGAGAGTTTATTTATTTCCAATAATAACAATACTCGATGAGAAAAGAGTGGGACATGCCCAGTGTTAGGCGCAGGCTAAATAAGGTAATTAAAAATAATATACAAACAAAGATTTGGGTCACGACCCCGAGAAATAAGATGGCCGCCGAAGGGACCCACAGTATGACCAAACATTCAAATTGACCTTCATACAAATCCGTAGTGTGTAATGAAAATAATTTAATATAGGAACAATAACCCGCATACTAACAATAAACGCTAGACATAGACTATTTGCCATCGGCGACTCCCCAATAACTTATGGAAAAGAAAGAGTTCCCAAAAAGGGTTACCATCGCAGCCATTCTAAGGCCCAAAAAATGGAACCAAGAGCCATTATACAGATGCATCATTAAAATTGAATAACCTAACTACTAACAATACTAATACACTAAGAGCGTGGGCTCGCGGCCCCAGGTTTGACCAACCAAGTTCAGATCAATGGAAATTCAATCCCCCAATAATGAAAGTAACATGCATGACCTTTCCACATGATTTTACCCAAGTACTCAAACGGTACAATATAACTAAACATCCCGCACATCAAACATGGCGGTACTAATGGTTCCAAAACAATCCGTGAAGTGGACGAGATACGTTAGCCTGAATAGTAATAGCTCTAAGTTCAAACTGCGCTGCCATGACTTCTACAAAAATCGCAGTTCCAACATATAATAAATAAAGTTTAATCATAAATAAATATCGTCCAAAACGTAATTTAGAATTCATCGTTACCCAAACAGAATTTTGATACAAGTAAACTAAATCTAAATTAACACTAAGTGTCTCACCTAGAGAATGCGGAGAAATGTGTGTCATGGCTTTAGAGTCCTGCCATTATATACACCAAGGAAAGTCACGTTATCTCACAGCGCGGGAAGCAAGGCAGGAGAAAGGGAGCACACTTTTCTGGAATGCCCTCACATATTCTGGGCGAGATTTCAAATCTCGCGCCACCCGACTGACTGGTGATTTCACTGCACTGTCACTGGCGCGCACGGATCTGCGCATGTCGATCGTCTCTTATTTTCTTTTCTGGGGTGGGGAATCTTAGAGGCGTAACTTCGGCGAAGGTTCCTCGTCTCAGTCGAAAACAGCCTGGGAGGTGAGGTGATGTGTTTGTGAGGAGCCTTGCAGAACAGCCAAATGGAGGTAGAGATGGTGAGTCAATGCAATCATTTTCCTTTCATGTTGTGACTCGGTCACAAATAGTACCTAATACACTATTATATTTTTATTCTTAACCTATTCCCTGGCGCGTATTTAGCACAGCGATCCATACAGGCCCGTCAGCCATTTTTCTTCTTGTATACTCTCATCAGACACATTTTTGCTTCTCACTTCTTTTCTCATTTATTGCTTGATTCATGGTCATAGTATATCATTGAACTAGTAGCCCAATCTATTAGCTTCAATATTAAGTATTCAGACAAGCTAAAAGTACAGTGGTTAATTGATAGATGGCATTACAATAACTTATTGGGACGAAACGTTGATTCGCTCTCGTGCCAGGTAATGTTCAGGAAAATAAAGATGTTGTTCCATGCCCGTGCCAGGGAATGGTTTAGTATTCCTATAGCAAATCAAAGTTTACAGTCTGGAAAAATTATTTCTCCCCTCCAAAGACCATTGGTAAAGAAGAAGTAAACATTTGTTTGCTTTGGCTATTATGACAATCAAATTGAGGCCAAAGGCGAGTATTTAAAATTTAAGAATTGTAAATTTAGCTGTAATCTTTCTATCCATATCACTATGCCACTTAAGTTTAAGTCGATTTTTTTTTACCACTTTTAGCCGAAAAATGCCTTTTTTTTACCACAAATCAGGATCTCTATCTATCCTATATGTAATGTAAAATGTTTAACAATGAGGATGAGTCATTGAGTCTCCTCATAGCTAAACAAATAAAAAACTTTGTTATACCGCTTTCCAAAAACTAATATATAAAATATATATCAATCCTAAAATTTCAGCTTTTGAGTGAAGTAATATTTATCCAATAAAGTGAAATGCTTTTAAAGTTCATATTTTATATGTTTTAATTAATCATTCTCCCAACCTAAATGGCACACAAACCTGGACCTAATTCCACTAACAATATTAAAGGGTTTTATGAAACTAATTTATATTGTGACATGTGCTGTCTTTGTCTAAATTAGTATAAAGCTATTTTGTGAAGAGGGTACCATCTTAACTTGACACACCAAGTGATCCAAGCACTAACTAGTACCCTCACTGACGTATCTGGTCTTGAGGTAAAGGGCTCGTCAACTACGGTGTTGAAGGTGACTGCGTTATCTGATAGCTCGTGGTCTTAATAAATCACACATTTGTAGCCGACGATTTCCGCACGTCCATCATAGACTCTGCCTTAAAATATGAGTGAAGAATGACCCTGAGCACAGGATGATTCCTGGATAGCTCAATGGTTATAGCATTGGCTTACTAAGCCAAAGGTCCCGGGTTCGATTCCTGTGTCCAGGTGTCATTTTTGAATTTTCAGAATATACTTTTGTAATAGTCTGGACTGCCGATGGACAGGGAGATCAGGGTTTGAATCTTGTTTGGGTGTACTGAAGTTGGTTTTCCAAACTTGTTTTCCATTCTCCCTCAAAAAAATAAGTTTTAAAAAAGATATATAATATATCTATCTATATTCTAGTTATTTATTTCTCATTTAAAACTTATTGTTTTAATATATTAATTTAGAATTAAATTGTGTGTGACTGTGTGTGTGTGTTTATTAAATTTTATGTAGCTCCAAAGATCTGTTTCCCTATGCCAGGTTGACCACCACTGCTCTAAAGAGATGCCAGTGTACAAAATAGAAAGAGAGGAAAGAGAATGAGCAGTCATTGTGAAGTCTCTTATTTACCTGGTGATAACACTTCCTCTCCCCCAACTGACAAATATTAAAACACTATTTGCACCTGGACAGTATTGACTTGCATTTCATAACAAACTTTTTCTTGTTTCTTATTCTAGATAGACATAATATTATAT
>CABFVX010000870.1:155725-170086 GCA_902151425.1 Timema shepardi
ATAAACATTTTAAAATTACATTCTGGCAAGAAGATTTTTTATTGGCCACTTACATGAACCAATAGCCTAAGCTGTGATTTAAAAATATAGGTCGATTATGTTTACAAAAAAAGCCAAAGTCAAATATTTAACAGTAAATAATAAAAAGAAACAATAGATTAAATATACAACCTACTATAGTAGTAAAGTACTGTTATAGCTGCATCTTAATATCATATTCTTTAAATTTTAAAATATCACCTGGATACAGGAATCAAACTCGGGACCTTTGGCTAAGTACTCCAATGCTCTTACCCCTGAACTATCCGGAGTCATCCGAATTAATTGACCACTCGTGTAGCTAGTGATTGTCGCATGTCCATCACAGAGACTACCTTAAAATAAGACCCTGGTCATGGGACAACTACTGGATAGCTCTGTCATAAGAGCTTTGGTGTACTAAGATCAAATAGAAGACCGGTAAATTTTAGAATTTGCCAGTATATCCTAGCATTTACCAATATCTGATGGTAAATGTCTCAAATATTTTAGAATATGTTTACATTATGAGTTTTAAGCATCTCTATAAAGTGAGGTGGGTGACAGGATCTCCAGTTCTAGCTTTGACCAGCACTCAAAAGTAAACCTCTAACCTAACTTAACCTAGCCTAACCAAACTTAATCCAACCTTTAGGTCAGGTTATATAATGTTATTGGTTTACATTTGAGTCTTCGGACTTTTACAGTAACATGTACACATTTTAACCGTAATTTTCACAATTTGTTGCATCATACTATTTAAGTAAGAATTTATTTGTTATAATTTTTAGGCAAAAATGATTATTTTATTTACGGACTTCTATACTGAAATTCAACATTTTATTTACCACAAATCATTACTAAACCCTGCTTTCACCCTTTATGAAGATTAGGTTTTTTTTATCCCACCTAAGTGTCTCAGAGGGGGTTGGACATTGTCTCAAGTATAATGATCCTGCCCACGGTCAATGTTTAAAAAACATTAGTAATGTTACACTGGCCAAAGAGGTTTCATCTATCAGTTATAAATGAAAAAAAAAAACTTGTTTTATTTTCTGGTTCTCTTATAGTAGAGTGCAAATAACCAGTTTTATTTTATTTACATTATTACACATTTTGTTACTATTACTCAGTACATTATGTAGCCTGTCACAATATTTTCAAAATTACACAACAAATGAGTACTTTTTCATATATCTGAATACATAGTTAATGAGTACATTTTGTCATCACATTGTATATTCCTAAGCAGGGGCGCACACACGAAGGGGGGTCCAGCGGATCCGGATTCTCCCCTGGTGAACATGAAGTAGCCTATAAATAAAATATTAAATAAAAAGCAATGATTTATCAATGTTAAATCATCTTAAAGCGGTGGATGAAAATAACTCAATGTCTCAACACAATATGTGTATATAATAGCCTCATTAAGTAATTTGTTCAAAGTATGAGTCTTAAACCAGTAATGGATTTGATTGCCTACTGACCCGTAACTTCTTTACGTTGGACCCCCCCACCACCTCGCCAGTAGAATTTCTGTGCGCACCCCTGTTCCTAAGAAATAAATTGAAATAATCAGTAACTTGAAAAAACATATTTTCAGGAATGGGTGTTTCTTGAGGGATGATGTAAAGAGTAAAGCTTTGTACAGATCTTATTTCCCTTTTTCACTCTAATTAAAAGAGTGTAAATATTAACCAGAAATATATTGTGTGAAAGCCACATAAAAAAACTTGTATTTTTCTTTATTCTTTTCATTTTATAACTTGTGCGCACTTGGACTCATTCTGAAGAAATAGTCAAGCTGTTGTAATAATTTGAAAAGAGGGTTAGTGAAAAGGTAAATTATTTAATGTGAAAAGAAAAAAAAACATGTCAAGTGTTGGACTTAATTGGAAAATAAATACCTCTTAAGAGGATACCATTGAAATGGAATGGTAAAAAAAATATAACTGTTTTTAACTTACTGTGTTTTCTACAATAGTGTGTCTTCATTTTAAACGTGTGAGCTGTTGTTTTATAGCTTATTTTTCCATTAGACTTTTGAAATTTTAAAAATTCAATTCATCACCTTACTAAAAATGAATACTACTAATTTTTCATAAATAGAGCGATTTCAAATAATATGTTTTTTTTTTAAACCTGATTGAATATTTTATTGATATATGCATTTTTTGCTCTAACATAGTTGTATTATAAAATTTAATTTTGGTTAACATTTACCATAATCTGTGCATATGAAACACAAATATATTACAGTACTAAAATAATTTTACAGTTGACAAGATTTTCTCTAAAATGAAATTAATAACTTAATATTAAGTAAAAACGACGTTAGTTACTTGCAAAAGTAAAAAATATTGTTTTTTTAAATATATAAACAGTTTTAATTCAGCACAAACATACGAAATAGATAAAATTATATACAGTTAATGATACCGACAAGTATCCACTTAAAAAAACACTATATCATCAAGTTAATTCAGTCAAGTTATACAAAAATAAAATAATAAAATTATATACACATGGATACAAAATTAAATTAATAAGATCATTTTGCATTGTTAAGAGGTAAGCTTGTTAATAAAATAAAATTTAAAATATTTCATATAAACAAGTGAATAATTATTTTACTATGAATATTTAATCTTTTATTTTTAGAAGACGGTAACAAAATACAAAATAAAAATAATAGAGGTTTTTCTCAAAGAGATATATTATGAATATTTAATCAGTAATTTGATCATCAAGCAGTAAAAATTATAAATTATCGGGTCAGTATAGCAACACAAATTTTGGAAAATAATAAGGGGACACACCATTGCAATTTTATATCACATTGTTAAGAATCACACAATCTTTTGTGATCAACTTGTGAACTGGTAGAACTTGATGTCTCACTTGTGTAGGGGTGTACAAGACCAATATTTTTAATACAACTTTCTGGCTCAGGAAATAAATCCATATCTGGCGAGATCGAGGATGAAACATTTGAAATGTATAATTTTAGGATAGTTCAGGACAGGGGTTGAGACCATTGAAACCCTTGCACAAAAATAAATAAATAACTGCTGAAGTCCTCATAAAGTATTTTACATTAATATTATGAACATTCAATAACGACAGTTAAATTTTACAAGTATAATGCAAAAGGAAAACATGACATGTTCTGACTGCCCCTTTGGCAAATGACCTTTATTCAGATTCTAAAAAAAATTGTCAATATTAATTACTGATGTTATTTTTCAGTGTGAAAAACAAATAAAGAATGTTGTAAAATTGCCTCACAAGGCCTGAGATAGGGAATCCCAAGAGCTCTGCGGATCTTAGTTTGATAAACACTGGTTTAATGAATTCAAATTTTCCCTTATTTTTAGTGGCATTTTTGTATTCCTTTTCATTAAAGGGAAATACATTGAACTATTGAAAATAGATTTATCAAATGCCTTTCAACTATGGGAGAATTATATTTTTATCTGAATACAAACAATTATTACTATTAAATAATAAAAGCTTGCTTTAAAATACCTAGGTATGTTTCAGCATTGGCTTGGTAAGCAAACATGTTATTTTGGCATTGTGAAATTTTGCAAAGCTAAACTGATTACTAAACATTAAGGCTTAACTTTTCTGTTGTTTTAAAGCACACAAGTTTGGTTAAATATTTAGTTAAGAGTTTAAGATAAATAACATTTTCTGACTTCACAGAAATTTCTGAAATTACATCAGATCCATCACGATTCTTGGGTAAGGAATGTAAAACTTCTTTCTCTGTGGGAATCTTGAATTTTTGTATTCTCGCACACTACTACAATTATCTATAACTTACACTGGTGTACATACATACCTAATCATGCCGTTCTCTTACAGGGTAGGCAAGAAACTGTGCATATGGCTCAATAAACAACACCTTACATAATCCATCCCTGCTAACTTTCTCCACACTTCCCTATCCTCGCATACTCCCTCGCTTCAACAACATCCATACACCAAGTCGTGCATGCTCTTTTTTTTCTTGAAACTCTTCCGATTCACATCCATAAAACAATGTTGGTGTTAACACACTTTAATATACTGCTATCTTTGCCGCTTTCGATATTACATTCTTTACATTTGTTCACATACATCCAACTACGCTCCAAGATGTATTCAACCATCTGTCAATTTCACTACCTATCCTTCCACTTTTACACAACATTCTACTTATATACACAAAATCATTCACTTGTTCCAACAGTTTTCCATTTATACTAATCTGAAAATTATTTCCTGATCCGTCCTTACCAAAAACTATCACCTTAGTTTTGGAGACATTTATACAAAGATCCACTCTGCATGTCGTCACATTCAAACGATTTAACGCATTCTGCGAGTCACTTTTATTCTTAGCTATTAATATAGCAGCACTCTCACATTCACGTTGTCCATTTTTACACCAACCGCGTTCTTACAAACATAACACAACCTTGCCTAACACCCTGTTCTATGCCAAACCATTTGCTCAACAGTTCCATGGTTTAATTCCTATCATGACCAAAAAATGTATCATTGGTGAAATGTAGGTTTCCCCTTTCATAGTGATGAATTAACAGCTGAGGACTGGATGTTGTGTCTGTTTTAGATTTAAGCTAGTTTGTAATTCATATACTGATATGTATAATCAGTTGGTTCAGAAAGTGCACGTTTATTACCTCAAATAGATATAATTTTTATTTTTTTTATTTTCATTCCAATCAAAACTGCACAGTTTTAAAGATTCGAGGCTTTGAAAGAAAATTTAAGATTCCTATTTGAGAAATATAGAATTTGACCCAATTTTAAAAAATTGCCAATTTTAATACATCTTTTCTTACTAAAATCAACCAACTGAACAAGGGTGCCAGGATCATAATAAAACATCTTGAAAATTGAACAAACCCAAAGCTATTTTTATTTATCTGTGTGTTACAATTTTCAAACATTTTAAATACATAGCCGAGTAAAAATAATCAAATTCTACCTGTAATTTCAGTGAGATCTAGGTATGTTTCAATTGGGATGTTTGCGTTTGCTAAGCTATGGATTCAGAGCTACCAATTGGCTGCTTCAACTTATATCGCAGCTTTTAATCTATTTTATAATTTGTGTCTGTGGTTAATTTTTAGTTAGACATTATTAAATACCTATGGAACACTACTAAGGGGGTGTTCAAGTATTACATAAGCACCTTAGGAAGGGAAACGGGTTCGAGCTTTGTTTATTTTTGGTGACAAGAGAGGAGGAGGGGTCAAAACACTGCCTACGTAGAACAAAGAGAGACAGACAAGAATGGCGCAGTGACCCAGACACCCCAAATTGACACAGAATAACAAAGTGTGGAGATGTGGATTCAAGAACCTTGGTCAACAAATTAAAAGTAGCATAGAGCTTTTTATAATTTCAATTAAGTGTAAATTAAATCTTTATTTAATAATTTTATAATTTTTTTTAGTTTCATCTACTTAATACAATAAATTTAAATTTGTTTTACAACAGTGTTTGTGAATCATTTCACCCCATTATTTACACCTCTACCAGTAATGTATTAATTGCTTGGCAAAATAATGTTCATTCCTGCAAAAAATAAAAAATAACCAAATATAACGTAAGCAAAGCAAGATGGGGGTCATATATTTGCTTATTTTTGCTTACAAAGGGAGTAATGGGGTTTAATATGGCAAAAAATGTGCTTACATAATACTTGAACCAAACTAAACGAACTACAATCTAGTACACTTTCAACAAACTCACTTTAAATGAGCTTTTATTTATTATTACAAATTTTAACCATTTAAAAGGATTATACACTCAATACATTAAAAACAAATTTCACTTATATTGAACTCTTTTACATATTGACTTTGTATATGACAAACATATTTTGACTGATCCTTTTTAAATAGCAAATAATTTAACAGATCTGTAAGCCCACACACATGCTTAAGTTCAAATTTACAAATGACCCGACACTTAATACACCCAGCTTAAATATTGATCATTTTTTTTAAACACTGTTGTAAGTGAAAGTTTGGTTACTCTTAAAATGATGTTTCACCTAATAGAGCTAGTTTGAAATGTTAAGTTTCAACAAAGCTATTTCTAAATAAAAACATTTGTAAGACCTGTGGAATTAGGGTCTGGCAGATGTGTAGCGTGTGTAATCTAAGTTTTCCCCTTAATTTTATCAGACTAAATGTTATTTGCTCGATTACAAAAGTGTACACTTGATTGGTCATTAGTGTATACAGTGGATTTCATACATACAGTACTGTCAATCTAAACTAATTGGGAACAAGTAGTTCTAATTGTCTTGATTGTTGGTGGAGGCTTGTTATAACAACATTTTGAATGCTATCAAGGATGTTAATCACAGTTTTTGAAAATAGGATGACAAAACAATAAAGTACCTAATTAACATTTACAAATACCTATTGTATTTTGTTGGTTTTCTTTAATTCTCTTTTTCAAAAATCGCAATACAACAATCTGATAAGTTAAAGAGTAAACCATTGAATTGTCTGTAAAAAAAACCTATCAAACAGATCTATTGGGTGTTTCATTTCACCTTTATTTAATTTTAGTGAAAACTTTTTTTCTTTTATTTCATTAAGTATGTATTCACATTATCATTCAAAAATTAAATTATTAACTTAACGTTTTCTGAAAATTCAGCTATCACTTTTATTTAAAATATATTTTTGTTTTTTTTATAATATGGCACCACGTGTTGATTTTTATTGTTAAATATATGTTTAATGAAATAATTGAACTTAGTATAAATTAGAAGAAGAAAAAATATCTTAATGCTAATCAATTTACCTGGCATGAATGAAGTAAATATGAGTGACTGGCAGGTAATCCAAAACAAAGCTATTCTCACGTTTATATGATATTAGATCTATAAAAAAACCTATGTCCATAGTTCATAACATACACTTAGTTTTAAAAACTAAACGTTTTGGTTATGCCAAAATTTATTTTTTCTGAATATAAATAATAGAAAACTACACAAACAACTCTTGTTTCTTAAATAATTTGGATATAGAAATTTATAAATCAAAATTGTATGTATTTTCGACAGGGTTTTTGTAAATTGTTTCATTAAACATCAATGTATCATTATTTATGTCACATTAGTTATTTAGACGAGGACTTAAGATTTTGGCAGATAAGTTTACTTCAACACAAACATAAAACAGTTATATAATCAGTTCTGAGAACCGTTTTACATTTTACGTGAAAAAATCCTCTTCACTTAACCTTTTACTTTTAGTTTTTTTCCCTTTGTTTGTCGACGAACGTTTCTTTTTAGCTTTAGGCATCACTTCGCAACTACACCCACTTCTAATTTTAATGTAGTCCAGCATCCAATCACTTCCACCGCTTGAGGATGAAAAGGAAGGGAAACTTTTCGACAGGTGTTGGTTATTATTGTGGTGGTGGTGATGATGCCTTTGTTGGTCTGCAGAGTCGGCGGTTGGCAAAGAGTCTCGAACGATGGCATATGAATATGAATACTTTTGAACACAACGCGACTGGTTGTGTAATCGCCTATCCATGAAGCGACATGGTTTTCCTGAACATAGAGAAAATATACTATGTAAGTGTACAGTAGTCATTAAAAGGATGATGATGATGATGATGATGATGATGATGATGATGATGATAATGGTGTGGCTGGGCCACATAGATCTGTAGCTCAATTTGTGGAAAGGAAGATAAGCCAGTGCTAATGTACCGTAGCTCAGAGGATGCTTGAATGTAATAAGCATACATCCTTTTTGTGGAGGCTCTTCTTTCCATATCTCGATGAGATGAGATGGTGGTAGTTAATATGAGGGTGTGAAGCATATGAACTTAAACCTAACATAAACTTAACCAACCAAACAGGTGACCTGGCGGTCTAGGGGTAAGGTGTCAGACTTCTGTGCTGGCGGCCGAGGTTCAATCCTCGGTCGCGGCAAAGATTTATCTAGGGGAATGCCAGGCCTCCACCGTGGTTCGGATTCCACGTTAAACTGTAGGTCTTTCATTTCATCTCACAATCACCCTACCATTACAAATTAGCGTAAGTGCGTATAACCCGAACGGGTAGTAAGACGCGATGCTAATAATAATTAACCAAACCCTGATGACCATGGGAATCATCCCCATAGGTCAACATCATGAGTTCTGACTACTTTATACAACAATGCCAATTAGTCATTCAAATGGTAGCTTGACAACAAAAATAATAATATATTAATTTAACTAATATTTACATTAGATTAGTTAGAAACAAGTAATCAGAATATAAGTAAAATTATTGTTCACCATTACTATTATGTTCATACCATAATTGTTTATTTTCCAAGGATCATGTTCATACCTCCATCTATCTAATCTATGTAACAATCTGCTCCACTCTAAATGGCTTGACTTAACTAACATCCACCAACACTAAACAATATCAAGCCATAGAACAAACCAATATAATATAACACATTAAGAGTTCATCTACCTTCAAACTCATTCAACAGCTCATACCAGTCACGTGCTCGATGAAAGGTCATTGAATGCTCCACAGAAACACAGGGAATGATATCAACCACACTCTACCTTGCCAAATAACATTTGTTTTCTTTTTACTTATGTCATACATAGCAACAAAACAATTCGAGCATTCTCCAACAGTAAAAGTGGCTCTCAGCTTTGTCAGTGGGGAGCCATTGTTTGGACTTATGGACTTAAAATTTTATGATCAGTACTGTACTCCTTTAATTAATATCCTAATTTCAAATATATTGAATCCCAAATTATTTGTTCTACAGGGATATTGTTTGACAGATAATTTCAATTTTTGACAGCTTAAAGTTAAATATAAGTAACCTTTTGGCGATGTTGGCTACTCTGCGTTTTAAAAGAATGTTTAAACTGTAACCCATAAGGTGGAAAAACCAACCAGGACTTTTGGGTTGGTCAGGAATTACACCTACTCATCTATTACTAATGCAGGAGTGCTAAACATTTATAAAGTGAATTAAATGAAAAAGAAATTGGAAAAATAAAAATGTTTAGCTATTTACCATAAAAAAAAAACTAGAATCTTTTTAACATTGAGGTGGTGACCTGGCGGTCTAGGGGTAAGGTGTCAGACTTCTGTGCTGAGGGTCCGGGGTTCAATCCTCGATCCCGGCACAGATTTATCTGATTACCAAACCCTTCCTTCACCTCTTACAAGACGTCTTGTGAATGTGGGGAATGCCAGGCCTCCACCGTGGTTCGGATCCCACGTTAAACTGTAGGTCCTCCATTTCATCTCACAATCACCCTACCATTACACATTAACGTAAGTGCGTATAACTCGAACGGGTAGTAAGACGCGGTGCTAATAATAATTTAACATTGAGATATGTACTATGATAGAGTAAATAATTGCAGCGAAATATAGGCCTATACAAAATATAGATAGGGGAAAACAATATTAGAGGTATACAATAAAAATGTGATACAAGTAAAATAATAAATTTCAGACACTTTTAACACTCCATTTACCCTGAAAGGTAGCAGTCTTACCTTGACAGGCTACACTATGACCCTATCTTATAAGCTACGCCATAGTGTAATAATGCAAGGTAAGCTTGCTACTTTTCAGGGTAAACGAGTACATTTTGATTTAGTAAAATGCTGTCTTTCCAATACACTGTCCTGGTGGAGCTAGTTGTACAAATACCTACAATACCCAGTGCAATAAGATGTTTTTTCTGCATGGTTTCCTATAAAAATGGTTGAACTCTTCCTTTGTAATTTTATCATTAGCCTACTCTCTGCATTTGAAGTTGACAATATAGTAACTAGCAGGGCTATTTCATTTCCACTCTTTTAAGTGTAGTAGTTTTAATAGTTCTTGTAATTTTGCTCTCACGTTCGTGGCAAATAATGTAATAACATGTATTTAGTGGTGCTCAATATAAAATAAAATAAACCTCTTACATGTTTTTGATTGTAAGCTATTTAAAACAATTCATCAAATGTGTCTAGATGAGATTTCTCTCAATAGGTTTTAAGCTACTATTAACACTAGAACTAGTATTGTTAGGTGTTACCTTCGACATCTTGGCGACAGGAGAGCTCGTAGAACCTCTGCCGCTTGTCTCCGTCCCGGAAGAGCTCTACGTACATGTCGTCAGCGTTCTTCCCTCCCTCCGGCTCTACCATCTCTAGCACAGAGGGACAGCAGTCGACACCCCTGCCCTCTTCACCCCCTTCCCGACGTAACAGCATCTGCATCTCTCGGTTGGACATCGACCGGCCAGGTCCACCACCGCCTTCCATATGATCCTCGACACCCCTGAGACAATCAACAAGGAGGTCATCAGGAGCATGTGACATGACCTTGAGGGCAAGAGATCTGAGCCCTTAAGCTACATAAGATTCTAAGAGCCCATCTCATGGCCGATTGTCCAAAATAATTGAGAAAAAATTATGCTCGAATCACTTATTCACTTGACAATAATGAAATTAGAATCAGTTTTTTTTTTTAAATAATTGTTTTTAATTGTATTATGTATTTTATTAAATAATGTTTTCTTTGTTCTCAATTTCACTATTTTCTAAAGTAGAATACAGAAAATCACAACACGATGAGACGTCTGGTTTGAGTTGCATTACCAAGCTAGGTACAGTGCTATTCAAAGAGTGAGATGGGAATTAAACTTGGTTCTAAGTGTATAAAAAATATTATGATTATGTTACAAATAAATTAATTCAAATTGCCTCTTATTTCAGGGCAAATAAGACAAGAATCTATTAATAGGCCTAACAAATTTGTCCTTGTAGAGATAGAATATAAAATGGGTGCATTAGTAATCAAAAAACGAATACTTTATTTAAGGTGCGGCAGAAGGGAGCGTGAGTAATTTTACAGTTTTTAGAGCATTACATTTTTTTGGCCCAAATAAATCAAATATTTCTCCAGTAGCAACATAGAGTTTAGTTTTCTGCACATGCTAATATTAACAGATCTTGAATATCTTTCAAGGATGTCCGGGAATTTTGTCAAAACTTTTTCTCCTTATTTAAAAAGTTTTGACAAAATTCCAGGACACCCTTGAAAGATATTCAAGATCTGTTGATATTAGAATGTGCATAAAACTAAACTCTACGTTGCTACTGGAGAAATATTTGATTTATTTTGGCCAAAAAGTTTCAATACAATAAAAACTGCAAAAATACTTGTGCTCCCTTCTGCCGCACCTTAATGCCAGCAGATAAAGTTTCCACTTCATCTGTGAGATATTTTCCTTGTCTATTGTCATGTTCAAATATCAGTGAATTGTTGAACTTATCTATTGCTTTCTGTCCTCCGCACCCTTCTCCCAATAAAATCATAATCATCCATACTTTCTCAGAGAAAGTTTTTGTTCATTGTCTAAAGTATATCATTTCTACGATCAAGCCCACAGCTGAGGACTAAACCTATTGTTAGTTGATTGTAGCTCAGAATGACATATGTATTTAGCTAGTATTATTTTCTCAGCACTGACAAGTTACTAATATTTTTTCTTAATAATAACTGTTCAACAACCAGACTAGCCACGAAAAAATTGTAACTTGTCAATATAGCCAAAACAACATGAAATGCGAACACTTCACAAATCTTCATACATTTGTTTATTTAACTCCACACATTGTTTAGGGAGTCACTCTCGCAATAAACTAGACTGCCGGGAGATCGAGATTTGAATCCCGACCAGGTGTACTGCTCTGATTTTCCCAAAATGGTTATCCACTCTCCTTCCACGCAAATGCTAGTATACTTTCTATTAATTCAACCTTACGCATCACTATCACATTAAAGTAATTAATAAATAAAAAAATTCCCCTGGAATAGTGGACATCAGACCACTAACATACCCTGTCTGACTAAATCAGGAAGCAAGAGCTGATTCTTGCACTGAGAATAGTTTTGAAGTTTCGCCCGTGTTTTTAATCTTTAGATTCTTATTTATTATGATACACTTTGTATTAACACGGATTCCTTAGCGACGTTGTCTACTTGGTGATTTTGAAGCTATTTTGCGGAGCGAATTGCATTTTAACTCGACTCACCAAATAAATTTAAGCACACCATATTCTACTGTACAAAATAGAAAGGAAGGGGAAGAACATTAATAGTTCATCCTAAGAGGCCTCTAGTATATCTACTGATAACACTTCCCCCGCTTCCACTGACTAGTAGACACACACTCTACTATTTGCACCTGGACAACATTGACATGGATTTCAAAATTACTTTTTTCTTGTTTCCTATTCTAGGCGTAAATGCTTCCACAGACCTTTTTTAATCCACATTTCTGCAGGACGACACCTACAGGACAAACCAAGTAGCCTAAGTTGTAGAGGATTAAAAAAAATAGGTTTAATAAACTTTTTAGGGAAAAAATGTGTAAGAAAATTTTTAGAGTTATTTAAGAATGTGTGGTTATTGTGTCAATGTTATAACTCCACAAAATTGTAGAACGAAACGTAAATATATTAACAAGATAAATCTTATAGGCTAAATTGACTTGTTGCCTCTTCATAGGCAGATTATGTCAGCACACTACAAAACTAACTTGACCCTAATGACCTAGAGGTCACACCTAATTATTCACACCCAGCTTTACTCCTCTGATATTTACTATATTTAAATAGTGAATATCTTGATTTGCCCCACTCGGAACTGAAGCGGGGTCTTCTAGAGTTAGCCAGACGTATGGGACATTTTATGCTACAGTTCCCTAAAAATCGATCGTCAACCTGTTCCTTGTATTATGATAGGTGGTTTTTTTTAACGTGCACTTTCTAAACCGACTGTTTGTAATTGTGTGAGAATATAGGATGTATATTATTCAGTATAATTTCTGGCAAGTTGTAATGACTCGGTGACCGCAATAATCTCATACGACGTGATATGTTGACCACAAGTCCTTCCAGCTGTACACAACGACCACGGAGGGTATCGAAGTCGTGACCTCTTGACACTAATCTTGGAGATCGATAGCAACAACTCAATCCCACCACGTTTCCTTCTTCAACATCTAATAACAATCCTGAGCCTGTCAGCGTAACAGAAATAGCCTCACGTGATGAAAAGCAGCCAAACTCACCCATAAAGGCTTTCTGAATGTAGTGAACTCCGAACCAATCATATTATTCCCAATAAAAAGGGGAGTGGAGGGCTTTGTGCTTGTTCGTGGTTCGAACTAAATAGTATTTTTTGAACGCAACCCGCCTCGGTGGCTAACGCGCTTGTCGTGTTGAGCTCGACTGCTGAGGACGGGGAGATCGAGGTTCGAATCTCGGTCGGGTACACTTCCTCTAATTCAACCTTCCCAATTCCTAATCCATTAGCGTAATTAGTACTTAGAGCGTATAACCCGAATGGGTAGTAAGACGTGGTGCTAAATAATAATAATAATAATAATTGAACGTATTTGCCCAATCTTGTAAAAAAAAGCACGTCCATTTTACTTATAAAATACAAAATGGACACAAAACCGTATAAAAAAACGTTGCAACGCATGAAAATATTAGTTAAAATTCCAAAATGACAAAAACATACAGTTCTACAACCAGGGGATTATGAAAAGAGCACTCATAAGCATTGTATGTGAAAGTACCCAAAATAATATGACAAAATCCGGGCCTTGGTAATAGATAGCGATTGCAAATTCTTCCGAGGAGAGTTGAGGTGGTCTCTTCAAAAGAGAGCAATAGGATCCATCCGGACAGAAATAAATGAAGTTAGTGATGACTGTGTCACGCAGTCGTAGAGAGTTCAACGCTTCCCTATCCGGTCCCGTGGTGTAGTGGTGAGTGCACGAACCTAAGGGCTCTGGGTTCGATACCCGGCCGGTACCTTGGGTAGATTTCTCTGAAGAGAAATCCCAACGGTCACCGGGGGTTGTTGTATTAAGCTTAAGTCATGTTTAAGACTCCCACCTACTCACACCTCCATATTCACTATCATCACATCATCTCATTGCAGGTACGATGTGTAGACAACCTCCACAGGTGCACTCTGGGTAATGCTCTGAGTCACCAGTGCGGCTAATAGTCTACACATAAGGCGACAGAACTGAATGTTATGTTCCTCCCGGTCAGTAATGATGTCATAGGGTTAAAAAAATCACCCTGCCGCTCCGAGAGAGAGAATATACACACCTCATACTATACATTCCGAAGCGAGATAGAAAGAATATACACACCTCATACTGTACATTCCGCAGCGAGATAGAAAGAATATACACACCTCATAATGTACATTCCGCAGCGAGATAGAAAGAATATACACACCTCATA
>CABFVX010000870.1:174186-195546 GCA_902151425.1 Timema shepardi
CCCCCCCCCCCAGTCCACCCGACCAAGATTCGAACTTCCATATCCCCGTCCTCGGCAGTCTAGATCAACACAAATCTAGCGCATTGGCAAACTACACCACCGAGGCGGTTATAAGTTGTTGTGCGTCGACCGTAAGGGTACGGTATCTAGTGACCGTTCCGAGACCTATTACACCCCCTGGCGAGACAGGCAGGGCCATCTGGTCGAGAGCGGACGCACCAGGCCACCCCTCCATCCCCCCTTCCCCTCGCGTAATCACAGTACCGCCAGTTAGATGATCCGCCACCCCCCGATATCCCACCTAGGGCGCGATCGGTAAAACAATCACGTAGTTACAAACTCTTGCAAGAGATCGCGGCAAGAAAAAGGGACTAAGCATTCCATTTTGTAGATATATGTAGATATGAAATGTTACTAATTGTTCAAGTTAAATGGGGAAAGGGCACCGGTCAATCATTGACCGACAAGGTTATATGTGTAGTGTGGGTGAAACCTACAGTAGCCCCGTGGCTTCTTTGGTGCTGACTGACAGCTCACAGCTGACTTCTGACAGTCAACATTTAGGTATATACCTAAAATTTTGACTTTCAGAACTGCCAGCTATTAAACACATGTTTTTGCACATCATATAGTTCGGCGTAGGTATACATAATTTGGTATGCTAACTTTTCAAAGCTTTTAGCCGTCAGCTGTGAGCTGTCAGTCAGCACCAAAGAAGTCATGGGGCTTCTATAATTCCTCCCCGCTTCAAAGTGATATTGTGCCCTAATCTGGAATAAACTAATCAGAAAAAAAATCTCTATCTTTACAAACATATTTTTTTTACTTTCGAGAACCCTAAGGGTTTTAGTGTGAGTTTTGTATTACTTCTACGTATACAGTCATTTTATTATTCTATGTATTGTGTAATCCAAAATAAAAAATCACTGTTGAAAGAAAGAAAGAAAAGTAGTGATGGGTCAAGGCGGCTCGTTGACGCAAGTCTGCTCACTCAAAAGAGCAGATATGGGCGAATCAGTGATTTTACGATATCAGTGAATACAGTGATTGTGATTTTAAAATATCGGTGATTTAAACCAGTGATTTTTAACTGTGACCTGTATTCACAGTGTTTCGATAGACGTTTTTTTTTTCACTTTCCAAACACGGTCGAATGCAATCGAGTAGGGAATATTTATGAGTATTGGGTATTTAGTATTTACTCGAATAGTCCCATGAGTATCGGTTGTAAGGAAACTAATCACTCGGGTGTTTGGTGGCTTGCAATGGAACTCGATACTTGAAGACCTAACATAAACTCTTCCTGTCGGTACCGACATTGACAATTGACATACAGCAACCTAAGCTTCAGGTTTCATCTGGGTTTCAGTCACGGCTCGTGTACAGGCACTGCGGAACGGAACTACACTGCACTTGATATTATCGATAACATTTAATATAATGAGTCATTTTTTCTTTAATTCTTTATTTATTTTTGTAGTACAATATATATTCCTATAAGCTTGATGTCAGTACTTCATTAGCCATTCCCCAGTTTATGAAAAATATACAAACATCTTTGTATGAAGCTGTGCGCTTCACAGTGCCAGTGACGTGGTGTTTGACTGTTGTGCGCATGCGCATATAGGAAGGGGGTGGGGAGGAAGATGGGACTGCCAGGTAGATATAGCACTGTTGATCTCGCAGTGCCGGCTCTGGCGTGATGGTGGAAGTATTTTTTTTTTACTCAGCGTGTGTTGTGCTTAAAAACCGTGTACCATATTCTTGAATGTGATAAAGTGTAGAAGAGTGTAGCATTAGATTATTATTCTGCTATCCAGCTATTCTATTTGATTTATTTTTTCTCACTTTCTTTTATTTAATAGAAAGACCAAATGCGCTTGCAATACTTTCAATGGAGAAAATTTTTCTCAATTGTCATCCAGAGATTAAGGAGAAAATTATTGAACTTTTTGCGTAAATTAAAACAAGAAGAATGGCTTTCATTTTTAAATGAATAGATCAAGCTTGAACTGTAGCAATTTAAGTTAAAGTAAGTAAAATAGTTTTTTTTGTTAAGATTTTATCAAGTTCCTGAATACATTTCATTTTTATACATGATTTTTTCCTTTTACACAATTTTTAAACAAAGGCTAAAAAATTCTGGAGCAGTCTCNCCCCCTACTAATTTTAGCTACGAGCTGCCACTGCTGGGTTTCATGTTTCCTGATTAATGTACAGTCAATACAAAAGTATGCGTTCTAAGATGTTTTATACAGTTGATAAAAAGAGAAAGCAAAAAAGTTATTTAATATTTTATAGTGAGATGTTATGTAATTTGGGAAAAATTAGTGATCCAACAAACATTATGTTAAACTTGAATACCAATATTAAAACATATTTGCCGTACTATGAGAAACTCTTGTAATTGTGTAATTTATTTAGGGATCTATTTTAATACTATTAAAATTTATGTGACATTAAAAATGAACATAACATAATGGCGATTGGTTTAGAAACTATTTTGAATGCAGCTCATATATTATATTATTGTAGTGTTATTTTATTTTAAATACCGTACATTTAATAGTAGATGAACAATACATATATTAGAAGCAAATAAACTTTAGATTAGACTACAGGATGATTAGGACCATCAACGTATAGCAAATATTAAGGTTTATTTAAATATTTATTTTGTTACTTATTTTAATTTATTATTAGCGATTTTGGGCTAGGACCACCGTAAAAAAGAATAAATAATTTTTTTCGTAGCTTACTTTTAAAAAGAAACCGAAATGTGATTTGCTTAGTAAGCAAGCTTTTTGATTTTGTTCTTACTATTACTATTATTAGCACCGCGTCTTACTACCCGTTCGGGTTATACACACTTACTCTAATGTGTAATGGTAGGGTGATTGATTGTGAGATAAAATTGAAGACCTACAGTTTAACGTGGAATCCGAACCACGGTGGAGGCCTGGTATTCCCCACATTCACAAGATGTCCTGTCAGAGGTGAAGGAAGGGTTTGGTAATCAGAAAAATCTGTCCCGGGACCGAGGATTGAACCCCGGCCGCCAACACAGAAGTCTGACACTTTACTCCTAGACCACCAGGTCACCGACGATTTTGTTCTTAACAAATGCTTTGTATTGAAAACACATGTGAATGAAACATTTAAACCATTAAAGTCATTTTTACGTAGTAATCTGATACCGTTTTTGAAAAATGACCTCTACGAGATCAAGTGTTTTAAACAGAAATAACACGTAAAACATGCCATTCAATAAGGTATATTTTCAATTAGCTGGTAGAAAATAAAAGATAGTGTCTAATTCACAGAATTATATCTATTGATGTTAAGAAAAATAGTTTAATATTATAGGCAGTGCTGCAATCTAGTAAGGATAGTAAGCATTTATAGTTGATTTTTTTCTTCGTAGTAACGAACTAAGAACGACAGAAGAGTCGTGAACGACAAACACTCCTGACTCTTTCCAGAAAGAATGAACGAGAACGAAAAAATAGTCGTGATGACAACAACTCTCTAAGCTCAGCGAAGAAGGGTGGTTGGAAATAGGGAAGAAGCGATGCGTTGATAGCCAAGACTAGCTAAATCAAAACGAACATTGAACGAAAACGCAAAGTGAGTAGGCAGAGATAATGATAGCGCATAAAAGAAAAGATGTAAAGAAACATCAAACTAATGCACGATGTTTCCCGTAAAGTGTCACGTGGACACAAAGTAATGAACAGGTTAAAAGGGAGGGGTCGGTGTCTGATGCATCCTTATGGTAGGGCCTAATATTTAAGGGAATAGGCCTATTTAATTTTGTTGATCTAAATTCTTGATTTAATTGTACAACCAAGGTTTATTTTGTACACATAATAATATAAATTTGTAGTAAAAACTGTTGTCCTATTGATCAATGTATCAGACACGTGATGTGTGTAGTGGCGGCGTGAACGACTCACTCGCGAAGCGAGAGTCATTCATTCACAGCTCTCGTTCAAGAGTCGTTCAATTTGAATGACTCGTTCACGAGTGGCACATCACTACCGCAGATCTCACAACACACCACAACCAGAGTCCGACGAGATAGATAAATGGAAGTTCAAAACAAAGTAATGCTCTTTAAGAAAATATTAGGCTGAGTGAAAACACATTATTTAAGTCTGTAACTATTTTAAAATAAAACTCAGACTCAAGACGGACGTTGCCTACCTGTGACGTCACAGCCGGTAAAGATAGTATTTTCATTGTCAATGAATTTACGTTTTACTCAGTGAGTTTTAAAGCTATAACGTTGAAACAAAAACTATAAATTAAAATAAAATAATAATTCTAAACATGGTTCTAAAATTTAAATAATAATAATAATAATAATTTTAATCTTAAAGTAGGTTTTGGCTATTTGGCTCTGTTTCTCCCCGCCAGGAATTTAAAAAAATCCCGTAGTGACATGTGTCTATCTAGAATAGTAAACAACAAAAAGGTAAAATTAAATATCCAGACAATGATTTCAACGCCCAAATATTAAAGTGAGTGTGTAAACTAGTCAAGAGGAAGAGGGAAAGGGAAAGGGTTATCATCACATAGACAAGAACCATCTCAGGGTTAACATCCCTCTCTTTCTATTTTGTACATAGGCGTCTAAGTGTGTTAGTACTTATACTGCTTAGGTGCGTCAAGCTAAGATGCAACCCGCTTCGCAAAATAGCTTAGGGATCCCCAAGTGGGCGACGTCGTTAACCTTCTTGGAGGACAACATCCGAGCCTTACCGGGGCTTTGTTCAGAACTCTTGATGATTTATAACCGAATTTAGTGTATGTCCGGTGAAAACAGCTCGACGAGATTTATTTACCCGTGATTTTAAAAAAAATCTGAGACCGGTTCGGTAGCCAGTTATCCGTGCCCAATGTTTCATTTGCATATAATAATGTGTCATATGAGGAATGCTTGCTGTACCTGTCGGTATGGTACACTCGACATAAATAGTCAACTAGACGACACCGCCCTTGACCAACAAGCGGCGTTGTGCCCGGTCTTATTGGCTCATTTTGGTCAGAATACACCGACGCGCAGTCACGACTTTTGTCTCTGGCTGAAGAGAGAAAGATGCATGGTCGCCGCTCGTGAAAGTGATGGAACCAAGCATGGGGTTGTCACTAACCACGCGTCTATTAAGACTCCCCCGCGTGTGTATAGTTATGGGCATACGCGTGCTACCCAACTTGTTTTATTATTATTGCTAAACGAGGTGTTTAGTGTGTACTTTCTGAACCGACTGATTGGATCAGTACACGACTTAAAAACTAACTTAAATCTTGAAAAAACACAAACGCCCAGACCCCAAGCCATTAGTTCATCAGGGTCAAGGGGGAAAACCCACCTCCCACTAATTATGGATTTTTCGGCGACATTGGGAATCGAACCTGGAACCCTTAGATTAGCAGGCAGACACTCTACTAACTGTTCTACGAGGTCGGACCCAGATCTCAAAAGGGAATTGCGCTTTTTTTATAGGCCTATGTTATTATGTGAATGTTGCTACAGTCCAATTTGTATTGAAAGGCCTTAATAAAACAAACATACTTTACCTTGGCCATCTTTTTCTTCGCATTTTACTATATAATAGTGTTGGTTTGATACGATCTACCAAAAGTGACAGCTTAAGATTACATGACTTGACGTATTAATACGTAAAAGTATGATCAGAAACTTTTTTGTCAGATATGGCCCTTCCTGTGGAAATTGGATTGCAGGTGTCCTTTCCATGCCAGATAAAGGCCCTTCCTATGGAAATTGGATTTTAGGTATCTTTTTTTGTATCAGCATACGAATTAATTACCCGCTTTGGTGGCCACTTGGTCTAACGTACTACTTTCGTGTTGGACTAGATTGCCAAGATCGGGGTTCGATCCCAGTTGGGTGCACCGAGGGTGGTTTTTCATAAATGGTTCTCCTCTCTCCGTCCACGCAAATATGAGTGTATTTCCTTTAAATTAAAACCTTCCTAATCTCGAACACATTAGTGTAATTAATACACAGGGTTACAACCCGAACGGTTAGTAGGACGCGGTGATAAAAAAAATGAGCAGACGAATTAAGACTTACCTAATCTATAGAAGTATAGAAGTATACAAGATCCTCTAGATACGTAGCCATCCTCCAATCTCTAACAACTCCACCACGAGGTAGGGTTAAAGAAAGTTCATGTTCGAATCCTGATCATGTGAATATTTATTATTATTATTATTATTATTATTATTAGCACCGCGTCTTACTACCCGTTCGGGTTATACGCACTTACGCTAATGTGTAATGGTAGGGTGATTGTGAGATGAAATGGAGGACCTACAGTTTAACGTGGAATCCGAACCACGGTGGAGGCCTGGCATTCCCCATAATCACAAGATGTCTTGTCAGAGGTGAAGGAAGGGTTTGGTAATCAGATAAATCTATGCCGGGACCGACGATTAAACCCCGGTCACCAGCATAGAAGTCTGACACCTTACCCCTAGACCGCCAGGTCACCCATGTGAATATTTATCAGTAATAATAACTTACTAGTATAGTTACCATACGGATACCCTCCAGCCTATAAATATACCTTAAAAAACTAATAGGCTATGTTCATCGCGAATGATGGTCGAAACGTTGGAATTAATTTGATCGATACGGTTCAAGTGCGATTGTGTTTCTATCTCAACTTATGAGTGGTCCTAATTTCACCATGACCGGGGGGGCTAATTAGTAACCACAGTAAGCCTAAGTCCAGACTTACACGGTTAAATATTTCCCCAAAATTTCTGCTCAAGTTAAATAACTGCATAATTCAAATGGTTCCTAAATACGATGCATTTTAGGGGTTCGTGTTCGTTCCAATCAAACGAGAGGTGGATCTAAACAGGTTCTGCTTATGAAGAAAAAGAAAAAAAACTTTTGAGAAAACAACTTACGCTCATGACATACAAACAAAAGGGCGATTACGGTATAGACTACTAGGAACGATATCTACTTATGTTTAAAGCGGCGCTTGATAGATGGAATTATTAGTTATAAGTGAAGTTGAAGTACCACAACTGAGTATCTATGAATCTGTGTAACTCGAGTTCGTGAAAACAGAGAACTTCTGTATTTTATCAACACTCTCTGTTTCCAGCGTACTGGCTACTGGTTGGATGAAAGGAGACGTGAGAAAATTTAAGGTTTTCTGAGTTTTCATAGGAAACTATTTTTTTTCAGCAAAATAAATCAAATATTGCTCCAGTAGAAACATGGTTTAACTTTACAGACATATTAACAGTTCTTGATTAGGTATTTGTCATGAGAATACTAAGATTTGATGAGAAACCTTTTTAAAATGAAGAGAAAACGTTCTCATAAAATTATAGGTCATTCATGAAGAATATTGAAAAAATAATTGAGATTATTCTGTGAAGAAAACTAAACTATAAGCTTCTAGTGAAAACATATGTGAAGAAAACTAAACTATAAGCTTCTAGTGAAAATATATGTGAAGAAAACTAAACTCTAAGTTTCTAGTGAAAACATATGTGAAGAAAACTAAACTCTAAGCTTCTAGTGAAAACATAATTTTATTTATTTCTACGATATTTTCTATGAAAACTGCAGAAAATTTTGCTATTAGTTCGCAAACCCTACCATCCCATCTTAAAACTCACTGACCAAGGAGAAGATGATGAGAATGAATTTTAATTGAACTTACCAGCATTCATTTGTAGGGAGACTGGGTAACCACAATGTGTGAAGGGGGAAAAAATAAACAACTTCCTCGTTTCTCAAGATATTCTGTCTAGGATTGAATCCCAAGCTCTTGGTCAGTCAAGCATGCCAGCGTGCACCTAACTCTCGTACCAACAGTAAATAATTCAGACATAATAATTACCCAACAACCATTCTTCAGAGCTTTAGGTGGCAACCTTAGTCAGCGAGAAAGTATCAATCGCTGTCAGGCCACACACGTCTTAAAATACAATGGTCTGTATCGTTTTCTGGAACTACTTCTTTATATTGCCAAGCTCATACTCCCTTTCGCACTTTTCCTTCAAGCACTCTTTGTCATGCCAATAAAAAAAAGGTGGAGTAACTATAAAATCTCAAGGTAAAGAAGAAATCTCGCTGCTACTTCTCAAATATCTTAAAATGTTCTGATGTGCGCCTATCAAAAAATTACTACTGTACAGTATTTGTTAGAAGAAGGCTAAATATAGAGCTCTTTTAATCAATCATAGGCTCATAGGTCTGCAAATATGATTAAAAAGTCGTTTAAATAAGCTGTCATATTTTCAAACACATGTTTCTATTAATGCAATTTAAAATATAGGGGTGTTAAGAAAATAGAGCCCTGTTGGACTCTTTCGACTTTATCTTGGCGTGAACCATATTTTGAAATAAGGCATCGTAGAATTAAATATTGCGTTAGTGATGAAAGTATTTGCGTTGATTTATCTCTTACCGAGGCGGGCCCCTTGGAGAGTTTTTATCGTCCAGTTCATTGATCCTCAATATTAGTTTCTTCTCACGAAACTAAACAGCTTATTATCTTCGTTTTGGTCTGACTTTAGCCGTGATAGTACGTCTGGTACATAGCAAATAAAGCCAAAAAGCTGCACTTTTTGATTGGAATATGCCACTTTCTGTAGTCATAGGTAAAGGAAAAAGAGACCTTTTCAGATAGGGAGCCACTTGAAAATCCGTGCAGGACACCAAAATGGCGGCCATTTATAGCCGCAATTTTAGTGTTCTTAATTCCATGGTATCTCAGCTTCTAATATTCCGATTTAAGTTTTTTTTGTTTTGTTTGAAAGCTCTTGCTAATAAGAAATTAATTGGTTATCATATATTTATCTCCAAACTTTAAGGTTTCTCCACAATTTAAGAATTTATGAAGATTTCACTTTTTTCACAAATTTCATTGCTAACTATCTTTTTTATTGTCCATAATATCTCCTTTATAGGTGATATAAAAAAGAGAGAGAATAATTTTATCTTTCCATTGATACCAAGAAAATCTATTTTAATAAACTACTTCTTGAGAAATTACTGGACCAATGAAACGACTGGTTTACAATATTTCGTTTACTTTACTATTACAATAAGATAGTAACATAATGTTTACAAAAATGTTTGAATAATAGGAATGCTCCTGCAAATTAACTTCTTCTTAGCATCTTAAATGTCTCTAAATCAAGCTATCCTCTTCCTCATCTTCCGAATCATACCTGGAACAAAGTAATTATTTTCATATAAACTCTTAAAAAGTTAACAAGTAAAGAAAAGTATTTTTGACGCCTGGTATTTGAAAAAGAGTCTACATACAGAAGACGCTAAATGCAAAAATAAATATAATGATCTTGAAAGTGATGGAAATATTGAAATTTAGAAATTCTCAACTAAGCACATGCCTTTTATTGTATTTATTGTCGCATTTTTGACATCCAGTGCAGTTCCTGCAAATCAGCGTGCATGGAACCTTAGCCTTTGAACAGGAGCATCGTGTACGGAATTCAGAGCAACTGCAATTAACCAATTCTCTACAAGCTGCCCAAATCGAGGGCAGAGAAGACCAGACCGGCACCCACTCCCCTGCAGCTCTGGTACATTCCCATCCTTCTGGTCCTGGAACGTTGTCTATCACTGAGCAGGCACGACCCCAGACTTGTCCTGCCTGGTATGCTGAACGGAGACAATGCTGCCTTAATGCCTCTTTAGTTGGGGGCAAGCTTGATAGGCTGCGACTTTTTGAAGTAAATAGAAGCTTTCTAACATGATTGACTGAGAATTCTTCTCCATCTTTGTAGTAAATCAAAACAGTAAACTTCTACAGACTGGCCAAGCCTCTTCAGAAAGGCCTGCTCAATATGAAACGCTGCAAACATGGCTACAAATTTGGATTCACCATAAAATTCAAGCCAGTTCCACTGGATGGATTTAGTCAAGGCAAATAGAGGTTGAGCCACACATATGACAGGAATTTGTCTTGGATTTAAAAACGTTGTAATTTTTCTTATTTGATCCATTCCGTGCTTCAGCATTGACGGCGAAGAAGAACTTTCATTGAATAGAGGTAAAAGAGAGTTACGTGTTAATTCAAATGATGAAGAGCCTACCTTTGAAGCATAGAACGCTGCCCAGGAAAGATCTAAGGGCCCATCTTTTCTGTCGCTAAGAATATGGTCTAGCCATTCCTGTTCCGTTTTCCACTCGGATCCAAATTTAGAAGTTGACATCTGAGAACAGGTGATCTCGCTTGCTATTGGCACAGGAGGTTTCTTGGGAGGCAGTGTTACAGTCTTGACAACATTGTAGCTGTCTGGAAGCTCTGTCACTTTCCTGTTACTTTGATCGACACAAGAAATGCTTGTGGTGAAATTACGAGGCTCACCAACTTCTCCTTCGCCGGGAATTTGAAAGATAGAAATTGCTTTTCCGTGGTAATGTGATTCTGAAGTTGTACTGCTGTAGTAATGACCCATGTTATCGTACGCACCAATCACAAAGAGACCATGAAGCAAATTTGAGGGGCAAATGACACCTTCTTCTTGAGCTCTCTTAATCTCCAAGTGAGCCAGACTTGCTGTTATCTCCATAATTCTGTTTGGTGATATTGAGAGGCCTCTTTTATGCATGCTTTCAATTATTGTATTATTTCGTGTTCTTCCAAATATAGACAGGCACACGTATAATGGAACTGGTGGTTCATGACTTTTCTTATGACGAATAATGTTGCCTTTTGGAATGTTTTCACTGTGGATGAAAACTATTAATTGGCTGATAGTCAAAGCAGGCTGAGTTGCTTTAGTCACATTCTCTTCTGAAGCATAGCCATGAAGTAAAGAACACACTAAAGAGAGAAGTGCTGGAGGAACGCTTGCAGCTTGTTGATCATCGTTTAGATGACCATCAAGCGTAGCTTTGTGCTGGGCTATGATCTTTCTAATTTGCTTAGTAAAGCTTTCACATGAAACATCATCATCATCGAGGTTTTCAGAATGAATATATTAAAAAATGTTTGCACCATCACGATAAAGGAAGTAATCTCTGGCTGAATGTTGAGCTTTGAACTGTAGGAAGTGATCGAGAATTCACTCGCGTAAACGGGTATCATGTGTGTTTGGAAGGTCTTTACTCTTCATTCCCAGAATACTTGCAAGGCTATTTGCATATATAATTTTTAAGTGAGCCATTTTTAATAAAATCTCAGTATTATCAGATTCAGAGGCCTTGTTTTTCTCTCTTATGAAGCGTGCAACGGAAGCCATACTCTCGCAGATGGAGTTGACCTCTTCTTCTTTTACCCCAATTGATGCTCTCAGACAATTGTTCAGGTTTGTATAGCACTTCGAGTGGTACTTTGCTTCCTTAGCAACCAAATCGCCACCCTCTAGGAATGCTTTAAGGTTTGTGTTATTGGTAATATCGACACATCTCTTAAGTTTATCGTCTTGTAGGGAAGCAATTCTATATAGAGGTTTTCGAGTAGTGCCATTTTGATTGCATATAAAACACATTTCATCTTTCATTTTAATAAATGATGTGGAACAACGCATATTCCTTGGGTTTTTTTCATCTGGCTCTAATAAAGTCTGTGGACTGTTCTCATGTGAATCATTTGGCAAAGAGGATGAACGTTTGCGTTTCTTTGTTCTGGCTAGTTTTGTTCTGTTGAAGTTAAGTGCACGCTTTTTATGCCACTTTGCTTTATTTTTTTAATGTTCCTTCTATACCTTCACCCTCATTTAACTTTTGTACATCCAAACCATGGGGGCAATGCACCGAGATTCTGAAATTCTGTTAAATTTTCCGAAAGCGTCTTGTAGCCAGCACCAACAAGTGCTTTTTCAGTGTGTAAGGCTGGGCAAATATAGCCTTCATCACTAGATTCTTGACAAATGCAACATTTGGTCCAATCTATAACACGAAGCTCAAGTGGAGATTCAAAGTCAAAATTTGCCAGGCGCAGGCGCCTTAAAGTCATTTTGAGAATAATTCAATTCAGTCTAATCTGCAAAAATGAATGTTAAATGATTTATATGAATATAATTTTATATTAGAATGAAAACAAATGTAAGAGAAATCACACACAAAAAACAAAAACAAATAAAAAAAACTAGACGAACACTAAATTTTTTTTTTTTAATTACGAGTAAATCTTAAGGCTTAGAGAAAAGTAAATATGGTAAAATAATGTACTTAATAAGAGCTTTTAAATAAAAAAATAAAAATTAAAATCGAACCATTAGGAGCTGAGATACAACCAATTCTAGGACTCCAAAATGGCGTCCATAAATAGCCGCCATTTTGGTGTCCTGCACGGATTTTAATGTGGCTCCCTATCTGAAAAGGTCTCTTATGACCTCATTTATGACCACAGAAAGTGGCATATTCCAATCAAAAAGTGCAGCTTTTTTTTATGTACTAGACGTACTATGAGAATCATCTCTACTAGGCACAATTGCTTGGCTGTACATATATTGTGTAGTTAATTGGTTACACAGTTTATTTCCATGTTCAACAAATTTATTACATTAGGCCTATATTAAGTGGCGCAAGTGCTAGTACTACTACATGGTGTTAATTTGTGTTTAACATACTACCTAAGCAACACATCTATCTCCAGTAGGCCTACTAATATACCTATGGTTCAATTAATTTTGAAGCATACATACAAAAAAAAAGTAGCCCCGTGGCTTCTTTGGTGCTGACTGACAGCTCACAACTGACTTATGACAGTCAACAATTAGGTATAGACCTACATTTTGACTGTGAGAAGTGACAGCTGCTAAACACATGTTTTTTCAGATCATTTGGTTTGGCGTAGGGATACATAATTTGGTCTGGTAACTTTTTAAAGCTGTCGGTCAGCACCAAAGAAGCCATGGGGCTACTGTATATTTGCATAATGTTACAAGACGAATAAACAAGAAATCTAGGTTTTTTTTCAACTAATAAAACGTTTCGCTGAACCTTTATTTAACGTAAATAAGTGATCACTATTAACACATTTGTACCTGTTCTTGATTAAAAAGTTTTACTTTGACCTCATTGTTATTTAAAAAATTCAAATCACCAGTGAAATAACTGTAAATATCAGTCAATGTGGAGCATTATCAGCTATATTACCACGTTAATCAGATAACCTAAGATAACTTGATATTTCTGAAATGTTTGTAAAACAAAGTCAAAAAAAGGACGAAACCTGAATTTAAATGCCTTAATTTTAATAATCTTCCTGGTCGGAAATATCGTTAAAACATTTCAAAATATAGTTATTCACAGAATGACAAAGTGAGCTTTTTAAATAAGTAGGGTTTACAGGGGATTTAGACCCTTATTTAGGTTTACGATGTCTTGGTAAAGATCTAGTGACTTAAAAACAAATATTTATGGCTAGGTGCTGTGTTCCAAAGGCATTGGAAGAATATTAACTAGACACTAAACAGGCACGTAATCCTGGATCTAAATATCTTCCCCTTACAATTTTGACTGGTATCACATTTACATTAAAATGCACCTTTCCAAGACATTACGTGAACAATTAAAATATTCTATTATTGAGACATAAATTAAAATATGAATTATTATAATCCATGGCAAACATCCGTTCAAGGTGGTGTGCGTCAGCTGAAATCAGCTCGTGAGTTGTGACGTCACAAATCCTACGATCGGTGGCCAGCGACATTAGATCCTTTATGCAAAAAAAATTGCAGTCGGCTTATTTTCGTATAGGTGTCCGGAATTGCATAAACATGATCATTAATAGCCGCAAGGCGATGTGCGCATATCACTTTGTTAAAGGTAGGAGATCGTGTCCAGGCTACCCCAAAAACATGGAATTGAATCCTAAAAACGTCCATAGCAAGATAAAATAATAGCACCGCGGCTTACAAACCGTTCGGGTTAAGTAATAATTACTCTAATGGGTTGGGAATTGGGAAGGTTGAATAAAGATGAAGTGAACCCGCATTTGCGTGGAGGGAGAGTGAAAAACAATTTAGGAAAAAATACATCCAGTTCAGCCGACCGAGATTTGAACCTTGGTCTCCCCGTCGTTGGCTGTCTAGCTCAACACGAAACAAGCACGTTTAACCAACTACGCTACCGAGGCGGGCTCACGATAAAAAAATATATATTTTGTTGTTACGAGGACTTGACCAAGATTTGTTCTGACTCTTTAATGAAATAGGTTTTTACATAGAAATGTTGTTTTAGCTCAGGCTTTGCAGCATTTCCGATATTAATATTATCTATCATAGATTTATAAAATTTACCCGACTTTCTTTGATTTTTATCGATATCGCTGGCACATTGACATTTTCATGATTTTTGTCTATTTTTTTTATCGAATCCCTAGCGTGTCCTTTGTTTATCTTTGACTTAGCTATCTCACCAACGTGCCCTGTATTTATCTTTGAGTTAGCTATCTCACCAAAGTGCCCTGTATTTATATTTGACTTAGCTATCTCACCAACGTGCCCTGTATTTATCTTTGACTTAGCTATCTCACCAAAGTGCCCTTTATTTATCTTTGACTTAGCTATCTCACCAACGTGCCCTGTATTTATCTTTGAGTTAGCTAACTCACCAAAGGGCCCTTTATTTATCTTTGAGTTAGCTAACTCACCAAAGTGCCCTTTTTTATCTTTGAGTTAGCTAACTCACCAAAGTGCCCTTTTTATCTTTGAGTTAGCTAACTCACCAAAGTGCCCTTTATTTATCTTTGAGTTAGCTAACTCATCAAAGTGCTCTTTATTTATCTTTGACCTACGTTTTCTTGATATCTTGACCTAGCTTGTTCACTCCTTGTTCCAAATGTTTACCTGAACTCAGTGGTGGATCCGGGAGGGGGGTGATGGAGATAATCCCCCTCCTACCCCGCCCCCCGCATAGAAAATATTCAAAAATATTGAAACCAATACCTTAACGTTGTAAATAATGACTTGATTAACACCTCCTCCGCCTTCGCCTACATTAACTAATAATAGCTATTTTCAACTTAACTCTAATGTGACGAAAAACAAGTGGCTAAAAACTAAAACTTCGCGGTAATTAGATTACTAATTCAGTATGATAACCAAGTATTTATATTAAAATACATATTTTTATATTAATACTAAAACACTTTGGGCCAATCTACATTTTTATTACTTTTATTGTAACAGTGACTCTTTGTTTTATGCTATCTATACCATGATCAAACTACACATTTGTTAATCAAAATTGGGTTTTTTTTTCTACTAAGGCCTCTTTATATTACTATAATTGTTAATTAAAATCATTTTTATAAACTGGAAATACTATGATTGTTATTAAAATTAATTAAATTTATATTTGAAGGAGCCTTATTCAAACCAATCCCCTCTGACAACACGCCCTTGCGTGACCTAGTACATTCACAAACTTGTATTACATTCTTCTAATCAACCCAGACCCGAGAGAGTGATTTGTCCCAACACTATCAGAAGTGGTTGTAAGTAAGAATGTACCTGACTTAGTATATTCTCCTAATCAACCCAGACCCGAGAGAGTGATTTGTCCCAACACTATCAGAATTGGTTGTAAGTAAGAATGTACCTACACGTCGAACATTTCCCTGTTGACGCCAGCCCGCCGTGCCACCCTTTGCGAGAACCACTGGTCGTTAACAGCCAGCACACGAGGCGACAAAATGGCGGCCAGCAGCAGCACCTGCGAACAACGTGCACAAGATGATTACACGACTTACAAGCTAAGCTTCCAGTAAACCTCAAAGTCTTGTAAAACAGAGATCTACCACTTGGAAATAACGGGGAAGACATCATATAGGGTGGAAAGTATCATGACCAAACATTAAAGTGTCAATAATCAAGCAAAGTATTTTTTTCCCCGTATATTTTCCAAGGGAAAAGATTAGCCTTTAAAAACATTCGCAACAATTTAAATAAGCTTACATGTAATGAAATTAGTTTTGGCCGCCAATAGTCATCAACTTCGTTCACAAATGTATCCAATTTCATAGATTTATATCGAATCAAGTGCCCCCGTTTAGCACCAGAATATTCAGACTGACGTGTCTGATTCTGAACTGATATATCGGGGACTCTAGTTCGAATCCAGGACGGGGTAATCAAGAAAATAGTAATTCATTTATACAGGCACACACTTGTGCGTTTTCATAAAACTCCCTCCTCTTCATCATCTTTATACTTAAGTTTAAATATAATTTAAGTATGTAGGGCCTATATATGCATTAATCAATCTGCACCGGTGGGCACACAGTATATAGGCCTATATCAACACTCCTAGCCCACTCGAGGGGAAATATGACGTCTCCTATAACGGAGATGATTCAGGACAGGGTCTGAGACAAAGGTGAAGGGCATTTCAAACTGTCAGTCGATTTCTGTCATTTCTTTCGTTCAAGTGATCAATGTTAAGAAACCACTTTCACCCAAATATGAAGATGCAAGTGTTGTAACCATAATTTTATTGTATCATCGAACAAAGCAGAACTATGTCATGTCAAAAAAGAATGGACAAGTGTTGCGCCTCACCTCGAGTGGGCCACGCCTCACAGTTTGCGAATCCTTGATCTAAGTGATGGTTAGCCTGTTATGTCACTAAAGCTCAAGTACGCTGTAGCAACTGAGTGTCGTGTTGACGGTCTGCGTAGTATCTTAAGCACGATCTGAGGAGACATACAACGATAACATTAGAAGCTGCTCGTCAGTCTGTCGCGTCTGCGCGGTACAACTCGATGACTGACGGAACACTTAGGATGTCTGAGGCAATTACAGTTAGAGAAAGACATTGACAATGCGCGTGGTGTGACTTGTGACGGTGATTTGTCGGACCGAGGAGGAATTTTGACCAGATGCGACGGAATACATTTATTATAAAAGTTTTAGAGCAGGCGTGTCAAACCTTCAGCCCACGGGCCCTATGTGGCCCCGATCTATGATTCTGTGTGGTCCGTGGATATTTCGACGACCGGACTCGTCTTACAAGTGGTACACCATATTTTGAGATTATGACATTTTGAAATTGCTCATTATTTGGGTAATTCCAGTTAGTGTGATTTGAGCGACACATTTTAACTCTTTACTCACCAAATATCGATTCGCAAAACAAGTTAAATTTGCGCGCCAAATATTTGCAACGTTTGGCAGCATATAAATGTGTGAACAGTTGTTTTATTCGATGGGAAGAACAATCACTCGAGATATTATGGCTTACGGACACCAGTCGCCATCAATTATTAAAAGAGACTTACGTACCAAATATGAGGTGATGCAAAATAAAATCTTAAATTTTATGGAAAATATAGAGTAGATCTTAACATTTTATATACTTTTAATTTTATTTTTGTAATAATAATGATTTTAAAATAAAGTTTTTTTTTTGCTAATGGTGATGCCAATATTGATATTTCTGAAATAATGACCCTTAAGTATTTTCAATTTTCAATGTGGCCCTTATGTTATTATTATTATTATTATTATTATTAGCACCGCGTCTTACTGCTCGTTCGGGTTATACCTACTTACGCTAATGTGTAATGGTAGGGTGATTGTGAGATGAAATGGAGGACCTACAGTTTAACGTGGAATCCGAAACCACGGTGGAGGCCTGGCATTCCTCACATCCTCATGATTAAAAGAGTTTGACACGCCTGCTTTATAGCACAAAGAGGGGAGGGGAGTTGTTACAGCCTACTAAAATGAAATTCTTGCTATCTTATTAAGGTTATATAGTATTTATTATTACGGTGAAGTTATAACTATTTTTTTACATAAAGTTTAAAATAGGAGTTGAACTTAAAGACCACACTCCATCATTTTGTCATATCGACAAATCAATATTTCTATGCGGTTGTGTTAATGTTAAATAATACAAAATATAAGAGAGGATTAAATAACTTATAGTATAGAGTTTCTTTTGATCTAAAGATAATATTAAGGACATTTCTTGGAATGCTGTCAAGGTAGGCAAGGCTTGACAGTACTTTAGGCCAACTAATAAATGATATCCTCTCATTCGGTATCAAACTTGACCTTTAAGAGCAATAAACATCATATAGTAGGATTCTGATATTAAGATAAGTCTGGAAATACAAATATATTTTGTTTTTACGTCAACATTTATAACATTTTATCACAGTCTGGTTTAAAGTGAAAGAAACTTTTTATACAGTAAAAAAATGTACTAAAACAGTTTCCATAATATATGTATGTATATGTCAAGTCACGTGATCTTTAGTTCTCAGTATGTATAGCTAACAAAGATGTCGCCAATGTGACAGCAGAATAAGTTTATATTTCCTGAGAGTTTTATTTCCACCAGAATACTGCTATTATATTATTAGTGTTATCTTATAGGTATTGGTAGCATCTATCAAAAGTGACGGCTGCAAATAAAATCACTTGACCTATAAATATGATATCAAAATAGTTTTAGTAACTTTTAAAACTGTCACGATGGGGTTCTTTTTTTACCAGAATATTATTTTGCATTTTTTCATCACATTATTTTGTGTGTGGTTGGTCAAATGGATAATGAAAGGAGGAAGGGTTCAGTTTAATAGAAGCCCCATCAGGCCTGCCCCCCGCCCTTGCAACACCTCACGAGCTGCCACTGGTATAATGTTTATATATATATATATATATATATAGGTATAATGTATTTATATATACTGGTATAATGTGTATGTATATATATAGGTATAATGTATATATACTGGTATAATGTATATATATATACTGGTATAATGTATGTATATATATACATTATACCAGTATAAATATATACATTATACCAATATATATATAAATTATACTTATATATATATACATACATTATACCAGTATATATACATTATACCAGTATATATACATTATACCAATATATATATATATATACATTATACCAGTATATATACATTATACCAGTATATATACATTATACCAGTATATATACATTATACCAATATATATACATTATACCAATATATATACATTATACCAGTATATATACATTATACCAATATATATACATTATACCAATATATATACATTATACCAATATATATACATTATACCAGTATATATACATTATACCAGTATATATACATTATACCAATATATATACATTATACCAGTATATATACATTATACCAATATATATATACATTATACCAATATATATACATTATACCAATATAAATACATTATACCAGTATATATACATTATACCAGTATATATATATATATATATATATATATATATACATTATACCAGTGGCAGCTCGTGAGGTGTTGCAAGGGCGGGGGGCAGGCCTGATGGGGCTTCATTAAACTGAACCCTTCCTCCTCTCACTATCCATTTGACCAACCACACACAAAATAATGTGATGAAAAAATGCAAAATAGTATTCTGGTAAAAAAAAGAACACTATCGTGACAGTTTTAAAAGTTACTAAAATTATTTTGATATTATATTTATAGGTCAAGTGATTTTATTTACAGCCAGTCTATTCAACTTATATGGTCAGAGATGCCCTGGAGGGACGTGGAAATTTCAGGATAGGAGGATATGTCATCAACACAATAAAATACTTAGATAATCTAGCATTGCTGGCCAAAAATGTTGAAGAGCTGCAGGACTGGCCGGGGGTGATAAGGGTAAGATTTCTGCAATTCTTTACTAACACGGTAGAAAATAAGATTTTTTTAGCAACCTTGTAGACAATAACGTGGTATTGCAAGGTTAATAACCTGCTAGTCACTGGTACGATAGCTTTCTAAGAGGGAGGGTGGATTTCTTCCCTTGTCTTGGACCGCGCTAAAGGTCCGGGGGACAGTTAGGTTCATCCATGTTGGATCTTAAGGACCAATGGGGATTTTTTCTTGATATTAAAAAAATATATATCAGTTGAGTCGATTAGGAGACTTGTTACTGTTGTCTCGCCGGGCTGAAGCCAAAGACACTCCCAGGTCAACTCTGGGGAGTCAAGTTTTGTGAATCTTTGATCAACACCTCACGTTAACCGCTCGGGTATTTCCCACGGGTCTAGTTAGTAGAATAGAAAAACAGGCGTGATAATCAATAGTAATTAGATTACATCATGGCTAAAGCACTTGATATTGGGAATTTATCTTAAATCTGTCGACGGCCACTCTCACACTAACCAAGACGTGTGACGTGTATCAAGTGAAATACTAGAAACCAACCAATATAATGAATAGTTATTTAAATATAAGATTTCGTTGATTAATTTAACACACTGGCTAAATTATTATTAGCACTGCGTCTTACTACCCGTTCGGGTTATGCGCACTTACGCTAATGTGTAATGGTAGGGTGATTGTGAGATGAAATGGAGGACTTACAGTTTAACGGGGAATCCGAACCACGGTGGAGGCCTGGCATGCCCCACATTCACAAGATGTCTTGTCAGAGGTGAAGGACGGGTTTGGAAATCAGATAAATCTGTGCCTGGACCGAGGATTGAACCCCGACACCTTACCCCTAGACCACCAGGTCACCCACACTAGCTAAAGAATTAGTGCAAGTGAATAATAAATAAAAACTTAAATAAATGAAGTTTTATTATTTTAACCAACAACGCCACCACTATACAATTACAACAGAACTATAGATTGGAAAAATAAACATTCATTCCGTGTCGACCTCATTTAATTTGCGAAGCCATCACGGTTATATACAGGCTGGCCACGAAAGTGGGTGTATTAGCTGAGGTCCGTTTATGCACGTAGAAAGATACGGCATGGAGATCAACAGTGAGTGGGAAGTCAGTAATGATGGTGATTTCAAAAAATGAAGAGTCGCTGAAATTCAAAATTGGAAACCAGGAGTTGGAAAATATATATATCAGTTCAAGTACCTGGGGAGTCCGCTGACAAAAAAAATGCCTAGTGCACCAAGAAAATCAGGCTGAGAATCGCCATGGTCAAGGAATCTTTCAACAAGATGTTACTGCTGACCAGAACATTGAATATGGAATTGAGGGAGAAAGTGATGAAATGCTACATTGGGAGCAACGAAGTGTATGGAGCAGAAACTTGGACTCTTAGGAAGATGGAAAAGAAATACTTGGAGAGTTTTAAAATGTGGCGTTGGAGAAGACTTGAGAAGATCAGGTGGACATTCAGAGTGACAAATGAACAAGTCCTAAGAAGAGTGGGTGAGAAGAGAACCATTTTAATGTGATTCCTCAGTGCATAGCAAACTGTATCGGACACATCTTTAGGAGGAAGTGTCTTCTGCATTACGTCATAGAAGGGAAGCTTGAGGGGAAAAGAAGTTAAGTAAGGGGGGGGGGGGGGATTCAAATATTTGATGACTGGAAGGAA
>CABFVX010000870.1:195566-216409 GCA_902151425.1 Timema shepardi
AAGGGGGGGGGGGGTGATTCAAATATTTGATGACTTGAAGGAATGAAGAAAGCTCTGGAATCTGAAGGAGGAAGAGGACAGGGTGCATTTACCTAACAATAATATATGTATCTATATTGTGTATGGCGGTAGCTTACCGGCCTAAAGAGTTAAACTCACATTCTACTTGACAAGAAGCTTAGGTTATAATAACAACCGTATTTATTAGGGTTGGTTTCCTCACGTGGGATTTAACCCAGTGGTTTTCCCATCACCTCTCCAAGCTAATGAGGGTGCACGTCCTCAAAACCAGCCTCTTCATGCCTATCCCTTAAGATTAATTCGTTAGTAATTTTGGTGTTTAGTGTACTAATGAAATAAAAATATATTTGTAAACAAATACAATATTGCATTTGTGACAAATATAGCAGAGCATTTTCCAGGTTTAAATATAAAATACTACGTCACCGTTTAACTCAGATTATAATAATATTACTCACAACAATGCTTTTTTTTCCCCCGGGAAACATTACCATTAATTGTTTCTTCACGCCCTGTATCACTCTTTTACCCCCCTTTTTTCGTTCTTTAACATAAAAGCTATCCACCAAATTATTTCAAACTTAATTAAACATAGAAACACGCCTGACGTGTTCATAGCCACGTTTAATTCATTATGGTCACGTGTTTTTTTTTTTGTTCCCTAAACCTTTTTCCACGCATAGTAGGTGTGAAGACGTGAAGTCATCGCATTAAGAGACACTCAGGGCAACAATGGTGTATCTCCACGTTATATGAGTGTTGGATAGTCGTAAATAAGAGTTACAGTGCAGAGTTGAAGAAGTGTATATCTTTCAGCGTTAACAGATATTCTTTTTGTATCTCCTAGTTTCTTTAGTGAAGCTCTCAGAGGCAGTGTGATAAAGAAAGATTATAATTAAACATTACGCGCTTCTGTGGTGGTTCGATCTAAGTCAGGGGTTTTCTTTCAACCCACGACTTGTGGAGCCCACTGGCTCATGAAATATATATAAAATTATTTCAAGCATGACAAAAGTATTGAGTTTTTATACAAACAGTACTTTGAACCAGAAAATAACAAATCTATTAGACAATAATCGCGCTACTTCCTGCTACGAAAAATATAAAAATTAGTAAAAAATAACAGAGAATATACTTCACGAGAAATTCAAGATTTCACCTGCCGGAGACAGGACTAATACCTAATTTGAGTATAAGTGTATAGGAATGAGTTACTGAGAGTTTGTTCCTAAATGTTTTTCCACTCTCCCTCTACGCAAATGTGGGTACATTTCATCTTAATTCAACCTTTCTCCTCCCTAACACATTAGTGTAATTAGTACATCTGCGTAAAACCCGAACGAGTAGGATGCAGTGCAAAAACTAATAATTAAACATTATTATCATAGGATATCTAAATTTAATAGATTAATAATTTAACTTTTTTAAGTTTGACCCTAACCCCCATTAGTTTATGGATTAGTGATTTTTTTATTAATTTTTTTTCTAAAATGGCTTTAACGATTTTGTTTAAAATGAATATATATGGAGTGGTTACCGTCCCAAATAACACTGGATATTTGGTTTTATGGTAAAAATTCGTTCGGTGACCTGGCGGTCTAGGGGTAAAGTGTCAGACTTCTATGCTGGTGGCCGGGGTTCAACCCTCGATCCCGGCACAGATTTATCTGATTACCAAACCCTTCCTTCACCTCTGACAAGACATCTTGTGAATGTGGGGAATGCCAGGCCACCACCGTGGTTCGGATTCCACGTTAAACTGTAGGTCCTCCATTTCATCTCACAATCACTCTACCATTACACATTATCGTAAGTGCGTATAACGCGAACGGGTAGTAAGACGCGGTGCTAGTAATAATAATAATAAAAATTCGTTAAATGGTAATTTACAGTGAAGATCAATTATTTGAAATTTTTAAAAAAAGGGCTCTAGTGATTTCGTTTAAAATGGGTATTTGTTAAGCTTTTTATATTATAAACAACTATACATATTTGATGTTCTTAAAACATCTTGTTATGGTAGTTACTGATGACTGATTTTTGTCAAAGTTTATTTTATTTACAAACTGATTTTGTTCAACATTGATATCAGGGGACTATTTTACATTATAAATAATAATTTATGTTTATTTATTTTATTTATCAATTTAAGGGTAGATTACTTACGAAAAATTATAGAAAATTTGACATATTTCTAAAGTGGCCTTGAAGGTTAAGTTTAAAATGAGAATCTGTGATATCGATGCCTACACGATCATGACTGAGACATTAACACGTATCTTCCCTTTCAATTTAATATCTAACTTGAAAATACTACTAACAGTAGTGTAGCATATGAAACTAAATGGCTGACCACGACCACGGTAAGTTAAGCAGATCTTTGAGTAAAATACGAAAACAATTCTATTGAATAGTTCGAACTATTTTCGGTATTTTGTTTATATCTGAAACTTAGTTCTAGCCTGTTCAAATCAGTAGATCTTTTATAATCCGATGATTGATCTGAATTTGGAGGCACAAACCCAGCGGCTTGAGAACTCCTTCCACTTCTGCAACCCGCTTAGGAGTCCTGTTTGTCGGGTTGCGCATGTTTCCGGCGCGCGCCGCAACAACATCCATGAGTTGATATAGGGCCGAGTCTATGAAGCTCATTCGAATGACAACATTGCTCCCTCTGCTTTAAATCATTATGCAATTATAAAGTTTTCAGCTATGCCAGGAGTCTAATCCATGACTATTAGTTCAGGGGGAAAGTTCAAATCCGAGTGAGCTGAGCAGCCGAATATAAACAGTGTTTTAACTTTCAATACTTTACTTTATAATTATTTAGGCGTGTTGAGTATATATTTAATTGATTAAATCTTGTTTGGCCGTATTTTTTTCCCCAGAGGAAACTAAATTAGCCTAAATTTATAGGGTATGTTGATGTATCATTAGCGTAGTTTTCCCATTCCAAATAGACGCTAATTTTGGTGCATATCCTCTGAATTCACCTGAATATTATTGTCTCTTAGATGTCGCTTGTTAAAAGCCTTCACGCTAAACGTATAAATTGAAAAAATGTTTTATTGTAAAGTGGCAATTATTGAATTGATCTAGCTTCTAAACAAATTGTAATGGACTTGTTTTAATATCCTGTAAAATTACTCTCCAAGAAATATAGGCCTACACAGTCCATTATTTTTAATGGAAGAACCTTTTCTGACAGCTATAAAAGTTGTTAGATCCAACCCACTTGAATGGTCGAATGGTGTAAGGCGTCACTCTCATGTTAGATTGCTTTGCTTAAGATGGGGAGATCGGGGTCGAATCCGAGTCGGGTCCAATGAGGTTGTTTTTTTAAGTTTCTAGCTCTCCTTCCACGCTAATGCGGGTATATTACCTCTAAAATGGTTCCTTCCTCATCCCTATCCCATATGGATGGGTATAACCTGAACAGGTAGTAAGACGCTGTGATAAAAAATAAAACATGTAGATCTACTTTCACATATTCATACGTCAAGTCGTGTAATCTTTTGCTGTAGCTTTTGATATATCTTAACAGTACTTATAAAATAATACAGTGCAATAAAGTAGAATGTCATCAAACTTGAAAGCCAAAAAATATATGTATTTTCTAAAATCTAATGTTCATAAATGTTTGGGATTGAGGGGTTAACATTCGCTTTCTAACTAAGCCACAGCACTTCCCTCAACATCGCCAATGCTTATTTTTTGCCCAACTGTTGGAACAGTTTAATGCATCCAGATTTTGTTTCGAAAGATACTTTAAAGAAACTGCTGAAAAAGCCCATTCTCAAATAATATTATTTTTCTAGCTGTATTTTTTTTACGCGAAATATGGTTTGGAAAAATGATATTTTGTGAGATTAAACCAATTCTCAGGGAACTGTCTTATAGGATGTATCAACCATTTTTAGCACCCCCGCCTCCCNAACTAAATTTTAAGATCTGTCCCGAATCACATATTTAAGTACACCTCATCATTCCCTGCAATTGATAACACAATATAATTACATACAGACCACACACTATATCATCAAAACGTTACACTAAACATATTGTACTCCCCCTTTTGACCCCCCCCCCCCCCCCCCCCCCCAAAAAAAAAAATCAGCACCACATCTTACTACAGATTCGGGTTGTACGCCTTTGAGCTAATTATGCTAATAGGTTAGGGATGAGGAAGTTTGAATTTAGAGGAAGTGTACTAGCATTTGCGTGGAGAAAGAGAGTGGGAAACTATTTAGAGAAAACCACCCCTAGTATCCCCAACAGGGATCAAACCACGACATTCGAGTCGTCGGCAGTCTATTGTGAGAGTAGCGGCTTAGACGATGCGGTCATCAAAGCGGGGCCCCAACAAAATTAAATCCCAAATCATTGTATTGTAACCTGCCTCGGTGGCGTAGTTGGCTAACGCGCTTGTCGTGTTGAGCTCGACTGCTGAGGACGGGGAGATCGAGGTTCGAATCTCGGTCGAGTGAACTGGGGGTGGTTTTTCCTAAATGGTTTTCCACTCTCCCTCTACGCAAATGCGGGTTCACTTCCTCTAATTCAACCTTCCCAATTCCTAATCCATTAGAGTAATTAGTACTTAAAGCGTATAACCCGAACGGGTAGCAAGACGCAGTGCTAAATTATTATTATTATTATTATTATTATATATACATTGTAATGTATTATATTGTATTGTTAAAATTACATACTACTCTCCTTATTGGATAGAACAGATATCGTTCGAACACACACTACAACCAATCGTTAAATCAAACTACCCGATACCACTCCCATCTCGACAAGTACAATAACCAGTTCCTTCGCCGTTGTAAACGAGGCCATGAAAATGTGACTTAAAGCGATTTACCGGTTTTTTTATAACACCTTTTATCCCATGTTTACAATTACTTCGTGTTTGGTTCAATTACATGTTTGCACTTAGGAGAGCAGCTTTACAAAGCCAACAATCATACAAACCATTCATTTCAATTTCCTGCTTGTTTCACTGCAGTAGCAAATTATGATTGTAATACCTTGAACAACAAAAAAGAATAATAAAAAGAACCTGTGTATACACGGTTTTAAAGAATGTTGTCTCTAAACGTTTCAAACCGCTTTCCGAGTCCTTTCCTTATCTAAACAGCAAAGTAGGTAGTTTTTTGTCGGGCGAAAACCATTACCTAAACCTGCTATTGTCTAACCTGGCGCGTTACGCTCCCTATCATTAGCGCTCTGATCCGCAAAACAGATTAAAAAAAAGGAACATCACTCTTGCATTCTTTACTTTGTTAAAATAGAAAGAAAAAAAATACTTTCCCCTTGCAGTCATTTGCGTTTTAAAGCGTTCCTAAGTGTAGCGTCGGAATATTTATAAATGAAGCAAAACAAAGGATGTTTTAAGGCTACAGTCCACCACCTTTTTTATTCGAGATTTGTAGTTTTTTTCTTTTTGAAATATTATTATTATTATTATTATTATTATTATTATTATTATTATTATTATTAGCACCGCGTCTTACTAACCGTTCGGGTTATACGCACTTACGCTAATGTGTAATGGTAGGGTGATTGTGAGATGAAATGGAGGACCTACAGTTCAACGTGGAATCCGAACCACGGTGTAGGCCTGGCATTCCCCACATTCACAAGATGTCTTGTCAGAGGTGAAGGAAGGGTTTGGTAATCAGATAAAGCTTTGCCGGGACCGAGGATTGAACCCCGGCCGCCAGCATAGAAGTCTGACACCTTACCCCTAGACCACCAGGTCACCAACTTTTGAAATGTTAAATTAATGACTGGCAAGTAGCTATATTGAAAATGTATGTCCCAAGACAGAAATAAATAAAACTACGGCTTTGTACGGTGTTAACTGTTGCTGAGTAATTGTAAGGACAAAAGACCGTATGCAAGAACGAAAAGAGAGAGAAATGAATGAGAAGTGCGCGGGAGAAATTACGCCATCTGATGAGTGACTGAAGCATGAGGGTAGTCCCAAGCAAGCATCCCACTTACTTCTTTCTCACTTTTTAAGGTGAGAATGTAGGGAAAGCGAGTTAAATACCAGCGTTTTTGGAGGTTTTTTTTTTAGAGCAAAACAATTTTTTGGTCAAAATAATTGAAAGATTTCTCCAGTAGAAAAATAGAGTTTAACTTTCTTCACTTGGTGACTTCAAAAGTTGTTGAATATATTTCGTGTGTATCCTGAAAATTCATGATTTTTTTTTTCTTTGTTTAAAAAAGTTTCTTACTTATACCGTTAAACTCATGACAGATATTCAACAATTACTGTTGATATCACCATGTGAAGAAAATTAAACTCTATTTTTCTACTTGAGAAATATTTGATTTATTTTGACCAAAAAATTGTTTTGCTATAAAAACTACACTCCCATCTTAAAGATGTCGCATCAGGACTACCGATGTGTTTTTGTCTTGTAACCTTGGTGCGTTTGCACCCACTTTTCGCTCTTTTCGTTCTTAAATACAGTCTCAGCCTAAAATTAGAACCTGGTTCCAGTCCCGGTTGGGATGAACGCCCAACCAGGATATTCGCACACTACTTGAGTAGGTATGAGCTACGTAGAATTTAGCAGAAGAGTTCCCTAGTTTTTCGTGGTAGAAGAGTTAAGAAAACCATTTAAAAAAGAAACACTCAATGCACTTGACCTGGAATATAAACCCAAAATATCAATCTTCAGCAAATTAGATAATAATAATAATAATAATATTTATCACCGCGTCTTACTACCCGTTCGGGTTATACGCTAGCAAATTAGACAAGACGAGAACAATACCTTAGCCTGAGTGAGCTCACGATAATTTTGATCCCAGACGCTAATGACCCCCACTTGACAGAAGCTTTAAAACACAATTAGTTTTTTTTTATCGCTGTGTCTTACTACTTGATAGAGCTATCCGCATGTATGATAATTACTTTAATAGACTAGAAATCCATTTAGGAAAAATCACCAACAGTAGACCCGACTGGGATTCTAACCCCGATCTCCCCATCATATGCAGGTCAGTCTAACACGAGAGTGACGCCTTAGACCGTCCAGCCACTGAAGTGAATCACAATTAGCTAATTATTCAGTTAGTAATCCAACTAGGCTGTTGGAAGTGTACTGAATGTTTAGTAACATTAAAAACGAGCACGGTCACAAGGAGATGATGGGTTAGAATCCCGGTTGGGTGTACTGAGTTCAGTTTTCCATAAATTATTTCCCACTCTCTCTCTTTACTCAAGTTTGAGCATATGTTCTTAAAATTATATAATTATTATATATTTATATAAATCATCCAGGGGTCACCCAATCTCCCATTCAACCAACACAACATAAGAATATATTACAGCCAGCATTTTTCTCTCATTTCATGACTTCCAAATATGAATAGCGGCGTACTGGAGCCTTAAAGAATAATCCGTTTCACAATCTGATATTTCCCCCCCCCCCCCCNGATGGTTCCAGGTGTTGAAAACAGGTTCACAACACACCCGATTAGAAATGCTACCGTTCCCTTTTGGTTTATATCGACTCCTCTGAAATAGAACAAAGAACACCTTTCCGACCTAAAGATGGGAGACCAAAGATAGACGAGGAGACCCAAAAGATTCGGTCCAAAAGATAAACATAGCAAGAGGTAAAAACCCGGGGAAGGAAACTAACCGGTATGTCCAGATAGTTCCGACTTTGCCGAATCACTCCGGCTAACGCTTTTTTTTTTTTGTCTAATATCTTCGAGAGAATTGTCAAAAATGAGACTAAGCTATCAGAAGTGAAATTACCCCCGGTCAAGATATTTAAAAAGACCAATCCCGTGAAATTACTTTAATTTCAAACTACGGGAAATTAACTATCAAGACCTTTTTAATGTTTGAATTATAGCTATTGACTAGTTTAAAAGGTGTGGAATATATCACATTACTTATGTAATAATTAAGTGTGTTTATTTTTATTATTAGCATCGAGTCTTACTATCTATTCGGGCTATTCGCATATTACTATACTTACGCTGATGTTTTTGAGATGAGAAACGTTGAATTCTGAGGAAGTGTACCGAAATTTGCATGGAAGGAGAGTGGAAAACTAACTAGGTAAAACCACTCTCAGTATACGGGACCTGGATTCGAACCCCGATCGCTTTATCATCGGTAGTCCAGTTTATTGAGAGAGTGACGCCTTTGACCATGCGTCCCACAAAGCAGGTATAGCACAATATGTCGGCTAAAAATTTAAATAAGACTTTTTTTATATTTGTGTAGCGCGTCTTACAACCCATTCATGCTATCCGTAAGTTTACTCTAGCAAGATAAGGATGAGGAGGGTCGAAATGGCTGGAAATGTATTTAAGTGGGATGGAAGTGGAAATCACTTTAGGAAATATCACATCCTCTAAACCCAACTGGGATTCGAGCCCCAAACCCCATGTCACGGCAAGCAAGACGATATGAGGTTTATAACTAAGCCCACAATACTAAGAATTGATTATATTTATTTTGTCCCCACAAATATAGGTTGAAAAGAATAAACATCGAAATTACCTTTCACCGACCCAATCTACGTACAAATTTGTAGGTAAAATAAGTAATTAAGATTAAGGCCATCTCGGTCAGCGGGAAATTATCAATCGTTGTCAAGCCTCATGGCTTAAAATACAATGGTCTGTGTAGTTTTCTGGAACTACTTTTATACTCTGTACAAGAGTATACTCCCTTTTGCCCTTAGCCTACAAACACCCTTGATCATGTCAAAACCAAAAGAGGAGAAAGAAAAATTACAAAACTTTTCATCTCATGGTAAAAAGGAAAGTTCACTGCTAGCTCTCAAATATTTTAAGACTTTCTGTTGTGAGCCTTTGAACAAAAATTACTGTATTTATTAAAGCAGTGCTAAATTTAGAGCTCTCTTTTTATCAATGCTAGTCTCATGTCTTCGTAAATAAATAAATATGTATATACACACACACATATATATATATATACACTAGACCCCCACCCCCCGGATTATTATTTTCAACACACATATTGAAGAATCATCATAGACTCTACCATAAAATATGAGTGACTATCGACATTTTTATGAGGAATAAATTAAATTTTCAAAATAAAATATAGCCTATGTTACTCGCTGATAATGTAGCTTTATATTTGCGAAATAATTTTTAAAATCGGTCTAGTAGTTTTTGAGTTTATCCATTACAAACAAAAAAACAAAAAATCAAATCTTTCCTCCTTATAATATTAGTGTATATATATATATATATATCTACACTGTTATTATAAAGAGGAAAGATTTGATTTTTTGTTATATATAAGTCGTTTAAAGAGAGCTAATGTCACATTTTCACACATTTTATCTATTAATAAAACTCAAATTATGGGGCTGTTAAGGAAAAATAGCTCTGTTGGAATCTTTTAACTTTATTTTGACATTAACCATATTTTGGAATAAAGTATCGTAGAATTATATATTGCACTAGTGCTGAACATCTGCCTGGCAATTTTTCACTTACCGAGTCGGCCCCCTTAAAAAAAAAAATTCGTCCAGATTATTGAGCCTCGAGATTAATTGACCAATTAATTTAATAATATTTTTGATACAAGACTAGGTTAGAACCATTAATAGCATCTAAATGAGGTTTCCTGCATTCTTCACTTGACAACAAAGATATTGAAATTAGCTAAATAGTTTTTTGGTTTTAAAACTATCATTTTTCAATTTTGCTGTATTTTTTAAAAAATAAGTAAAATAGTTTTTATAGTCTAATTTCTGCTATTTCCTGATAAAAGACCACAAACAGAACACTCCACCATACGTGATAAACTTGCGGCTCGCAGGCCGCATATGGCCCGACCCATGATTCTCTATTGCCGGACCCATGGATATTTTGATGCTGCCCGATTCATCTTATGATAAATTGGTCATTATTTGGGGAATTCTAGGTAGTAAAATTTGTGCACCAAATTTTTTACTCAAGAGATATGTTCCCAAAAAATAATGTATTTGCGTGACAAATATTTGCAATGTTCATCTGTGCACATGAACGTGTGAAAAACTATTTTCTTTAATGGAAACAAACACCTGAAATATGATCAGGGCTTACGCACATCATTTGCCATAAAATTATGATAGTGACTTCAAGAAAATATTTAAATTCTAATAACATTCACACCCTTGCAGCAAAATAAAGTCTCAAATTTTAGGGAAACAATAGAGAGTATCTGTTAACATTTTATATAATCTTTTTTTAATAATCATAATTTTAAAACTTATTTTTTTAAATAAAGATGGTGACAGTATTGATTTTTCTGAAATGTGCCCCCCCCCCAAAAAAAAATCAGTGTTTTTAATTTTCAACGTGGCCCATATAATCAAAGTGGTTTGACGCGCCTAATCTACGGTCTCTAAATGGAACCATTTCCTGGGAAAAGCCGCGTTCTAGATAGAAGATGTCACAAAGTAAGTAATTATTAACAACGTTGGGAAAATTATCCCTGTTCACTATTCATTTATATTAAACAACGTTTGTCGAGTTCTCATACAAAAAAAACAACAAAACAAGCCTACCCTATGAAACATTTCCTGCTTAACCGGTTGCATCTTTAATGCGTAGTATAATTATGACAGCATTTATAAATTTTAACCATTAGAACCTTCAACCCTGATAACTAGAAATGAGATATTATCTCCTGTGATACTTGCAGGACTTGCTAATCACTATAATTTACGCAGTGCAACTAACGAAAAGGAATCATTAAGCTGTGATAAATTCAGGGCGTGTAAAGAACTAAACGCGGCGCGGACAGGCGTTGTAAGGTCGGCCGAGTAATCTTTAACAAGACAAATGTGACACAAGGCGTGGCTCATACAATGGTATACAAAGTAAGCATACGAGTCCCGAGACATACATCTGTGTTTGGACCTTAGACAAGGATTTATCCAGAGCATCAAGAACGTTTTACGTGGCGTCCTAATTAGGTGAGGCGATGTCGGCTGTTGTGCATATTAAACAACTAACTAGCTTTGTAGTTTTGTTAATGATGCCACCTCCGGTGACACAGTAGCTTGAGGACGACTTAAGTTATAGGATATCTTGGATCGACTATCTTAAGAATAACTTTTAAAATAAATGTAAAGAAACAAACATTTATAAAAGTCACTCACTATCTTATATAATGTAACTTACTGCAGTCAAAATTTAGATCATCTGTAAAATTGACAGCTATAAAACACATATCTTAGAGCTGAAGCTATGAAGATCATTTAAGACGACGGACAGTATTAAGAAAACATGTAGTTTGTATTTGTATGACAGGTTAATATACAGTAGCCCCATGACTTCTTTGGTGCTGACTGACAGCTCACAGCTGACTTCAGACAGCTTTAAAAAGTTACAAGATCAAATTATGTATCCCTACGCCGAACCTGATGATTTGCAAAAACATGTGTTCAGCAACTGTCACTTTTGACAGTCAAAATTTAGGTCTATACCTAACTGTTGTTTATCAGAAGTCAGCTGTGAGCTGTCAGTCAGCACCAAAGAAGCCATGGGGCTACTTTTTTGTAGCAATGCTAGATAGTAGGTGGTATTTGGATTATACATAAGATATATAGGATAGTATTTTACTGTGAGATAGTAGATATATGGATGGTATGCAGTTAACGAATGACAGATGTAATGAAAACACATAGTAAATAACACCATCAGATAGTGATGATCAATCATAAAGTAATAATTAATTGGACGAATATTCAAAGTATGGAACTCTTCTAACACGCCTACCACTGGAGAAACTCCACCAAAAAAATCGCCATTTATTTTATTTCTAACCTACCACAAAACATGACGTTGAACCCGCATTCGAGATCATCTCGCGACACAAGGAGACTATACTCCACGAGGAGGTATTAACTATCCAGGACAATGCTATTGTCGCTCCACCCACGACCCGAGACCGACCCGGGAAACAATAGTCTCAAACACATGATTACCGGCCGGTACTTGCTCAGGGGGGAGAGCACGGCTTTATAGAACGATTAGTAGGGGAGGGGGCGGTCATGCCGTGACCGAGAGAGCTAAGGCGTCATTTTTTGCTCTGTCTCCAGGTTTCAAGTGCAGTGGTTCGGGGTTTCAAAAAATATAAAAAGAGAATGGAGCGAGCCGGAGAGAGAGGGTGGGGTAAACGATACAAGAGCTGTATAGCGCTTGACATTGCATTGGTGGGCATCGAAAATCATTTTATATAATTTTGAATGGAATAAAATGTTTGACATTTTGAGAAAATTTGAGATCAAGTAGGCCTACGACCGAGGATTAATGTAAAACTTTTACAAAATCAAACAACAATAATTAGAGTTAATAAGAATGAAGAGGGAGATAAAATAAGAAGTGGTGTTAGGCAAGGATGCAACCTATATACGATGATATTTAACGCTTATGTAGAAGAAACGCTTACAAAGGTAAAAGAAAATAATCATGTCTGGGTTTATAATAAGGGCAGAACTTACCAACACACATCATTTTTCTGATGGCATTGTTGTTTATGCTGAAAGTGAAGAGGATATTCAAGAACTACTGAAAAGATTGGATTAAATACTGAACATTTAATATAGTATGAAGATTAACAAAAATAAAACAGAAGTCATGATGTGTAGTAAAGGAGGAATCGAATATAGAATTATAAGAAGTAAGACTACAGGAAGTAATTGAGTTGTGCTACCTAGGAAGTAAAATAACAGAATATAACAGAAGTAATAAAGATATTATAAGAAGAATAACGTAGGTGAAGAAAGCTTTCCATAACAAGAAGACATTGGTTACTAAACTCGACCAGCACAGATTTGGAAATCAGAAAAAGGTTCCTTAAGGCATATATTTGGAGCGTTGCGCTTTATGGATGTAAAACATGGACCATTGGAGCAATTGATTAGAAGCATTTGAAATGTGTTGCTACAGAAGAATGGATGGAGATGGTCTCAAATAGAGAAGTGCTAAGAAAAGTAAATGGAAAAAGAAAATTTTGGAAAGGTATGAAGCATAGAAGAGTTAAAATGGTGGGACATTTCTGAAGAGATGATAGTTTTACGAAGATAATTATAGAAGAAAATGTGAAATGGAAACAATTCAAGAGGGAGACCAAGACTGGAGTACATGGGATCAGATAACGAGTGATGTTGGGTAGAAGAAGGTACAAAGATGTAAGAAACTTGGCACAGGAGGGACAAAAGTGGAGAACTGAAGCAAATCAAACGTAATTTTGATGACCTAATGATGATAGTACTATAATATATAATTATAGGCCTACTAGCTACCATTTTGTTTACGTGTAAGAAATATTTTTTCAAGGATCAATTAAATTAGCAGTATGAAAGAAGAATATTGTAAGCTTATCTAATAAAATAGTAACGATTTACATTTTTCAAATACAATAATAATAATTTACATTTTTCATACTCAAAACCTTGTATAAAGTAATCATATCGTTGAGACAAGGATAGAGCTTTCTTCTTGAGACAAAAGTCCCCGCTTTTCACTTGATTCTTCCACTCACAACTACAGAAAAATAATTATAATTTCGATGATAGTAGCAATGTTTGTTTTTTTTCGGTTAAAGTTGATGTTTAATATCCAACGTTTAAAAACATGTCGGCTTTGAAACTGTCAAATAGGCCATGGCTGGCCAGACACATAACAAATACGACATGTTTGCTTTTAAAGATTGGCGGCCTCAGTATGATTTCAAATGTCGTGTTATCAAAGATCAAATTACCTGATTTCGCATCTTTGAAAGTTACACCTTCATATTCCATGGCTAAATGACGTAATAATACGTGAAAGGAGATATAGAATAATAATAATATTTAGCACCGCGTCTTACTACCCGTTCGGGTTATACGCTTTAAGTACTAATTACTCTAATGGATTGGGAATTGGGAAGGTTGGATTAGAGGAAGTGAACCCGCATTTGCGTGGAGGGAGAGTGGAAAATCATTTAGGAAAAACCACCCCAGTTCACCCGACCGAGATTCGAACCTCGATCTCCCCGTCCTCAGCAGTCGAGCTCAACACGACAAGCGCGTTAGCCAACTACGCCACCGAGGCAGGTGAGTTATAGAAACTTGTCTAAATAACAGATGAGGTTTTTCATATTAAAATTGGACACTTAATACTCTACACGCAGCCCCAGCACCTAGATATTGCAGGGTGTCAAGCCAAACTATATTTCAAAATTACCTGACCTTTCCAGGTTTTCCACGGCTAATTTCCAAATTCTCCAGTCACTATTTCAAACATTGTTTGATTAAGATCGCAATTTAAAATGATACTATTATTAGACACATTATGAAACGATGTCATTCAATAAAGGTGTTACAAGGATTTCATCCTAAAGTGATGGGCTATTGGGTTGTTCGATCTAATTTAGATTTCCGTGAGATCGTATTGATACATTAAAAGATCACCTTTCAATAGGACAGTTTAAAATTGTTGTGAGAATTATTATTATTTAGTTTCCTCTTCCTATAATGTAATCGAATCATTTCCCATGCTACTCAATTTTGACCAAAGATGTGCAGAAAAATGACATTAACATCACATCTTGACCTTGAGAATTGAGATTAGTGTTATCAACATGGACAACTGTTATAAACTAAATTCACTATGTGGAAGAAATATGTTAATTTTACTATGTAAATAGAAGTTGGGTATTTTTGGTGAATATGTGAAAATTCCAGAATACTGATCAAATTCCTTGACTTTTTTCTGTTTTCCAGGTCACCTGAAATGCTGTATAATTCACTACTTGAATAACAGAACGAGCCCATATTTGTGTTGGTGGTAATACACCTGTGGCCACATGGTCTAAGGCAGTGAATTCAAAACTTTTAAGAACAGCGCCCTCAATTTTAGAATTTTGTGACCCCACTTAGACGTAATAGAAAAAAGGGGAGGGTGGAGATTTAAAATAAATAATAATAATAATTAATTTTTTTTTCACAAAAAAGGATCTACCTCTCATGAGGAGTGTGGTGTGTTCTTATTTCCAGTTCCTGTTTATGACGTCATCGACATCCATTTCGCAGCCCAACAAAAGTAGACTCGCAACCCCCATTTTGGAGGCCACCGGTCTAAGGCGTGAGGTTCGCAATATATTATAATACCCGCGACGTGGAGTTAGAAAGCTAGGGATAATTGTCCACGTGTGTTTGTGTATCTCCATTAAGCTACAGTCCAATTTTCATAGGAAGGACAGACAATTCTGGGGTCAGTATTGATAACGTTTTGGTGACCTGGTGGTCTAGGTGTAAGGTGTCGGACTTCTGTGCTGTGGGTTCGGGGTTCAATCCTCGGTCCCGGAACAGATTTATCTGATTGTCAAACCCTTCCTTCACCTCTGACAAGACGTGTATTAATCACAACTTACGTGGTTTGGATCCCACGTTAAACTGTAGGTCCTCCATTTCATCTCGCAATCACCCTACCATTACACATTAGCGTAATTGCGTATAGCCCGAACGGGTAGTAAGACGCGGTGCTGATAATAATAATGTTTTATAGTGTTATTTTATAGGTATTGATGAAAGTGACCTGGTGGTCTAGGGGTAAGGTGTCAACCTTCTGTGCTGGCGACCAGGGTTCAATCCTCGGTCCTGGCACAGATTTATCTGATTACCAAACCCTTCCTTCACCTCTGACAAGAAATCTTGTGAATGTGGGGAATGCCAGGCCTCCACCGTGGTTCGGATTCCACGTTAAACTGTAGGTCCTACATTTCATCCCACAATCACCCTACCATTACACATTAACGTAAGTGCGTATAACCCGAACGGGTGGTAAGACGCGGTGCTGCTAATAATAATAATAATAATAATAATATAGGTATTGATAATATCTATCATTATTAGAACCTGAAGTTCACATGATTTGACGTATGAATACGTGAAAGTAGATCTAGTAACTTTTCTAACTTTCTTCCTATGAAAATTGGACTGTAGCTTTCAAATTCCTCAGTGTAAATCGTAAATAGCCGTTAGCTTACTACTACTATCAGGAATGAAACCAACCGGAATTGAACTAAAGGCGTCTAGAAGTATTGTGGTCGGACCTCTGTAACCACTTAACCACGAGGGAGGGTAATAAAGCTTTTAAAATGATTACCGGGCTATTTTCCGATTATATAGTCCAAGTAAAAAACACGCCCTTCCCTCTTTCTTGCGAGGTGCATTGTTCCAGTGTTTCAAGGGAGGTCTGGTTTCTTCGGGCAGTTTTATTTGATCGGTCATGAATCACCTCACACCGCGCGCGCCGGCCGCTTTCAACCGTCTCTCTCTTGAGAGTGTGTGCTGGATACAAACCAACGCTTCACCAAGTTCGCTTCATTGTCGACCGGCAGGTCTGGGAGGCGCACGGAAAGAAACAACGATTTTAACAAAATATTTATGTCTGGTCTTAGATTTATTACCAAGGTTTTTTTTAGCGCCACGTTTTACTACCCATTCGGGTTATACGCTTATGTACTAACTACGCTAATGGTTCTAGGGATTAGTGAGGCTATATTTATAGGAAGTGTAACTGAATTTGCATGGAGGGATAGAGGAAAACCTATTTGGAAGAATAATCCTCAGTACACCCGACGTTCTAAACTGGATCTCCCCGTCATCGGCAGTGTAGTCTACTGCGAGAGTAGCGCGTTAGAACACGCGGCCACTGAAGCGGGTTATTGAGTTTATTGAAATAGATTATTCCGATATTCAGAACTTATATTATACTACTATAAATCCACATGGCTGACCCACTTACAGATGAGCTATAAACTTGAAATTTGGCAAACTTATAGCTTTTAGCCTGTAGCTGATGGAAAATTTCTAAAAAGTTAAAAAAAAATGTTTTTAACTCCCTAAAAATAATTGAAATGGTGGAGCAACTGGGTTTAAAACGTTACTGGCTGGAGCTGTCTGGCAATAGGAGAATAAACAGGGGAAGAGGAGAATACAAATGACAAAACAATTACTATTTGTGTTTTGACTCCCCCAAGACTGCCTCTGTAGGCTAGTGGTCAGAATTCCTGACTACAAATTCCAGAATTTCCGGGTTTGATCCCCAGAGCTTCCAAAATTTATTTGTCAAGAAGTGGGTTTTGAAACGTGGTCAAACTCGGCCTCGTGAGGACAAACGAGGAGCTACTTGAATTAGGAAGTGGCAACTCCGGTTTAGAAAAGTGATCTTAGCAGCTGGAGGGCTCATTGTGTTGACCACATGGCACTATCATCACTAACGGTGGCTCGGTCGGTAAAGCTCGCTTGTGGGATCACACCTTGAAGTTGTACCCCCTCCTATTAAACTACATCATTCGATTCACAACGATCCATTCTACGCTCGTATGGCAGTTAACTTACCTCGTCAAACCAAACGAAGCTAACAATTTTCCAAGGTCTTCTAAAATACATTTTTTATTGATGAAGACAAGACTCATGTATTTTATACTCACGCTTTATTTACATATATTTGACTAAAGTAAACCATAATTAGCACGCCCTGTAAGGTTCTCAAGAAATCATCCATAGTCAGGCAAGAACCTTTTAGAAGATGACGAATAGTTGAAGATGATGCCGGATCACTAAATTTGTCTTGTAATAGACGCTATGTGTCAACAGTTACTTCTACAAAGCAACGAATTACGAATGAATACATAAAAATAAACTTAGTGTGTTTTTAAATTTCGGAAAACTTTATTATTATGTCGACCCAACTAGAGTTTAATTTGAGAAAAAAATATTTAAATTATGTAGCCTACATCTGAAACTAAATGGGAGACGAAGGCTCTAATGTTTTTTATTTTTTAATATTTTGCACCGCGTCTTACTACCCGTTCGGGTTATACGCTTTAAGTACTAATTACTATAATGGATTAGGAATTGGGAAGGTTGAATTAGAGGAAATGAACCCGCATTTGTGTGGAGGGAGAATGGAAAACCATTTAGAAAAAACCATCCCCAGTTCACCCAACCGAGATTCGAACCTCGATCTCCCCGTCCTCAGCAGTCGAGCTCAACACGACTAGAGCGTTAGCCAACTACGCCATCGAGGCGGGTGAAGGATCTAATGGTTCCATTAACTGCTAAAACACAGATCAGGCATGCATGTCGTTTTCTCGAACAAGCTACAGTGACTTTTGTGCATATTTACTTATTTTCTCTTTATTTTATTCTCTACTTACCTCCCTCCCTATCCCATTTTCACTTTCTTTTTCCACGTCGACCCGCCTCTGTGGCGTAGTTGGCTAACGCGCTTGTCGTGTTGAGCTCGACTGCTGAGGACGGGGAGATCGAGGTTCGAATATAGGTCGGGTGAACTGGGAGTGGTTTTTCCTAAATGGTTTTCCACTCTCCCTCCACGCAAATGCGGGTTCACTTCCTCTAATTCAACCTTCCCAATTCCTAATCCATTAGAGTAATTAGTACTTAAAGCGTATAACCCGAATGAGTACTAAGACGCGGTGCTAAATATTATTATTATTATTATTATTATTATTATTATTTTCCACGTCGCGAGGATGACAATAAGTAGGATAATATATTATCCAAGCTTTACCAGGCAGAAAAAAATATCAAATCATAATAAATTAATAATGTGTCGTCACAACAAAATAAAGGAATCCAAGACAGAACTATTAATGTTATGTCCTTATAACACTTTTTACGTTCCTTAAACGGAAAATTATTATTGTACTTACTGTCTGAACAAAACGTCTACACAACACTTAAGCTAGGGTTTCACTGGAGAGAACACAAGTTAGCGTGCAGTAGAAAACATGAAATTCCTTTCAGCGTAACCGACACAGAGAACGCTGACAAACAGCCTTCGGTAGGCTTTGCGTGTATTCACTAGACGCAAATCTGCGTTCTCTCCGATGTAGCCCTAGCTTAAGATTTCTTAACCAGACGGCCCCCTCTTAAGAACGTATTGAATCCTTGCATTGCTTTTAAAAAAAAATATTTCCTAGATTTTTGGCCCTGACTTTGTAGATTTATTAATGAAAGTTCCGGTGACTTCAACGCACGTGTAAAGCACTGAAATAGTTTTGAAATGGAACCAACAAAATGACCGAGGAAGTGAATAGATTTTATGTTGAGGGTTGAAAGTGTTTTATTTATTTAATTAATTCAAATTTATGTGATTTATGTCTGTGAAATATATATAATTTTTCAATCAAACTTGACTAATGATCAAATGTAATACGGATGTCGTCATTTATATATTTTTTGGAACCGATCAACCAACGAAAGATGTAGGCTCTCACACCCTTTGTAGTTTATTTCACCCAAAACAATAAACTGCTCTAATATTAGTCCCCTCGCTGTAAAACTAAACCAATCTCGTTGGGAAGATGATGAGACCGATAACTCATCAGGTTTTACGGTCCGAGCCTTGTTTGAAACAACACTCCAATATTGAGTCAACATGTCAATCGAGAAGAGGAAGATTGTTGAAGTTATAAAATGCAAAGTTTGGACAAACCAATGTCGAAAGATTTTATCCAAATAGAAATAAATAAACTTAAAACTTTGTAGCTCCGTGTGGCCTTAACTTTGAATACAAGACTCCCTCATCATCAAGTATGTACTTGAATTATATAACATATAAAAATAAGATGAGGGTAAATTACAAGACGCTTTAACAGCGAAGGTCTACACAGTCATATTTGCAGCTAGTGGAAAGGTCAAAGCTTGAGTCTCAATCGGATACATTTGGGATAATTAACCACATTTGATTTATAAATGTTGTTTTCTCCACCCCACACTCCCCACCCTTTCTCCCTTAAACACATATGTGGCTACAGTTACTCAATCAATCTTAACTCCTTAGGATGATTTGTTATTAGCACTGGGGTTGAACGTAGGCCTACTAATTAAAAAACCCTTTCAAACCAAATAAGTATGTAGTAAAATTAAACAAAAGTAACCTCATAATAATTTATGAATAATATGTTTCGTTCACTAATATAAATTATTATTTTCCCATCTGAATTTTGGATTGAAAAGTTTTTATTTTTGATCCCCCCAGCCGTTAATTTATCACTGTGAAAGGGGAACGCTACATTTCACCAATGATACATCTTTTAGTCATGCTGGTAATCAACCCCGGGACCCTTATCTCAGTAGACAAACATGCTACCAACTAAACTGAGGCATCTGAACTTGTAAAATGTTAACACCAAGAAATGAATTTGAGTAAACAAAGTCGAATTTACGAGCATTCATCCAAGTAAGAAGCAACGAGTTGTTCAGTATTCTGTGAGCGGCTCAGATAATTTAATTTTCAAAAACATTTGAACTTTTCGATGTTCCTATTTGTTCCAGGTTTATATTTGAACGGAAATATATGCAGATCATTCTAGCTTGTTGGTAAACAATAGATCTAATTGGTTTCTTCAAAAGTATAGAAAGGTTTGTTTACTGAAAATATGTTTTATGTTTCCTGGGTGTGTTTTATTATTGATTTACAGCCTGTCGGAGGGTTAATACCCAGGACCACAGTCCTAGTAAACTCTGAATCACCCATAGGCCTACTCCCCACACACACCAACATTTTACTATTTTCAAGGTTCGAACTCTAAATCACTCAAAGGTGTTTTGCCATGGTCTGCAACCTTCACGGATTCGACGATGGATGATAAAATCAAATATCTTGTTTTATGAACTTTTATACACCCTTTCACACTTAGGGCCTCATTAAAGTTGTAGCGTGTCAATCAGGTTGATTGATCACCTACAACGGAAAGATCTAACTATTTATCAATATTCGTGTAATTGGGTGCCACG
>CABFVX010000871.1:0-51939 GCA_902151425.1 Timema shepardi
AGCTGAAGCTTTGACGTATATCAGAGGTGGTCTTTCGTATCTTTCAAGATGCAATGAGACAATGAAGTGAGGAGGGGTGTTGAGGAAGGGAACTGTTGTGGAAATTTGTCTCACTGCCGATGACAAGCGATATGACAAGATCCTAGAGACTGTTCAAGCCACCCACGGGTGGAATGTAAGATCTTTTTCTTTTGTTAACATAACTTGGTGGCAAACAAGGGGATCGGAGATATGTCCTGTTCTCTTTGAAGAATGAGAGACGCCGTTTTAACTGCCGCTATCAAAATTAATTTAAATTCAATCAAGGTATTCACTTATGTAAATATGTGTGCGCTTTGGCTATAATAAATGTTTTCCTATGAAATATTTTGACATTAATTAAGGTACAGTCCGATTGCCATAAGAAGAGCCTTTTAGAAAATACAAATATCTTATTTGTGGCTAGCATCGCTAGATAACATTTTATTATTATATACTTTTATGCTTAACTCATCTCAAGCATTGGAAGAAAAGTTTTGATACCATTAGAAAGAATAGCTAATAGATCTACTTTCACGTCTTCATACTTCAAGTCATGTAACATATAGCTGTCACATTTGAAACAACAGGCTAGTGAATATTATTATTGAAGCTTTTGAACTTTTGTTCACCTCTGTTGCGAAGTGCTCAAGGTTCCTGGCTACAGGTTTAAAGGTCCTGAGTTTGATCCCCGGCGCTTCCAGATTTTCTGTGAAGCAGTAACTCTTGCTCTAGAAAACTGAGATTAACAGTTGGAGGGCTTGCTATATTGACCACATGACAACCCTCTATTCACAGAAACCGACACCAAAATCACCAACAGATGGTGGCCACTCAGTTGGTATAGCTCAATTGTGGACTGACTCCATAGTTTCTTATTTTTTAATTATTCAAATTAGCTTTATAATTGATACATCAAATACGACATATTTATAATATGCCACATTTTAGTGACTATCGATCAAAGTTTTTGGTCGAGAGGAGGCTTCATATATAAATCAAGGTTTACAAGTTGTAGGTCTGTCGTTCGTGAGTGGTGTAGGATACATCAAGAAGAAGGGGCACTAAGCCCGACAACACAAGTCTTCAGTCAAGGGTCAATGTGAGATCATCTCCGGGGGCTCCCTCTAGCGATTCTCTTTTGTCTTTACCAAGAGCGTTCCTCAAAGAGATGTTGGTATTTGGGCGGGACGCCCCGCCAAGACTCGACAGTCCGACCAACATTCCAAGATACCTGGGGAAGGGGGGGGGGGATCTTCTGACGTCATCGGTGTTGCCATATACGTTAAGGCGGATTTCGCACCAATACTGTAGAATCGTGTCAAGCTCAGTCCAGTTAAATCAAACCAGTCAAAAGGTCACACATAGAACCTTTCGTTGACTTGTCTAGACTGGAACACATTGATACTTTTTATTCAGTGAATTAGCTTCTTACCAGATAGATGTGGATGTAGCTGTGTTCAATATTAATCGTGGGATTATCTGTAGAAAACTGAAAAAAAGGAGTAAAAGTATGGCTCTGTCCTGTGTTTTTTTTTATCAATGGGGAAATTCTATTGGATGAATCGAGACCAGTTTTGAATTGACTGGTTCGGATTGTAGTTGACGAGCCTTATTCTGTATGGAACCTTTGGTGCTCCTTTCTTCGCAGCAATGTTGATCAGCTGAATTTAAGAGCGTCTGACATGATTTGACTGCTTTGCTGTTAAATTAGCCTATGTGTGGGGAGTCCAGGGTTCGAATCTTGGTCGATTGAACCGAGTTCTTCCCCTCCTCCCCCATATTATTTCCTACTCTCCTTCCCATCAATCGCATGTACCAAATTAGCATAATTAGTACAAACGGTGCTTATAGCCCAAATAGGTTGTAAGAGGTGGTACTTAAAAAGAAAAGAAAGGAGTGATTCTTCAACAGGTGGACAAGCAGACAGAATTAACTACTGTCAAGGATAAAATATTCTAGATAATATATATTTAGCTCGTGTCATAGCTCGTAAATTATTTCAGGACTATCGCAAAGATCTGATAGGTACCGTTTATATGGCAACACTGTTATCCAACCACGCGCCGGTCAAAATATTTGAGCATCGCCGTGCGCGCGGAAGGTGGCTCAAGTGACCCGTATCAGTAAAACAAAAAACAAAAAAACTAACCCGTTTCGATATTTTACCGCAGGTGGATAGACATTGGAAGAGTAACACAAACAAATGGAAAGAAAGAAATAACAAGGCACTTAACGGAGTTGCCTAATTGGTGGATTTGAAGTTATTTTGCGAAGCGGGCTGCAATTCGACGCATCATCACTATCACACTTTAGTCTTGACGTCAACATAATATGAAATATAAAGCAAGATAAGAACATGAGCAGTTCACCCCACAAGGACTCTTGTGTATCTGCTTATAGTACTTCCCCTCTTCCGTTGACGAAAATCACTCACTTTATTATTGACGCCTGGAAAGTACTAGCTTGCATTTTAAAGGGGTTTTTTTTCATTGTTTCCTTTTAGAGATAGACATATACTTCCAGGAACTTTTTTAATCTACATCCTGGCAAGAACAATACCAAAGCCAAAACAAAATAACCTGAGTGGTAGACAATTTCTTAAATAAGTTTACGATAATCACGTATTAATTCAAGATTTTAAAAATCTGGTATTGTAAGGGATATCTTTAGTTTTATTAAAATAATTCTAGTTTTTGTTTAAATGTTAACTTATATATTTAAAACTCTCCAAATAAAAAAGCAGCCACATTAACATGGGAAATTCTTTTTGACCTACCATTACGTCACAGGTAGGGAAGTGACGAAGGTTTTGGGCCACAATAATTAATATATTTCTCCAGTGAAGACGTTTAGTTTAGTTTTCTACACTTAGTATTTATTCTTAACCCTGTTCTTGAATATATGTAGTGAGCGTAGTTTAATTTGACTAGATACTTGTCTATTTTTTGTATTCAACGTGCACTTTCTAAACTTAATGATCATATCAGCACACGAGAATTTCTACAATTGAAAACGAAGAGTCTTGCAAATTTTGGCCGGTAAAGGTATTTTCACATACCATCCAGAGCTCTCTTACATGCCACAATTGACATGGGACCAACGGCTTTACTTCCCCTCCGAAGGAAGTTGTGCTACGGATTTTTAACTTTCAAGTAAAATCCATCGACCCCGACTGGGTTTGAACCCATGAACATCGGGTCCTGAGGAGTGCATTTCACCATAAGATCACTGAGGTCGACTAGAAACTTGTTAGAGGAAGAGAAAATGTCCTGTTTAAATTTCATGATGCTCATGAAACATATTCAAGAATTGTTGATAATTCATACAATATGTATAAAACTAAACATATCTGTTGAAGCAATAACTTATTTAATTTATTTAAAATATATTATAAAAGTATTTTTAAAAAAGGACCCCAAATTCCCACTTAAAGGGCACAGCTTTCACGGTGGCCGTTAACCGTTGGAACGATTATCAGCATTTATGGCCCACGACATGGCTTTGAGAATACTGTTTTATTATTCAACTTTATAGTGTCGGTGTGTTGTCCATTATCGACCTAATTCCACTTAATTATAGGACAAACATACAATAACCAGAACTCCTTCACCCCTCCATGTTTTCCACTAATCCACAGAGCCTCAATTTGCCCTTAAGTAAATGGAAAATAAATAAATAATTGCAGCAATATACTTCAGGTCTTATCGAGAGTCAAAATCAAGTCTTGGGAACTGTTTCATTGGTGGGCGTATCAAGCTAATTCGCTCATTAGGGCCACAATAAAAATTGAAATTACTGGAGGGGTCAGATTTAAAGAAAAAAGTTCAATATTGTAATTATTTAGTAAAAATAATTCTATCATAGCAGTCTACCTCATTATTACAAAATGAAATTAGCCCCTACATAAAACTATAAGAAATATCCTGTATTTTTTTAAAGATAAATTTGAAACTTTTTATGTTCAGCAACCATGTGAGTGTCGGACATATTTATTTTGAGCTGAAATCAGTTTCATTATTTTTTACAAGAGTATTAATTTGTAAGCCGAGATCTTTTGGGTATTTGGTTCAATCCCGAGTGTGAGAAAACCACGGCTAAGATACGTATGAACCACTTCGCTGGCCACATGATCTTGACGTGCGTGGTCTAAGGCATCGCTCTCGTGATAGCCTGGACTGCCGGTAACGGGAAAATCGGTGTTTGAGTCGCGGTTGAGTCCACAAAGTATTTTTTCTTAAATCTTTTATCACTATCTACACGCTAATGTTGTCACAGTTAATCTAAAATTATACCTTTCTCATCCCTATTCCCCTAGCTAAATTAATTTATACGAAAAGCCGGTAACGGCCGCTAGAGTATGAGTACTTTATTTAGAATATATTAGGAAAGTTGAAGCATAACAAATATTTCCTATTAACTTCAGCACGATTTATGAATTTCAGTGAAAGACGTACTGGAACGTTACTTGCTTCATTTTATAAAATAAGGGTACAATATCTATATATTGTATATATTGTTTTTTTATTATTATTTACGATCCTTATAAACAAGTAGTAGATAACATAACAAAAGGTAAAAGATCTCATCGAACTGGGTCGCAGTTTTTAAGCGACAATAAAAGTAATCTTGGCCAATTTCATTCTAAGAAGGGAAATCGCCCTAGGGGACGTGGTGAGGGTGCAAGAAGCCCTCGTGGCAGCCATTCGAAAAATACTCGCGATTACACTATCATATTGATTGAAAGTGTCTTAAGCATTCGAGCAATAACTACAGCTAAACATGTATGGTTTATATTTATTATTTTATAACTAAAACCAAAGCGTGGAATAAATTAATCCTAGATATTAATTCTTGATCTTTAATTCACGTTATCTTTAATTTAATTCAAACCATCCCTAATCGTTGTTAGGAAACGTGAAACTACCTGGCAACCAAACACAATATGTTTAAATATTTAAATCTAGCGCTGGGATATAAACTGGCGCACGTGAATCAAGGGCGAGCAGGTCGTAAACTAAACTGATCAGGATCTGAACCAAGGGCGCTGGTCCGTATACGACCACGTGTGTGGGGTACGTTCAGATATAAAATTATTCAGAAAGTGAAGTCTAATACAACTAATAAAATAAATAATATAAAATAATTCTCGATAATATTGACCAAACACGAGTTACTTTACTTGACTTTGACTCAGAAGTTCGAGCTTCGATCTCTATGACATAGGTCTAGTTTTCATATTAAGGGTCTTTTAGAAAATACAAAAATGTTGTGGTCAAAATTTATACATTATTTTATTTTGTTGTTTGCTTTATTTTATAGGTATTGATATTATCGACCTATAACAAAAGTGACACCTGCAGATAACATGCCTGGCGTATGGATAAGTAGGCCGATATCTGGTAACTTTTCTACTTGTCATATTAAGCCTTACCTAAGAAAATTTGACTGTAGTTTAGTTCACGCTATAGCTAGTACAGATAAGCGACCAAGAATAACTAAGCGGCCAAAATGTTTAACAATTAAAAGAGGCTAGTTTTTTTTATATGGGTGATTAGGGGTTTGGAGGGAAGGTAGTTAGTTACCTTGTGAAGTAAAACTATTCACGACCCTTCTTGTCCTGATATGGGGGTCGATTACCTGGCTTATGATTTGTCGGAGAAAATGTTTGAGACGATGGATAGACCTACCGCTCCCCTCCCCCCCCAAAAAAAAACCAAGAAAAATAAACCTACTCCAGGAATGAGATAACGTAATTCAGATTAAAAACAAGAGTCCAGAGCAAACTGACATTTCCTACTCATGCCAATCTGGGACAGAAAAATAAATTTCAAAAGAAAAGAAAGTTTTATTTTCGTTAGTTTAGTTAAATTATCATAAATATATAAATATAGTATGGTTATGTATTTATGATTTTTGACAAAACTTAAACTTTCAAATACAATTGATATAGTTGTAATATATTAAGTAGCTCAAAAATTGATAAAGAAATAATAATATAATAGCGTGGTTATATGGGTCCACTGTAGTGGTTGATACACGCCCGTCACTCTTGACAGCAACCGTTGTAAGGGTTTGTGTTAACCGCGACAAGATTTTCAAGCCAGTCGAAGTTAAGATGGGTGATGCACTAAAATAATAAACTATTGCTGTTTCTTTTTTTGAGAAAGAAGAAGGGCCGTCGAAACCGAACAATGCATGTTCATCCTTTGTTAATTGAAATATCATCAAAAGGACTTTACCATATGCTACCAGTATACGAAGATTCGAAACATGGTGATAGCATATTTTTTAGAATGTCCAAAAACTCAAGTTTAACGTGGAATCCGAACCACGGTGGAGACCTGGCATTCCTCACATTCACAAGATGTCTTGTCAGAGGTGAAGGAAGGGTTTTATAATCAAATAACTTAAGAAAAAAGCTCATTTACACCCAACCGGGATTCAAGCCCCGACCTCCCCGTCATTGGCAAGCAAACCAGACCAAATGAGCTTTACACTTAGACCTGGTGTTCACATATCACATGTGGAAAATCACCCCCTAATGCGACCACCCCACGTCATTGGTGGTCAGGTATATTGCCAGCTTGACACCTTGTACTGCGTGACTACAGGTGCGGGTGTCTCTGGAGGGCCGATGACGTGGATATCATAGTTTTAATCTCGGCTGGAGGTACTGATTTTATTTCCTAAATGATTTTCCAATCTTTATTCGCAAAAATACTGGTACAATTCCTCTAAGCCCACGTGGTTAGCCAACCAAAGCTGTAACAGAGGTAAAGGAAGGCTTATAAAAGTCCAAAACAACACATTAAAATCTGCGTTAATTTTATTATTAAATTCATCAAAAAAGGACAAATAAAACTTAGTAGGACGTCGAGTAACCCCCGCAATCCTTCGCGTACCCTTGTGGGATACGCGTACCACAGTTTTAAAAACACTGTATTAAACGAATATAATTGTTATTGTGTTTTTTTATTGCAGCTTGATTAAACTCGGCTTCTGACAACTTAGTCCGAGTTGAGTTTCAATTTACAATATTATACAGTATTATTTATTTTTGATTAATGCTTTTTATTTATATAATAACTATCCGGTTAGGATCCTAAGCCTATTCCTAAACCTAGTTTACTTAAATCTAACTTACACCTAACTTACACTTCGAAATAGTATTTCCCTATTCTCTACTTTCCTCTCTGTCCTATGTTAATCCTGAACAATATATTTTACTAATTCTAACACCTATTTAGTCAACTGCATTTACACAATAGTATTGTGTTGTTCACTTTGTCCTGCACGTGATAGTTTTGTCGTTTCCCTGGCAGTACCGAATGTCTACATCTGCAGGCATCCCTCTCCGCCAGTTGACCAAGGAAGGCCCGAGCCGTCACCTCTTATGGACACGTGTTACCAAGCGACGCAAGCCCTCGACGGAAGGTATCCCTCCCTGCTCCTTTGTGCATTCTTATATTTGCTAGTTGCGCCTTCCAGGATTCCGCTGTCTGGTTCATCCAGGATTGTTACACAATCCCGGGCATCCAAATCCAGCCGCCACAGCAGATGTCAGGATATCCCAAATCCTTTGCCTTGTTACAGTCCAGTTTTACTCCTCTGCCTTTTTTTTTGTCTAATTCCCTATCTACCCTGCCCAGTTTGATAATGTTTCGTCTTCTTCAGTTTGTTCGTATTCTGAGTCGCTATTTGTTTCTGTCTCATGCTCTGTCTCCCTCATAATGTTTTGTCGTCTTCACCTGTAGTCACCTTCCTCTGTCAATCTAGCTATATAGTATTTTTTTTCTTAGACGTTATTACTGTCGCGATTTTATCGAGGTACCACCACTTTTTCAGATTCCTCAAAATAGTTCCCGCCATGAGTCCTTGAATCTTCCTTTGTGGTAACTTTCTGATCTCCTGTGTTTCCAGAGATTCAAGGACCCCATGCTCTGGTGTTGCCATCTCTCCACAATAACACATTGCCGTATCTGTTAATCTTCTCTCGGGAAGGGTTGCCCTGTACGGTCCTTTCCCTGTGATGTATTGTACCAGTCCCTCCGAGGGCTACAGGTATTTCATCAGGACTCTTCCCCTCACACTTGGAAAGAGTTGAAAAGTTCTTCTTCCAGTTGCACTATTGCGCTATTGACTTTGCCACTCATCCTCCATAGCCTGATTCCCATCCACCTCAGTCAGTATCCCCGATATCATGAGCCTCTCTACTTCCTGCATGTTTCCTTTCCTCAGCCAGTACAGCACACCCCTACTACGAATTCGAGGGTCCAGGGGACCCATACACAACGCGTCTTTAGCCACCGTACAGTACGCCCCGGAGAGCCTCAGAAGCACACCTTCTGTAGCCACCATACAGTACGCCCCGAAGAGCCTCAGGATCCCACTCCTCTGTAGCCTCCGCAGCATCCTGGAGGGTAGCACCTGCCTCCACCTTGCTACCCATATGCTAGCTCCATAGCCAACAACTGACATCAATATTGCTTGGTGGTATGTTGCAATCACCTTCATTGGTTGCCTAAACCTTCTTTGTCCAATACTGTTGATTTTATTAATTACTTTACGTGCTTTCTCACACTTTTGCTACATATTAACTATATAGTTAGGATTCTCATCTAGTGTCAGCCCTAGGTACCTTGTCGTCCTGCTTCTTCTTAATGCTCTCCCATCTAGCTTAAGGTTAGTATATCTAGCTAAGAACCCTCTGAACAGCATATAGGTTGTCTTCGCTGGCGTCATTGCTAGTTTTACTGATTAGCACCAGGTATTCAATTCCATTAAAACCGGGTTGCCTTTTTCTCCAGTTCTCTTCTCGAGTTTCCCTCTACAATTATTAGTAAGTCATCAGCGATGGAAACTAATCCAACCACCTCAGGGAGTGCCTTTATCAATTCCAGACCTGGTTCAAAACCTACATCCCAAAACACCGACCCACTAACAGAAACCTGGGGACATCCTTTTGTTAGTTTATTTTGTATTCTTCTTCCCGGACATCTCAGGGTGGCATATCCGTCTCTGCAATAATCCGTAAAGCTTTTATAAAGGGAACGCGGACAATTTATGTCTCCGAGTTGCTTGGATAGCGCCAGCCACCACAGGTTATCGAATGCCCCCGACATGTCCACGAATAAGCCCACCACATATCGTTTCCCGTCAAGATTTATTAATCTCATCGCCATGGATATCGCATCCTCCATCGATTTACCTCTTTAAAATCCGCACTGTCCTTTATTCATGCCTTTACTTTCCCTATGCCAACGTAATATTTCAAATAGTATCTTTTCTTGAAGCTTTCCCATGGTATTTAAAAGGCATATCGGACAGTACGACTTCGGAAGCTGGGTGTCTTTGTCGTTTCCCTTACTCAGCACGACCACCTCACTCAGTTTCCAGATGTTTGGATTAAGACCCTGAGAGAGACACTCTTTGATGAGCTGAGCTAAAAAGGGCGAGATGATGGACGCTCTTTAGTTCTTGTAGCACCTCAGTCCTGATGTCATTTGGTCCAGGTGATTTTTTCTTTTTTAACAGTGTTATTTGTCTAATTTCTTCGTCTTCAGTCACCGGCTTATATGCATAATCTCCGTTATCATTATCTTCATTTAGAATCTCACTCCGCCATCTCTTTTAAACTTCACTTTCCCCTTCCTCTGTATCATCAGGTAATAAGGTCACCAGTAGTAATTCAGCAGTCTCCACCCCCGGTAGTCATCCCCCATCCATATTTTTTAGAGTATATAACGAAGTTGTTGGTTTAATCTTACCCGTTTCAATTTTAAATGGCACTCCACACGGGTTGGTTTCCAGTTCTTCTTTGACAAATCTTTCCTAACTTTCTCTTTTCACTTCTCTTATTGCGGTCTCATATTCCTCTTTTCTCATACTGTACATATTTAGGAGTATGTTTCTACCAGCAGGATCCTGACATCTATGGTACCTTTTTCTTACCCTGTGGGTCTACCCTCTTAATTTTTGCAGTCGTTCGTTCCATGGGTGATTTCCCACCTGGTCTTTTGTCCTTGTCTTCGAGATGGCTTTCCTCATAGCTTGTTGTATTGCCCATGTTAGTTTTCTTGCCTTAAAATTTATGTTGTCTCCTTTTAAAGAAGGGGGTAGTGCAAAAATACGAAGTGCAGGCTTATACAACTACACTATTGGCTCTCGGCATGGTGATCACACCTCTCCAATGTTTAACAGACTGATTTAAAATAAGATGGCTGGCGTCAGTCATTGGCCGGTGGCCGTTTAAACGCACAAATTCGAAACAATGGTCTGCTAGTTGTGGCTCGATCGCGTCATGGAGCCACCAGTAGCAGGGGCGCGTTTCTGTAGACTATACCAAAAAATCAGGACTGTCCCGGGAAATTTGGGATGAATGGTCACCCTCATGTAAAGCAGTTATGAATTTACAGAAATGAATTAATATTACCCCCCTTCCCCCCACTAGTATGTTTAGCACATCTCTGTTAGCGTTAAATATGATAAATATATTTTTTGATAATAACTATAGTCGAGATAAGATGAGAAAATCAAACTAATTGCTTCAAATGGGGAGAACAACATACTCTGTGCAACCGGTCGGGATTTTTGACCAAGTATTAATGTTTGTTTGAGAAAAGACTAGGTTCCGAATTTCAACCAGGTACCGGATAGTATTAATATTACTATTATTATTAGCACAAGATCTTAATTGCCATTTGGGCTGAACGTACTAACGCTAATGTGTAATGGTAGGGTGATTTGTGAGATGAAATGGAGGACCTACAGTTTAACGTGGGATTCGAACCACGGTGGAGGCCTGGCATTGCACACATTCACAAGTTGTGATTAATACACGTCTTGTCAGAGGTGAAGGAAGGGTTTAGTAGTCAGATAAATCTGAGCCGGGTCCAAGGAAGGTACCGAATGTCGATTTTTTTTATTTATTTTTTCAAAAATAATTTCCCACTCCTTATTCACGGACGTGCGAGTACAGTTTTTATACATTCTATCTTATTCTCTTGTAACTCATCAGTGCAAAAAATGTGAAGAGCTAGGAAGTGAAAAAAGACGCTTTGAACAGAAATAAACCCGCCTCACCAGTCACGTGTTCTAACGTGTCACTCTTGCAATAGACTGGACTGCCGATGGCAGGGAGATTGGTGTTCAAATCCTAATCGGGTGTACTTGAGAGTATTTTCCTTAAATGGTTTTCGACTCTCCCTTAACACACATGCACGTACACTTCCTCTAATTTCAACCTTACTCATCCCTAATATACTAGCGCAATTAGTGCTTATGCGTATAATCTGAACAAGTAGTAAGATGCAATGCTAAACAAATAATAATAAATAACGTCATGATCAGCTTAAACAAAATTAGTGCCCACAAAAATGTAGTTCGACTTCGGCAAGGTGTGTGAGAAACTTGGTGTTTCTAGGTAAAAAAAAAAGGTGCTTCTTGTTAATCTACTTTAAAAGAGACATAGGTATTGAACAACGAATAAGGTAAAACCATTAAAACCAATGTTTGAAATGAAACCAGTTGGATACGTTTATTTGTATTTTTATTGTAAATCTGTGACACGGTGGGACTAAAATTGGGAGTTAAAACTTAATTTTTATATTCCAAACATTTGTCACAAAATGAACAGAGATAAGGATTTATAATCACATTTTGAACAAACTAATATAAGTAATCTATAATTATGTTTCAGATAACAATAAAACTTCCTGATATGTATTTATACTTTTATTATAATTGATTATGATTAAATTATCAACAAAATGATAACATGTGCCACAAAATATATATATAAAGTTCTAAAGAAAATGCAAAAAGTTCAAAGTCACACGGAAGTTGAAGAGTAATAATTAATTAAATATCAACCAACATTTGGATGCATTATTTAACTTTTAAAAAAGGTACATAACATTAATGTCCTAAGTAGAGGGGGGAGGGGGTAATACAAGCAACGCAAGCTACAGGGATTGCTTTTTGCAGTTTTTTAATATCTTCCGAGGGTGTCCTTGAATTTAATGACAACTTTTTATCTTCGTTAAAAAAGTTTCTCGTCTAATGTCGCAATGCTCATAAAATTTATTCAACTTACTGTTGATATCAACATGTGATGAAAATTAAATTATTATGTTTCTAATGAAGCAATATTTTATTTATTTCAGCCAAAAAAAGTGTTGCTACAAAAACTACAAAAACACTGACCTTTTCTCGCGTTCCCTACATCCTCATTTTAAGAGGGAGGGGTGAGTGAATTAAAATATTGCTTAGTAAAAATAATTTACATTTTATTACAACCAGATATTTAAATATAAGCTAACAGCTATTAAGTATTTACTCATATGTATCACCAATACAATAATTTGGTTGAGGTGACTTTGATCAATTTTTTTCTTTAACAATATCTGCTTTCATAATTTTTCCAAAACATTTTACATTTCTTAATAAATACAACCAATCGTGAAGATATAGACAAGGCAAAGTTAAAAATAAATTTGTGACATATGTTCTATTATATATCCTTACGAATAAATATTCAAATGCATTTTATTTTTGATACATACAATTATTTTTTTACATATTGTATTTTTCATGCAGGGTTATATATATATTTTTTTCAAACATATGCGTTTATGTTTATTCAAGTCTAAAATAAAATTAAACTTTGAAGAGTATTAATTAAAATAACAATTTTTCTGAAATGTAGTTTACTTGTGTGACTAAAATAAATTAAATTAAAAAGGTTCAATAAAAAATACTGTAGGGTGACGTGCCACATAGCACCGATTCTCAATATAAATTAAACTTGGTGGTTCTTTGCATTTTTTTTCTTTTCAAGTAGTGATAGGTTGGTTCACTCTACACATGTTATGACACCAATCTGAATGCATAATTCTACAAACTCTTGAGATAAAACGTTTACAGTATTCCATAGAAAGGTTTCGATTCTCTTTTTTTCACTTGAGGAGGGAAATCCTTCATGGTATGCAATTGAATAGGTATATAATGCGATATTCAATTATGATTATTTTTTATTTTAATGATACATACAGCAGTTTGAAAAAATTAAATTACTAAATACTTTTAAAAATAATGTAACAAACAAATATTTTGTTGGATTCCCATTTTGTGGCTAAGAATTTACATTAAACGCATAATACGACATTTATAATGGCATCTGCAAACCTATAGTCCAATTTTAATTTGAAGAACCCCTTAGAAAATATAAACACATTTATTTGCGATAAAGATTTTTAACATTTTCTTACATTTTTTATGTTATTTTATAGGTAGGTATTCATAATATATATCAAAAGTGACAATTGCAGATAACATGACTTTACGTACGTGAAAGTAGATCTATCAGCTTTTCTAACCGACATAAAAAGTTCTTCCTATTAAAATTGGATTTTTATCGTCGACTCTTCACTGAACCTAGAGTCGTCCCAAAGTAAATCCATCGCATATAGTTGGCACGACAAAGGAATCCGCCAATGGTAAAAAAAAAAAAAAATCATTTTACGAGCAACGTTGGCATATCCAATGAAAATCACACGTGGGATGATCGTTGGTTGTTACCAAGGAAAGGAAGACTTGACAGCACTGTAATAGTGAACTGCTCCCTTCTCCGTACTAGCCATTTTACCAACCACACACACAATAACGTGATGAACGAGTGTTTAGTTCTATAGAATAAGTTCATATTAATAGGAATGATAAAATTCACTAGTACAGTCCTGGCAAGCCTTACTTACCTTGGTGACAATATTGAAGGAATACATTTAATGTGTATAGGCCTAACCTCCGTTTACATTATTTTTCTCAAGTGGTTATTTTTTCTGTCCCCAATTTATTCGAAAAAATAAATGTGTTATTTGGCATAAATAAAATTACTGCAACACCCAAAAGTTTGTTTTGGTTGATTTTTTAGAGTTCATTAAAAATTTTACGAAAAGCTCAAGGAAAAATCTCAACAGATTAATTTACTAGAAACAAAACCATATAAACATTTTAAAATCGATTAATGATTTTTTTTAAACTTGTATGGAATGGAAAGTAAACCCAAATTTATAATTTGTTTGCACACTAAAGGAATGTTGCTTAAGAGTAGTAAATTAATTACTTTGTAACCAAGTTGAATTATTTTTATAATCATAACAATTATTTAGGTATATTTATTAATTTAATACTTTACGTACAATTTGTGTGCAGTGTGATATTTAAAAGTTAAATTTAAACAAAACCAGGTCAAAACTGAATCTTTGAAATCCATCTTTAATTATAAATGACTATAAAAATGGGTAAAATTAATCGTATCATTTATTTTAATGTGTGACAGTTAAAATTATTTTATTGGAACTTTAGCCCATTTACCTACGACAAAGTTGGTATGATACCAATAAATACCTAGAAAAGACATCCCACGTCGTGCCAGCTATACCCTCTCACTAAGCCAGTTATTTCCGTGTGACCAATGCCATAGTTAATGGTACCGGGGGAGCGAGTATTAAAGTCATGCCCAAAAATATAACCAGAGTGAAACCCGTCTGGTCGATCAAAATTTCTTGATCACAGACTTGTGAGACGTGCTCAAATTTTAATAAAATCACACTTATTAGGTTCGGATAGGATCCAAACTAGATTATAAAACTTCACACAAAACAATCTTCAAATAAAAAAAATAAAATAAAAAATGCAAGATTGAAAAAAGAAAACATATCTCACTTTCTCTCCATAACTGAACTATTTAAAATAATATAGCTTAAAATTTGTATCACATTCATTTAATGCACAGTATAATTAATCAACATTAAGTAGTTGTTTTAGAAGGTGTAATTAATTTGTCACCCTGAAAAAAAATTTATGCCAAGGGGAAAAAAACACGAATACTTATTCTGTAATGGCTACTAGAATAGTTATTATTGTCCACCACAAACTCTGTAATTATGTTTATGTACTTATAACAGTAGTTACAGTACAAAATCCCTGTCAGAAAAATGCTTGGATTTGGATGCATTTCTTATAAGTTAACCTATTTATATATTTAACACAGGCGTCTAGAATCGGAACTGTGATTTAAATATTACATTATATATTTTTTTATTTTCATAAATTAGCCACATATATATAATTTTTTAGTGTTATTGCAATTTTTGTGCAAAACGTCCTACTTCAAAATCAACACACGCACAAACGTCGAGCGTGGTCTGGAGATTTATTTCTATATAACCTGACTGTAAAGCCTCATCATTGTCTCCGAGTCTATTTGACGCAGATTAGCACAAGCCCCCGTGAACAATCTCCGGCAGAAACTGTACCTTCGTTGGTAGTTCGTTGGAATGGTAGCATCCATTCAGGGAAATGTTCACCGTAGGGACCATTTGGCCGGCAGTGGTACTCGAACTGGGACCTCCAAGGGTCAGGCCTTGTTCAGCTGCAACTGTTTTCCACCGTCGGACGGTGGCGGTAGCTTGGAGTCGACCGAAGCGTGAAGACCTGCCGACTGCAGATGCTCCGCCACAGAAGACCCTGTCGATGACGACGACGATGCCCCCGCGGAGGTAGACACTGTGAGTCCAAGTGATCCGGCGCCACCCCCATTCATGGGGAAGGGGGACCCACCAGCTGCCGCCGCCGCGACGGCAGCCGCTTTCGAGAGCACCGAAGAGAGGGGGGAAATGCCGGCACCGCCCACACCACTGTTCGCCACCCCGAACGCCCCCGCGCCGAAAGTCCTCGAGTAAGTTTCTAAGAAGCGACACGTCACCCACGCCACTGCCCCCGGCGGCAGCTAAATGCCCCGCCGCCGCCGATCCATAGAAACGGTAGAGGTCGTGGCGAGCGTACGCTCCCGGATGGTGCACCGAGTGGTGAAGGTGATGGGGGTGTAGCGCTGCCCCCCTACTCGCAAGAGGGGAGACCAGCTTCCCCGCCGAATAGAACGCTGACGTGGTAACGGGTTGGTAGTGGACGTCATTCTCCTTACTTGCCATGTCCGCGAGCGACCAGATCCTAGGCTTGGGGTTGCCGCCTCCCGACGAACCAGCTGGGGGTGGGGACGAGGCTGAAGAAGGGGCGGTCAGCCTTGAAGGGTGGTGGAGGTGGTGGTAGGCCGGGTGCAGGAGGTGGTGGGGACGCTCGTACAGGCACTCGGGGGAGTCCGGTCCACTGTCTGGCCGAGACTCGCTCCAGCAATCGCTGGCGGCATCGAGAGGCGGTGGAGGGCGGTCACCGTCCTCGCTTGACGCAGTACCCGAGTCCTTTGAGTCTGAAACAGACAACAAATCTACATTGTTCCTTTTCTCAATGTCCAAACTTTAACCAGGTCTCCAAATAATGGGGAATAAGCTAGTTCAAATGGACCTAGAGGTTTAGGCTCGTGGCAAGCAGCGTTAATCTAAACTGAAACTGTGATATGTTTTAATTACTCAGTAGAACACTTCATTGGTCAGCTATCAACGAACATAAATTTGTATGTGAAAGGTGTTGAGCAGAGCCTATGTTTGATTGGTTAAATGGGGAGACAGTAGGAGATAACATATCACAGGTACATTTAACAATCTCTGCTTATCCTGGAAACACTTCCCTACACGATACGAACTAGTATGTTTGCTTCTTAAAATAAGTGTTTGGGTAGAGCGAGCAATAAAAAACTGGCTAGGCCTAAATAAATAATTTATGATAGGTACTTATCTCGATAAAATTAGTACAAAATTATTTCCCACAGTATTAAGTTGGCCGGTTTTAGATAATTTAGAGAACATGAAAGAATCGTGCCAATCTACTTTAATACAAATGTAGAGTTTGTCATAATCATTGTGCAATATCTACCGTACGCAGAGGTCTAGCATTTTAAGTTGATATACCCTGTGAACCAACATTCACACCTTCAAGCTGGAATTTTAAAATTTTTATCAAATTTTTCTTTTTAGTCAATACAGAACTAGATCTCAATTAAAAAGACCACGTGCGACGCAGGTCCAAAGGCACTGACCTTGGCGTTACTTTCCACTTACAATCATTAACCTATAAACATTTATCCTAGGAAACGCCGAGTACTTCAAATAATTGATTTTATTTATCAAAAGTTATAAATGTATATCACATAACTTGACGTATGAATACGTGAAAATATATTGTAACTTCTCTATAGGTCAACTATGAAAATTAGACTCCTAGCAACCCATAACGTAAATTACAACTGACATGAAAGGGATCTAATAACGATAGCTTCAAACTTTTTATTTGTTCATAGTTATTTGATTCGATTCTGCCAACAAAGACGAAATATCTCCCCTGACATTTGGACAACTCTTGGTTTGTTATGGTGCTATAATGCTATGTTATATTGCCCATCTTTTATGCCCATGTGAAATTTTATATTTATTGGTGTATTGTGTGATTTAGACGCATTGTCTTTAAATTTGGTTTTTCAGAAACTTTGTTACAGGTGATGTAATAAAAAAAAAAGCACTTTCGAGGCAAGCGTGAATAAGAATTTTTCATGCAATCAACATTGGGAGCTATAAAATAATAAAGAGTATACATATGTCCTGTATAGAATTCTCTTGTGAATGTGAACTGTAAAAATAAAATAGTTAAATCCGTGAAAACAAGGAGAGAGGTAAAATAAGAAAAAAGAGTATTTCAGTAATCGTATAACCCAATTACGTTCTTAGGAAACATTCCGAGTACAATGGAATATAAAATTCACCGTATCACAGAACAATACTAGCACAAGGATATTAAACTGCTGTTTCATTAGTAGACCAGCATTTCAATAGACGTTTACATATATAAGACTGGAGAACATGATAAAACTTTTTTTTTACTATTTATTTTACTGATATGAGTATCTTGAAGAAACTACACTTTTTTATTTACACGTATTAAACCTATATAACATAACATAATACACATTTCTTGAATTATTATAGCTGTTAAAATATTTATCTCTGTGTTATACAACATCGAATCAAAATGGAAGACAACAACCCAGGTTTTAAATTAAAGTTAATTTTCGAAATGGTCTAATAATTTATATTTTTTGTAGTTTTGTATTTTAAAAATACATCTTCAGTAATTATTAAACCATTTTATAATAATGCATCGTTTTATATAGCGAATTAAAAGAAACCATAACATTTATAAATGTTTTGTCTTCTCTTTGGATCACTTTCAAATATTTAGGAAAAAAATTAGGATTGCTTCACACTAGAGAAATTAATGGCAGGGGGATTGAATTAGCATGCAATTTGTGTACTGACTTAAAAAGTATAAAAGGCTATAATTTCAATCCGTGTTGGGTTTTGTTTTTTTGTAAAAAATGATGTATGCTAATTCTTTTAAGCCTGGTCAACTACATAATCCATAGCTGTAAGTTCGTGGTCAGCAAGAAGAGATCTAATCCACAGTGACATATTGTTTAGTCCACACTCCTGAGCCATAAGTTCATAGTCTGTAAGAAGATATCGAATTCACAGTAACCGATTGCTGAGTCCATAAAGTCTCAATCTGTAAGTCCGTACGAAAAGATAGACTCCACAGTAATATATTTATATGTCCACAGAGATCCTATCCGTAAGCCCGCAGTCTGTAAGAAAAGATCTACTCCGCAGTAATAGGTTTCTCCATTTACATAATCTTAATGCATATGTCCATAGTGCATAAGAAAATATCGATTCCACAGTATCAAGTTTACTGGTCCACAATGTCACGATCCGTAAAGTCCGTAGAATGTAGCATTCTGAAGAAACTAGGATCAACTTTTTAAACAAAATAATAGAAACTGAAATTGATTTTGTTCAAATAATTTTGCTGATTTTTTTTTTCATTTTGATTAAATTTATTGGAGAAAATATTAAAGGCTACTTCTCCATTGGGTGACACGATATAGCGGTACTAAGAAAATGGCCTGTGTGCACAAAATCATACTGACTTAAAGACTACAAAAGATACGGAGCTTATAGAATATGTAGACGAGGCTTTGCGTTGCTGTTTCAAACAATCCTAGCTGTAACAAGGTTATTTCTGCCTTTGCCATGCATTGTGGTGATACGCCTAACCCACACACATGGTTCTGCGACTGACTGCCTTCCCCCTATCTACAATGCCGCAACCCCCCCAGTTTCAAATGGAAGAGGCGGTAATATACCCTCCCCCTTCCTGAATATACACCCTCCCTCCAAATATCCCTGTCGAGGAAATAATACATCGCACCGTGATTGATTCAAATTTTGGTTCTCCAATAACGCCGCCAGCCACGGACCACATGGTGAGCGCATCATCGTAAAACTACCGTTTCTAGCTGATACCTAACCAGAGATAAGAACCCGGGGTCACACCCGTTCAATTCAAGGGAGAGGAAAAGGTCGTATGGGATATCGGTTTACTTGCGACGATTACAAAGATGATGAATGAAGGTTCGGAGGAAAAACCATTTACTGCAATGATTTTCAGAAGAGCTTTTGGGCAGATGTTTCAAGATAACCAATTGCTTTATTTAGTCGGGGAAGCGTATTGCGATACTTATTAGATTTACTAGCTCAGACATAAACCTTGAATGGCGTGTGTTTTTTTTTAGGGAGAGGGGGATGGGAAGGGGAGGGGGGTCATTTATGCTCCAAATCTTATTTTTCTGAGCTAACCTATGCAGTTTTAATTAAACTAATGAAAAAAATTGAATTTAAAAGAAGTAAATCCATTGTTTTCATAGGTAAAAAAAGGACTATAACCTCCCATAGGATATCAATCAGTGGTTCAATCCGTATTCCCTTTATTGGACAACCAGATTAAACAAGCTTTACGGTTAGTCCGCACTCCCACCGATGTGGTCTAATATGGTATCTTTAACCATTAACTAATCATTTATGTAATTAAACATTTGTTAATGATTAACTAAGGAAAGCAGGGGTAAAAGATACTAGTTAGTGGGCCTATCTATCTAATAAACTGGAGTAATTATTGCATATTTTCACCCTAAAAATTATTTTTATGGAGGGGAAGGGAATTATATAATTAAAGACCAAAATATATTCCAGTTTTTGAAATCGACTAACCAGAGGTACAGTGATTGTTTCAGAAATCTGGTGAATCATCACAAATTTCACAAGTTTTCATTGGTGTATATCTGTGAGCCTGTCTTCACTACAATCAACGTGATACATTCTGAACGCATGAATGGATTGAGATTAACTCTCCATAGTATTTGTACCTGTGGCCAGGGGGCGAGATAGTTCAACGAGCCCTGGTTCGATCCTACGTTAAGGTACCAAAAAGGATGTGTAGTCCGATTTTCATAGGAAGGATTTAAATACACTTTTTCTTGTTGTCGACATTGATATTAACCTACTATATCGTTAATGTTAATTTATATTGATTTCTATTAAAATGTAATGTAGCAGATCACATGACTTGACGTATGAATACGTGAAAATAGATCTAGCAGTTTTTTATAGATGTCAGATTACACCCTTTATATGACTGGAAGGGTAGTAAGACAAACACGTATAAAAAACTGTTTGATCCTACCGGGAATTACAACAGACATTGGATGCAAAATAAAAAACAGCTCATATTCATTTGAGTTTAAGGTACACACTCCATGACATTGGTGGGGGAGGGGGGGGAATCCCCCCATCAAAACTGTTAGTAAATAATCCTTGACTCACCGGGATCTTTGACGTTATCTGCGCTCTTCCTCCCTCCTTCGTCGTCGTTATTGTTGTCTTCGTCCTCCACCCTGTTCCTCGGCTCCCACGTCATCTTGTTCTCCTTCTTGAGGCGGCGCCGCGCGTTGGCGAACCACGTGGACACCTGGGTGAGCGTCATCTTGGTGATGATGGCCAGCATGATCTTCTCGCCCTTGGTCGGATAGGGGTTCTTCTTGTGCTCGTTCAGCCACGCCTTCAGGGTGCTCGTCGTCTCCCTGGTCGCGTTCTTGCGCCGGGCACCATTCAGGTCCATCCCGTACCTGAAACAAATGGAAGAGAGAAGGGTTATATTTCATAATTATTGTATGTTCTGTGTAGTAAGTAGAAAGAGAGGGAATACATTTGAGCTGTTCACCTTGCGAGGCCTCTAGTCTATATATTGGTAGCATCTTCCCCTCTTACGCTGATGAATATACACACTCATTCTAATATTTGTGCCTGGACAGCATTGACGTGAATTTCTAAATATGTTTTATTGGTTCCTATTCTAGATATACATACGCACGCATGGATTTTTTCTATCTACATACTGGCAGGAATATTTCTACAGGTCTATTTGGTGTATTCACGAAGGTGGCCTACCAGTACAGTAAGTATTTTAAAAATTCAATGGAAGCATATGTCAATCTCAAATAGGAAATAAGAAAAATCTTAAGATTAAATTAAAACAATTGCTATCCAGAAGCCAATAGTAAAGTGAATGTGTATACTCGTCTGTGGATTCGAGAAAGTGTTGACAGTAGATTGAAAATATACCCTGTAGGTATAAACTGCTCATTTTCTTTCCTCTCTTTTTATTTCGTTCATTGTCATCAAAAGTGTGATCATTAATCATGTTTAGTGCAGTGGTTTACAACCGGTGTGCCGTAAAGTGTCAGCAGGTGTGCCACGGGTGTTTAGGGCAAGGTTAAAAAATAAGTGAGAGAAAAATATTTTTAAATTTATGACTTTTTATTTAAATAACACAATTATTAGAATGTTAGCTATTTATCTCTTAAACACAATATTATTACTAATTTGTTTAAATGACAGGATAACATATCTCCTTTAAAAAAACAACTAATTGTATACCTTGACAATTTTAGCCTCTTGTTCAGTGTTCCATGTGATGGAAAAGGTTTAAAATCACTGGTTTAGAGTGATTAGATGCGTCAAACCAAGATACAGTCTGCTTCACCAAGCAGCCAACGATCTTAAGGTGAGGCAGAAGGGAGCGCAAGTATGTTTACAGTTTTTATAGAATATAAACTTTTTGGCAAAAATAAATCAAATATTTCTCCAGTAGCAACATAGAATTTAGTTTTCTGCACATGCTAATCTCACCAGATCTTGAATATTTGTAAAGGGTGTCCTGGAATTTTGTCAAAACTTTTTAAATAAATAGTAGCCGAGTGCAAACACATACATATAGATGTATAGACATACATACTCCGAGTTCAGGGATACACAAAACGTAAACATACATAAGCGAGAGTTCTACATAGTTCAGGATTACAATACTTTCTTCCGAGAAGAAAAAATAAACTTAATAAAAGATGATTAGGTATGGAAAGTTATATTTTGTATTCCTCTTTAAGCCTCACGTTTCGTAATGGTCACGTCTCATATATTTGTGATGGTGATTATTAGAAGAAACAACATATGACGCTTACAACGTTTCTTGGGATATCAATGACAACACCGGTTGCAGTGGTACCTATTCTACCTACTTATTATAAGTACCATTACAATCGGATGAAAATGGTCGCCAGGCGGTTGTGGTAAAAATAAAATATCTGGTAGTGTAACAAATCCTGAGAGCTCATGTGCTGGATTTCTGGTGGTGAACTTTAAAAACCTGCTCTGACATACGTATGTGTATGTGTGTGTGTGTGTGTGCTTGTGTGTGTGTGTTTGTGTGTGTGTGTGCATGATCATTACAAAAGAAAATGCAAAGAATGTAGATTTATGAAGCTATTGAGAAAACAACTTTACAACCGTGTATGTTAGAAATAGAACACGTCTTGACATGGAATCAAGTATTGTTTTTTTAAGCTCTTAGCTCTTTCTTTTTTTTCCCCTGACGTATTTACAATCATGCTAATTTTCCTTCTATTTAAGAACACTGAAGTAGCTTCATATTTCACAAACTTCTCCCACCTCCTTTTATATATATATATATTTTTTTGTTAGATGATAAAACTGGATAAAAAAAACAATCTTCTATCCATCTTCAAAGTTTGCAGAACATTTTCTTCCTTTTTTTAATAAAAAAAAAGAGCTTTAGCTCCAATCAACTACCGTCTTTTTTTCCAATTTCATTGCTTGAACACTCTCACATCCCCTCCTACCAGCATTTTTCAGCTATACTTACTTTCCCGATTCGACCCCTTAGTGTAAAAATGTGTCCTTACCATTTCATCCCCCCACCCCTTTCCCCACGATTCTACTTCCGCCATTACAGGGCCGACTTAAACCCTTATCAAAGATTAAACTTTTGCAACAGCAACTGCTGATTCAACGAGATTGGAATTAAATTTTCCTTCCAATTCTGCTTCTTCTTATAAAACTTTTTTTCTACCCCTCTTCCTTACTTATCGTCTTTCGTTAAATGGGGATAAAAGATAGGATGAAGAGGGTGGTTGAAAAAGAAGGGGTCTAGAAAAAAAAAGGGGGGGTGGGGGTCTGATGAGAAAACAAGGTAAAAGCATGAGAGAAGTCTACGAAGACACGGTTGCTGAATCAGTAGACAGACAAAAAAAAACTAAAAATATCAAGCTTTTTTTTTTACGAAGTTGTAGAAGTAAAGAACTACTAGAGGTATTGGGAAGGCGGGTGGTTACAGCCAACTCCCTTAACCCTCCTTTCCCGTTCTCAATTCTCTCGTATGTAAGTCGCTTGGGTGATCATGGGATCCATAGAAAGAGTAAAATTATTGGTAGAAAGAAATGGGGGAAGGGGTGGAAAGGTTCAGGATCCAAGTAGTTTTAAGAAATGGACCAAAAAGTAAAAATAAAAAGACAAAGAGGTTTAAACTTTTACCGACGGAAAAATTTGGGTTTTTTTAGGGGAAAAAATTACCCGGAAAGTATTTAATTAGACGTTTACTAAACGTATATATATAAATAAGTATATATGGGCTGATGTACGCCTAAGCATTTATTATCATAAAAAATGGAAACAACCTTTTTGGAAAATATGTTCCTCGTGTTATTTCACAGGTATTCAAACCACAGTTTTTCGAAAAATTCAAGCAATCTAAATACAGCTGAGTTAACTAATTATAGTTTAATTATAGCATAAATATAAACCTTTCTGAGCTAATTGTGGGTTTGAAACTCTGATGGTACCAATATATCATAAATAACCTGAGTTAATTTGTCCAATAATGTTGATAAATATTATACTGTTACATTATTTTGTTAGGTTTTTTGACAAACTCTTTACGAAATGTACCGTTATGATCCGAAATTCAACCAAATCGAATTTGTTTTGAAAAAAATCATTGCTATGAATTACTTTATTAATTTTTTGAGTAGACTATATATTTTTAGTCTAAAACTACTTAATTAATTCGGTATCATTTACTTGTTTTATTAGACACCTGAGAATTTTTTAAATGTAATTGATGATTCCACAGTTTGAGTGACGTCATTCCAAGCTACGTATCAATAACATTGTTAATAACAAGTCTTTTTTATGAACAGCCCCCTCGGCTACTCTCCATCAACCCCAAACCCCTAAAATAATAACACTTTCATTTCAATTTGATCTAATTATGGCTAACCAAATCAATCCTCAAACATGTTTTGTAATATTTATTTTTTAATAATTGTTAAAACACACCGGAGCGTTAAAATCCTTAATCGGGATTGAGAGGGGGAAGGTAAATAGCCGGACACTGCGAGCGAGCATAGATATAACAACTTTTAAAATACATGAGCGTGAAAAACTAATCCGGAGGGGGGGGGGNGGGGGAGGGAAAGGCTAGAAAAAATAACATGGCTACATGAAAAATGTGTAAATAATTTCCATGTATTCAAAGCTTATTTAATCCTCTTGCATAGAGAAAGTACAAAGTATACATTTCATATTCATAAACATTTCACCCTGGCTCTGTCCTTTTCATCCAACCCCCCTCAAAGCCCCCTAAAACTAAAATTTTGTAGTGTGAACTCTGGTCTCATGAAAGCTGAACCATCTTGAAAATTCTAACTGCGCATGCACTGGAGACAAACTCGAGTGAAACGTTATTGTCATATGATTAAATATTCACAGGAGTAGATTAATTTCGAATTAAAAGTATTGTGACCTTGAGGTCTATATTTTTACGTGTTTTTATTTTTTATTATTATTTAGCACCGCGTCTTACTACCCGTTCGGGTTATACGCTTTAAGTACTAATTACGCTAATAGTTAAGGAATTGGTAAGGTTGAATTAGAGAAAGTGAACCCGAATTTGCGTAGAGGGAGAGTGGAAAACCATTTAGAAATCCCCTGCCCCTCAGTTCACCTGACCGAGATTCGAACCTCGATCTCCCCGTCCGCAGCAGTCGAGCTCAACACGACTAGCGCGTTAGCAAACTACGCCACCGAGGTGGGTACGTGTTTTTTATGACATAAGAGAATTTGTTTTGAACAAAATTAATAAAATGGTGCCTTAGTATATACATTTAGTTATTTTCTACACATTTTAATCCCGACCGTTCTTGGCCACAGCTTATATAACGGGCATTGATACATTTGACTGAAAACATTTTAAATGAAGAAAGAGTTCCTTGTCAAATTATGTAATGTCCACAGATATATAGATATTTTTTTAAAGAAAACTGTCGACATTACGCGAATAAATAAAAAAATCTTTTGATGCAACATTTGACTTATTTTGTCAAAACTTTTTTTGCTATAAAAACTAGAAAAATATTACCATAACTCGCGATCCCTTCACTGCAACCTAAGCTTTCAAGAATATACTATTTTTATTTCTTTTTTTTTACAATATATATTTACTATATTGCCACGTTATGCAGTTTTTTCCTCTGTACAATTTTAATACAAGGTCTATGTGCACTTTCAACCCTTATCTTGGTACATTTTTGTTGTGAGGTTTCTTTTTCTCTCTTGTGCGCGCTCAATGTTCTCCGCTGCACAAAATATGGACGCGTGTGAGTTCCATATTTTATTTGAACCAACCGTACACGTAAAATAAGTTAGGGGGAAAAAAATGCAGGTTTAGGACTTTTTTTAAAAAAAATCTTCGGTGGGGTTTGAGGGAGTGGAATTAGGAATTAATAAAACCGTAGCTTATATTTTCACACTCTCTGGTCTCATATATAGAAAACCATTTCCATTTCAATGCTGTACGTTTGTTTTAACTATGCACTACTGCTCCGTTTCGCGCACACGTTGCGTCACGCCGTGGGGTGAGGGGTTAAGGGGGAAGAACTAGGAATGGGTAAAGGTTTTTTTTTATTTTATATGAACTCCCCCGTCCCTTGTTAGTTTTATTTTGAAGACTTCCACTTGATCCCTTCGCATAACAGAGCATTAATGACGTTCTGGCACTCATTTTAAAATCCAGTGGCTACGTACTGGCCTAAAGTGGGTGGGATGTGAGGAAGGGGTGAAATGGGGGGTAAAAAACAGAGAGAGAGGGAGGATTAAAAAATCAGAGTGGAGGCATGTTTCCAATGATAACACTCACTATTTCAATCCTCCACTACCACAACCTATCTCTCCCCCTTTTTTTTCACTACCTCTTTACCCCCCTTTCCCCCCACTCCCATGAAAAAAAAAACAGAGACAGAAAGCCGGCTCATGCATAGTCGGCTGCGTTCTGATCGCATTATCACTGGCAGCTCTGTTTCCATGGAGATTGTTAATCGGAGCGTAACATATACCGTGCCGTATACCATGGCGATGATTCTCCATTCGACCCATCTCCCCTCTACCTTTCTCTCTCTTACGCCACTCTTCAGCTTTTGCTCGCTTTTCCTCTTCCTGTAGGAGAGATCGTCGCTTCTCCCCGACCTCCCACCTACCCCCCACTTAAAACACCGAAAATGGTGGTAGCTGCGACGTGACATCTCTCCGACATTTTGGACGCCGTCGGGGAGTAAATGCGCAAGCGTCGGCTCCACCCTCCCATTTTTTTTTAGTTGTACCTTTCATTGTTATAATTTGTTCCATATCTCGTGTATTTTTTTTTCAAGAATTAAATAAAAGTAAGGTTTATTTAGGTAAAATTAAGCCTTCAATAGTATAAATGTAGGGCCTACTATGTGTGACAAGAAATCATTTACTTCCTTTAACAATTAATTTGTTATTTAAAATAAAAAAATACTAGAAACCATGTGAATAAAAAACATACCTAAAAGTACTACTTTCAGGCCTTTACACTAGATTTGTTTTGTTTTAATTATTAATTTATTAAAGGCTCAGCAATAAGCAATAAATTTTCGTGCAGACGTTCAGCTATAACGCAATTTAATCCTATGATGTGTTATTTTAAAATTAATATGGTCAATAAAGTCAAAATCTTTTAACAGGGATCATTTTCCTTAACAACCTTATATTTTGAGTTTTATTAATAGAAAAAAAGTGTGAAAATATGACACTAGCTCTTTTTTCAATGACACCTAAACATATTTTTTTTAAATCTGATACTAGGCTTGATGAAAAAGGGCTCTAGATTTAGTCTTCCTCTAACAAATACAGAATTTTTTTATAAGCTGAAAAAAGAAAATTTTAAGATATTTGGGAATTAGCAGGGAGATTTCCTCTTTACCCTGAGATAATAAGTTTCATAGTTTTCTTTCCTCTATTTTTGTTTGACATGACAAAGGGTAGTTGTGGGTTAAGGGCAAACGGTAGTATAAGCTTAGAGAGAACAGAGTAGTACTTCCAGAAAACAACACAGATCGTTGGATTTAGAGCCGTGTGGCCTACAGCGATTTATACTTTATTGCCGTGTGACCTACAGCGATTGATACTTTACCACCGTGTGGCCAACAGCGATTGATAATTTATTGCCGTGTGTTCTACAGTGATTGATACTTTATTGACGTGTGACCTACAGCGATTGATACTTTATTGCCGTGTGACCTACAGCGATTGATACTTTACCGCCGTGTGGCCAACCAAGGTGGCCGCCTTAATAAGTGAATATACTGTAAGGGGAAGAGTTGAGAAGGGTAACTTAAGTTGCAGATATAATGGCAAGTAATCTCACGTGAAATGCTGTCACAAATGTAAAAAGCTCTGAGAGTAGATTTCTGATGACTCTTGCAAGTTGTGACGTGAGACCCACGCTTCCCCGCCTAAAACACATTCCGCATTCCGCAAGCTCTCGCGGAATATACAAACCATTTCGATATTTTCCCCGAGACGTGCGCGAGTTAATTGTCTCTATCGACGATGTCCTCCTTCAAAAAGGAAAGTGAAAGTGAAAGTGAAATGAAATTGCTAATTGCTCTTTATGAGGAAAATGAAGTTTTGTGCGAAGTTTACAATACAGAGACAGGTTTAATAAAAAAAAAACAAGATGCCTTACAACTTACAAACCATAGCGAACAAGTTTTCCACCAACCCAGTGGAAATATCTAGAAAGCTGCACAATATATGCAGTCAATCTAATCAATAATCGAAGAAAAATAAGTTTAAATAAAAAGAGGTACTTGATCCACTCCTTAACCCAGCATTGCCTTTACTTCCGGATTTTTTCTACTAATAGAATAGATTTGGGTTAGGATTAATAATTCAGCAGCATATTTAAGACGTCTGACTGGAGGCATTATCCCAAAACGACTGAAACAAACCTTGCGCGAGCAATGTTCTCCTCTCCAGTGTAAACATATTTGTGAGAACACTCGCAAGTCACTCGCCCGACAGATCTCGCAGCGATTTATCGCTGCCGGTGTAAACAGAACTGGACAGCAATCTCGCGAGAAATGTCGCAATTCACTTGCCAGCGTAACTGTAGCCTTAGAAGAAATCACAGCTGAAGGATTCAATGGGGAGGGGAAAGGGCGGTGTTTCGAAGTAACATCACACCCATTTTCCAGCACAACAACTTTTAAATCTCATACTCCAAGGACCACAAGAAATACCTAAAAAAACAAATATTTTAAATATGACAGAGACCACTTTTAACTAAAATTTAAACTTCATTAGAAAGGTCTTAAGATTTTCTAACAGATGGCAGCACTAAATGAATTTGAGTTAAAATTGGACTTTACCTCCTTTTTCCCTTTATTCTTCAGTTAAAAAGTTCCCGAATTGGAACTAGCCACCGACTTTTTATCAATGACATTTAAATCTAAGGCAAACCTAAAGAATTATACGTGTGAAGGTGCTATTTTGTTGTCCGTCCCCGCAACCACATGGCTAGAGGTTCCAACGAAGATACAGAGAATCCATCTTTTTGAAATCCAATTTGTTCCTATTAATTTAATGTGGTTGTTTATTCTACACTTGAGATTGTATAAGCTACTAGTTTCTAAGCCGGTCTACGGCAGGTGGTTTATGACAGTATAAAAAAGTGCGAAGCCCGTAATCTGCCTTATTAAATTTCACAATAAAACCGCTTCTAATTTTATTAAAGGCTTTTTTTAAATCAATAAAACGCAAAAAAAAACAATCTGGCTACGTTAGGCTCTGTTCCGTGGTCTTTAATAAAGGCGTGCAAAGTTTCATCTTTTCTATATCATCTAGGGGCTTCTAGACGCCGTGGAAAGAATCTAAATCTAAATAATATAGTTTCCTAATGTGTTTATATCTGATATAAACACATTAGGAAACTATATTATTTAGATTAAAAGAAAGTAGACATTCAATCCAACAGTGTGCGCTCATTTCAATCTTCATTTTATGAGATTTTTAAAAAACACAAACACATTCTTTTGTGGTCAACATGGTTAGCATTATACTTGTATAATTAATGCTATTTTATGGTTGTTGCTATTATCTATCAAGAGGGCATCTAAAGCTCACATGACTTGATGCATGTAAAAGTAAATCTAGTGACCTTTCTAGATGTCAAATTGTGCTCATCTTATGAAAATTGAACTGTACATATTAAGGTGGGTGTGTAGGGTGCGCTAGAAAATTTGTGTTTTTGCAACAACAACAAAATATATCTCAAAACTTTTTTTTGTCAAAATAAATAAAATTTATCTCTAGTAGAAACATAGTTTAATTTTCTTTGCATAGTAATGTCAACAGTTCTTGAATATGTTTCATAAGCAAAGTGGCTTTAGACGAGAAACTTTTTAAATGAAGAGAAAGAGTTTGTCATTTAATTCCAAGACAACTTTGACAGATATTCAACAATAATTGTTATCACCATGTGAAGAAAATTAAGCTCTGTTACCTTTTCTCGCGTCCCCTACATACCTACCTTAACGGGGCATTATAATGAGGGCAGAGTGCACTCACTAGGAGTGATTGAAGTTGAGGCAAAGGAATTTTTTTAAACTGTACGACTTAAGAAATAGCCCGCTTTTGTACTGTATGACTTATGAGGATTGAAGCAGTGCCTTGGACTTGTATCCCTCTTTGTCTTAATATAAAACATCTTTCTCTTCTTAACTACAAGCTGTAGGTTAACAGAAACAAGATTCCAGCTTGGCTAGCACAAACTTGAAAATAGCTTTCTAATTATTGAAATGTATTAAGGAAGTGGTTCTCAAACTGAGGTACGCATACCCCCGGGGGGGGGGAGTGGTTGCGGACACCTTTCAGGGGGTACTTGAGCAGCTCTCAAGGACATCTTGTGAATGTGGGGAATGCCAGGCCTCCACCGTGGTTCGGATTCCACGTTAAACTGTAGGTCCTTCATTTCATCTCAACAATCACCCTACCATTACACATTAGCGTAATAAGTGCGCATAACCCGAACGGGTAGTAAGACGCGGTGCTAATAATAATAATAATAATAATAATAATAAAAGCTCTCAATGGAAAATTGTCAAAATAACAGGGGACTTAGTGAAAACCCTAATTGTTGGCAATTACCTTTATCTGGTTATTTCCACCCCTCTTTTTCCCGTATTTGCTTTCGATTTAAAACCGATTTCTGGGAATTTTCATCCCTCTACCTACCTTCTATATTAGCAGTTTACTATGCCTTTCTCAACAAAATATCTCTTTTATAGTGGTTTTTCATCCATGGTATACTTACAAAATAAGTACCACAATAGGCTAAATTTGAAGCCGGGCCTCCGCTTGAAGGTTTCAAATGGGCAACCAGACACCAAAAAATGTGCCAAGCCATGCAGCCACACCCCACTCATTGAAAACCTTGGGATTCATAATTTATCAGCTCCAGAAAAAGCAATTAAAACTTATTATTAAAAATATCGTGTGTATGTTTACTTTTTTCCTTTATTTTTGTACGAATTCGTGAAGAAAATAAATACAACTTTTGACAGTAAAACTATGTTTTTTTTAACCGATCATAACGATTCTCAATAGTAGATAATATTAAGGCTATAACAGTAAGGTTCTCTCCAAAAAACTTTGTCACATTTGAAATATTTGGATTACGGATATTTTGTCCCACTAGATTATATAGATAGCTAAGTTAATAAATGGTCGTCATTCGGAAAGAAAATTATCTTGGAGGGTACATTAAACTTTTAGTCATGGACAAGGGGTACAAGCTAAAACAAAAGTTTGAGAACAGCTGTATTAAGGTTTTGCGCTGTGACTTAGTATAACACAGGTAGTCTTACTCAAAAACATTCCGTCATTAAAAAAAGGTTATACAATATTCTTTACAAAAATCTAGAATAAAGCAATAAACAGTGTATTTTAAAATAAGACTATCAGAATATTTTAATTTTTGTATTGATTAAATTTATTGGTTATGTATTTTATTATCCTGGCAGTCATTTGATTACTTGAACATATTATATAAATACACACCTATTTAACTACGTCAAATTACATGTAACAATTTCCCTTGACTTCTCCAAAATAAATGTATTGAGCCCAATTTGGCTTACTAAAGACACATAATGACACAAACCTAACTAAAAACACGTATTGACACCAATTTGACTAATTCAACAAACACGTATTGACACCCATTTAACTAACTCAACCAACATGTATTGACACCCATTTGATGAACACAACAAACACGTATCGACACCAATTTGACTAATTCAACAAACACCTATTGACACCCATTTGACTAATTCAACAAACACGTATTGACATCCATTTATCTAACTTAACAAACCCGTATTGACATCCATTTATCTAACTTAACAAACCCGTATTGACATCCATTTATCTAACTTAACAAACATGTATTGACATCCATTTATTTAACTTAACAAACACGTATTGACATCAATTTATCTAGCTTAACAAACACGTATTGACATCAATTTATCTAGCTTAACAAACACGTATTGACATCCATTTATCTAACTTAACAAACATGTATTGACATCAATTGATCTAGCTTAACAAACACGTATTGACATCCATTTATCTAACTACAAACACGTATTGACACCAATTTGACTAATTCAACAAACACGTATTGACACCCATTTGACTAATTCAACAAACACGTATTGACATCCATTTATCTAACCTAACAAACACGTATTGACATCCATTTATCTAACTTAACAAACACGTATTGACATCCATTTGACTAACTCAACAAACACGTATTGACACCCATTTAACTAATTCAACAATCATGTATTGAAACCCATTTGACTAAATAAAGGCACGTAGTGACACTAATTAGCCTAGTTCACCAATTTCACCCAACTTTACACCAATATGACCCTTCGTGAATGTGGATGCTGGACTCTTTGACCAAACAAAAAAACACTCTTTGGTATCGTTATCTTGTGGTGGTGCAGTTAATTAAACAATCAGTAGAGGGTTGGTTAGTGGTCTGTTGAGGGTGCCGTGATACTCAACCCCATCTGGGGTATCTCCGCTTCACGGGGTAGTCTAATGGGCCAGAGTCCATCATGTGGCCTCTCGTGAGACCCGAGTTTGTGGTGTATGCGGTTCTTTCTCTTTCTATACAGACAAGGTACGTTCTCAATTACTCCACGCGATGATTCAAAAATCGCTTAGCAGCAAATGTCGCCTCCGTCACCACCTCCACTGCAACAAGTGACTATATACTCACGGAAGGACAGTCTAATTCTCATAGGTATAACCCTATCGGTCGGATAGAAAAGTTACTAGATATACTCTCACGTAATAATACGTCAAGACATGTAATCCGTAGTAGTCAATTTTGATAGATTATCATTGCCTACAAAATAACAATAATAAATTAGTAAAATTATGTCAATTTTTATTGTAAAGAGAGATGTTTATATTTTTTTAAACTCCCTTGTATTTAAAATTGGTCTGTAAAATGAGAATTACTTAAACTCCTTATCCGGAAAATAGGTATTCAACAAAGCTTCGCCATTCTTTTCTATTTTCTGTCACACTTTTTAGTTTGTCCCTATGACCTTCAAAGTTTTCTGCCTTCAACATGTTCCTAAGGCATCTTTTGGAAGAACGTCTATAATTTCTTACATCGTCCCTTACACCGTTATATTCCCAGTTAGAAGTTAGATGAGCTTCTGGTTGGTTGGTTTTTACAGCTCTTCCGTTTAAATTTGACACATTTGCTACCCCTATAATAATCAGAAGCGCAAACCAAGGGTAGAAAAAAGGGAGCATTGCTCCCATGGATACAACTTGAAAATGTTACTAAAATGTAATTACAGAAATAATTAGTTTCGATACAATTTATGCCCCCTCCCTCTCTCGCCTCTTCTCCCCCATGGTAAATTTTTGTTTGTACCAGCCTCATTCTTGCATATAATTTATAATCCATTCCACCATTTTAAAAATTGATGTGAGAAACAAACGAAAATAGTTTGAAACAAAAATTTCAAAAATCAGTGATCATAAAACTGCCATATGATATTTTTTTATTTTTAGAAAAACAAACTTACATTTTATATAAAACAACTTTTGAACCAAAACGTTAGAGTCAAAAGTCTCAAATTTTCAAATATTATCTATCAATAAAATATTCTTAAATTAAATTATCTCCGTCAAACAGTGTTATTTTTAATGTCAAACACCTTCCCAACACAATCGTTAGTTCTATTTTTGAAAAGTTACGAATTCTCAAAAAAAAAAAAGTAAACTAGCTTCAATTTTAGAGATGTAATTAAAATTATAAAAAATAATGTTGAGGTATTAACCACATAACATTTAAATATCAAGTTTGAACAAAATCTTTCAAATCGTTTCGGCTGTAGCCACTTCTACATACAGAGAGATAAAATGGGTTCGACCCAATTATTTTGAAATTAGGAAAACATCAAACGTAACTATATATCATAATCTCAAGATAGAAAATGTTCACCAATACAATAAAATAATGTCTCTATTATGATAAAGTAATAATTGCCTCTCACAACACCTATATCATGAATGTTGCAGCACATAAGATGGTAAAGGGGGGGGGGGGCAGGGAGGGCTTAAACTCGACACCTATACGCCAAGTAAAGCATCATAATCGTTTTCGTTCCTCCATACAATCCATCATCTCCCCCACGCACTCCATCCCTAAGTTGTTTTACGGGGTCTTGGAAGGTTCATCACAAACTATCTTATTAACTCTTTCTTCCCCTCCAAGCCCTAATCTTTCCACCTTCTTCCACCCCTTCTTCGCCACCCCTGCAATGTTACACATGGTTCACTCCACGCACAGATTCATCTCAATCCAACCGTGGACTGGGCTAACATAAATAACGTCATCTCCAAAGGAGGCCTCTCACCCCCCATACATATATTTGCTTCTAACTAGCAAACTGGATCTGAAGAAAAGCCTGGTGAAGTGTTACATCGCTTTGTTTGGAGCCGAGACACAGACCATGAGGAGAAAATAGAACATATATTTTGAAATATTTGAGATGTGGTGCTGGAGAAAAACATAAGAAATAAAGTGGACATATTGAGTGACCGATGACGTTCTAAGAATAGTAAATGAAAAAAGAACTATTCTTCAGTTAGTCCTACGAAGAATGGCCAACTGGATGGGTCACATTATGAAAAGAAATGGCTTATTGAGTGGAGTCCAAGCAAGTAAAGAAGTTGAAGTTTCAATATCTAAAAAAAAAGAAAATGGTGATAGGGCATGCCGTAGGACTCAATTTGAACAAGGAAATGGACTTTTTGAAAGACAGAGCACCTAATAATAATAATAATAATAATAATAATAATAATAATAATAATAATAATAATAATAAATTTAAAAAAATATGCTTGATATCTTATAAACTAAGATCGGCTGATCACAGAAAGAACATTATTTTGACAGTTTTAAAAGTAATTAGGCCGACTTTCATTTACTCATTTGACAAGTCGTAGGATCTGCATCTGTGACTTTATATTCCCATTTGGACGGTTTCTAAGATAAAGGGACCTTTAATTTTTTTACAAGTGTTGGCTACTCTTTATTAATTTTTTTATATATTCTATAAACATAATGTTTTAACTGAATTGATACGACTATTAGATTTAATTTATGCAGTCTGTATCTTACCTCCCGCCCTAAAAGAAAGCCACATATTACAATTAATAGAGTAAGGAAAATGAAATGAGATTAAAATGTTTCCCCATTTTCGTGGAGGGGGATTGGAAAAATAGTTGGAGGGAAAATAACCTCCTTACAACCTACTTTGACTCAAACCCAAAATCATCGTTGACCCAGACAATACGAAACTGATACCTTTCCCCCTTCGTATCCACTGATGGTTTATATGAAGCTATTTACCATTTGTATAGGGAATTTTTTTTTTTATCCAGTTAGTAAATATTTTAAGTTAGGTGTGTGATATTGGAAGAACTGTCATATGTTAATCTAGTTTGTAAGCCGTGTATTGATATAATATTTGCGTATAGACTGTAGACCATGAGTCAGCAACTAGAAAATCTTACGGCAATTTTCAATCGATCACGTAAGAAAAAACATCCCCATTAAAAGCTGAGTTTTATCAACTATTTCTTCATCTCTGATAATGGAAGAAAGGTTTTTTTCTACTAAATTGTTTTCAGCACATTTATTAAGTTTTCCCAGGTCTTTAAAACGAAAGTAGTAATTCAGATGATATTATAACGTAAATTGTAAACGTCACTAAAACACTTATTATTCCAACAACACATTTTTAGGAAAATATTTGACAAGGCAATCTTTGTAAACATTGAAAAATTGAGGTTTAACTTGATAAATTAGTTTGAACATTTGGATTTGCTTCGAAGTAGTCAAATATGATTGAAACGTCAGATAAATTAAACTCACATAGGTTACGGGAGTAATGGGGTAGGGGGAGGCGGGGGGTCTGTGTTTGATTACCGGCTGGGTGTATTTAGTTTTCCATGAATGGGTTCTAACTCAACCTGCACGCAAATACTGGTACCTACACCTCCTCTAAATTTTACAACCATAATTCCTACCACATTAGTATAAAATGACAATTCTTTTGGTATAGTGGTCAGAGTTCCTAGCTACAGATCCAAAGGTCCCGGATTCGATACCCGGTGCTTCCTAATTTTTCTGTGAAGTTTGGATGGGGTCGAACTTAGCCTCGCGAGCAGCTACTTGAACAAGGAAATAACAGCTCTGATCTAAAAAATTGAGATTAACGGCCGGAGTGTTCGTTGGGCTGATCGCATGGCACCTTTTATCCACATAATGTGCACTGTATTCGACAAAATATGGCTCGATTTATTTGGGCTGACGCCATGGAGAGTTGGTGTAACATCGCGGATAGCCCGGACGACTAGTAGAACGCTGCACACTCACAATTTGGAGTTAAGTGTCTCTCTTCTAGTGTTCCCCAAAGTTGTTCCCCTCGCTAAAGGGTGTGCACTCTTCGAGAATAATTAGTTTCCAAAGTGTCAGGAGGCAAAGAAAGAAGAGGGGAGTGAGTTGCTTGGAGAACCCCGTCCATGCTCTGATGAGGAAGAGGAGAAAGTGGGGGAGCAGAAGGGTGAAGAGGTGAAGAGAGAGGCCTGCGCAGATTTATGTTGGAAGAGTTTGCCATCCATCCATTAGTCAAAATACAAGACATGAGAGAAAATAATATTCAGACAGGTTGATTATTTTTTGAGGATTGTTAAAAAGGGGGTAAGGGAAAGACCTTGCATGCCAGGTGACAAAAGAGGAAACAAAGAAAATATATGTTTTTAAATAGTTGACATTTTAAAGTAATTTTTGGCTTAACATTTTGCCATGATTAATCTGCATCAAGGATCATTGTTATTAGATGTTTGGTCTTAACGACAGTCTGTGAACTTAGACCACCAAAGCACCCAGAATTATTTTCTTTCCTTCAAGACATCTAGTATTTGAATCCTCCTTCTTCCTAAGCTCCTTTCCCCCTCAACCTTTCCTTCTATGATGGTGCGCGAAGGCAGTTCCTCCTAAGGATGTGTCCGATCCAGTTTACTTTGTTCCAAAGAATCACATCCCAAATAGTTCTCTTTTCGCCCACTCTTCTTAGGACTTCTTCGTTAATTGTCACCTTGTTTGTCCACTTGATTTTCTCAAATCAAGTAAATAAAGCAACAAGGATAATCATTTTATTATTTTAAAAAAGGGGCTCCCCCTCCCATCATACAGCATCTCTTACTACCAATCCTGGCTGTCAGTCATACTCACCTCATTAATGTAAATATACAAAGGTCGAATCCTAGAGGGAATGTATCCAGATTTGCTTAAAGGTAAGATTGGGAAATCATTTAGAAATCAAATAAGAAATCTCGTTACATCCAGCGGAAAGTCAAGCTCCTACCTCTTTCCTCGACCGGAAAACTGAACGAAACTGACGCCTTTATAAGCGTGATCAATGGTATGGGTTCTTGTTCATCAGAACCGTATATATAGTCGAGATTCAAACGTCAGCCACTCCCCCCCCCTACCCCCTATTAGTCGTGAACTAGATAAGGCCATAGTGTAATCAGTCAAGGTAATACTGCTACCTCTCACAATAAACAGTGTGTCCCTGAAGTTTGTGTCATAAAACGTAAACAAATTAACATGGGAAAGTATATCTTAACATTCTGTTGCGTCACAGGAAGACAACGCATACTATTGAGTCATATAAAAATACACCTTGGACTTTCCCATTTCACACCGATTGAGACCCTAGAGAGAACAAATTAAGTGAGATAAAAAAAAAAGATAGACCAGAAATCGAAAAAAAAGGAGATAGTTCAAAGCTTCCCAGGATTTGTCGACATATAATCGATATAATGTCCAACACGATTCTCGCATTTTGACCTCTTGAAACCGCTCTCTCCCCCCTTCCACTCTATCCCCTTACCACCTCCCCCACCCCTACTATATTATTCAGTGACGTCACACGTCCACTTGCCAACATCCTCTCTACCTACCCCTGAAACTTAAAAAAAAACCTCACACAATCACTTCACTTTCTGACACTTTTTTTTTCCAAACACCCTCAACCACTTTCTGTCCCACTATCTACAGCCGCTCCACCGCCCCCATCCCCCCAAAGTAACGTTGTATTACTACGCCAATGTTCCTAATTTTTTTAAAAACCTTTCTTCTCCCTCTTTTATGTAATTTTTCAGAGACTTATTTTTTAAAAAGAATTGTAGTTATGAGAAGACATTACACTAGCACAAAAAACAAAATATTATTTCACCTTCAACTCACTTCCCCCCATCCACCCCGTCTTCCATTTTTTTTTTAGTCCAAATGTTACGAAATGCTTAAATTTGTAACAATGCAGACAGTTTTTAGAGGTATCATTTTTATATAATAAGAACTTCGGGGTAAGGCTTAGTTTGGCATTTTGTTTTAATTATAAAATAAAACCTAGCCTCACCCCCATCCCCTCACATCCTATCCCTCATCGTTGCGAGAAGTTAATTCCCTTGGTATGACATGTCAGGTTGGACCCAAGGTGGTTGGAGGAGAAGGGGGGGGGGGACGTCGAACGGAAAGACATGTTAAAATAATTCATCCGATATGTATAACAGTTCCTGTCAAACTGTTAGAGTTATTCTGTCAAGGTTTAATAATTATATATACACTCGTGAAGGAGAGTAGAAAATTATCTAAATATACATTCGCTATAAACGCCCCCTTAAATCACTAGGATTAAACTTCAATTTCATTTTTTTTAAATATATCTCTCTGAAATCTTATATAACATTTATCCAACAAATTTTGCTCATTTTAATGAGTACTACAATATCCTACACTTAAAGGCCCATTTTATTTATCCCCCCCCCTTAATAACCCAACATCAAAGACAGTTTTTTTTTTTGGACCCGCCTCATTGGCGTAGTTGGCTAACGTGCTTGTCGTGTTGAGCTCGACTGCTGAGGATGAGGAGATCGAGGTTCGAATCCCGGTCAGGTGAACTGGGGGTGGTTTTCCCTAAATGTTTTTCCATTCTCCCTCCACGCAAATGGGGGTTAACTTCCTCTAATTCAACCTTCCCAATTCCTAATCCATTAGCGTAATTAGTACTTAAAGCGTATAACCCGAACGGGTAGAAGACGCGGTGCTAAATAATAATTATTTTTTTTTGTCACCACGTCTCACTAACGTTCAGGTTATATTCATAAATGTACCCGAGTTTTGGTGGAGAGTGGAAAACCATTAAGAAAATAATATTCTCAGTATACTAGACCAGGATTTTAGCTCCAAGCTCACCGTCATCGTCGGTACAGTCTATTTCGAGAGTAACACCTTAAAGTCTTAAACCATTCATCCACCGAAGTGGGTGAAGACAGATTATTAATGGAGGCTCATAAAATACACGGTAAAAATGATCGCCTAGTGGTTTTTATCGTCGGTGTTGTTTTCTTCGTCACGTGATACTCCTGACAGGGGGACATACAGTGATGAGCAAGGTTCGATCCCTCGGCATCTTAAAGGATCCTTCTCGTGAGTCCCGAAAGACAAGGGGCGTTGTTTCCACGAGTCGTCCGTCACGTCCTCACACGTCTCTCCCTGGGGTCCCGGGCGAACAAACACACTTCCACCCACGTCGTGACATATCACACCGGGGTCCAGCATGTCGCGCCCTTGACTCATTGGTGGTATCTCTTCCGTCACTCTTGTATCCGCAGTAAGGGGGCTCCGATTCTCTGGTATGCTTAGTAAGAGGACTATGTCACTCGTGTATCCACGGTAAGAGGTCGACTATCGTGTATCCACGGTAAGAGGTCTATGTCACTCTTGTGTCCACGGTGAGAGGTCGACACTCGTGTATCCACGGTGAGAGGTCGACTATCGTGTATCCACGGTAAGAGGTCTATGTCACTCTTGTATTCACGGTGAGAGGTCGACACTCGTGTATCCACGGTGAGAGGTCGACACTCGTGTATCCACGGTAAGAGGTCTATGTCACTCTTGTGTCCACGGTAAGAGGTAGACACTCGTGTATCCACGGTGAGAGGTCGACACTCGTGTATCCACGGTAAGAGGTCTATGTCACTCTTGTATTCACGGTGAGAGGTCTATGTCACTCTCGTATTCACGGTGAGAGGTCTATGTCACTCTTGTATTCACGGTGAGAGGTTGACACTCGTGTATCCACGGTGAGAGGTCGGCACTCGTGTATCCACGGTGAGAGGTCGACACTCTTGTATCAAGTGTAAGGTAAAGTATGCACAACAGAATATTGCATGCAATGTAAATAAAAGTCTAGCGCCTTAGACCCCTCAGTCCCTATAGTGGGTGACTACATAGCACCCTCTCCACCTCCTCACACACAATGTTGGTCCGGTTGTCTAAGAACCTGTAGACACATTGCTTTATGCTTGACCGTTCAAAGCTAGGTTAATATGTATATATTGTATGGATTCAATTAACGTGCTTAAAAAGTGCACATTAATTAGTTCGATCGTAACTATTAGTAGTTCTATGTACAGTAATCTTTCTCATCTTCCATGTTCTTACCGGTATACAGTCATAATATTTCTTTTTGGATTTCAAGTCAAAATATCTCCCATAATTTCTCTTTGGATTTCAAGTTAATATTTCTCTTTAGTGATCAAGTTAAACAGAAAACAAATAAATAGTATTTTTATTAGTTAATTATATATTCAAAGATAATAACAGTTGGTCACGTGGTTTAAGATGTAAGTCTCACAATAGATGCCTATGTTTAAAATAGCACATCCTTGGTACTTGATCGATTGCTTAGAATTACAAATTCAAATCACTTGAGATTAACCACTAAACAAAAAACCTTTTGAGCGGCCGATATATTAAAACGAATAGCCTAAAGAAAAACTATGTAAATACATTGTTTGGTCTTGTTTCAAAGAATGTCCCTGCCAAATCTCGTTAAAATTGGTCAACGCTTTTGTCAGACTTAATAAGAGTCAGACTATATTCCAAACGGTCAAGCTAAAACAGGACCTCACTACGCTCGATATATAAATAATGTTTGACTATCTGAAGATTAAAATATGTGTTAGAGAAATTTAATTAATTAATTTTGGGCATTTACCCAAACACTGCCTTTACCATTGCCGCAGAACTTTATTTCTTTACCTTGTGTGTGAATCATTCGGTCATTGGTTGGGTATCGTGTAGGGAGGGGAATCCCCTTCATTCTCTAGATATCGATTTTAATCCCAAAGTTTTGTTTGATTGTTCGATGGCTGCATTTTTACATATTGACATTTTAGGGGGAGCAGAACCATGGCTTCATCCCGTTCTCGAAATTAGAGTCACGTTCGTCCTGATACAGGAATAATGAGGATCAGTCCCTCCCTCCAGACACATGTCATAAAACAGTATCATTCCAGTTTCAATGATGGGGAAAGGAGGGGGGGGGGTATGCTCACGCGATACAACTGTACAACGTAATAAAACACACAACAGTAACACACTCTCTCTAACCTTTGCCTTCAAATAACAATACCGGGTTAATATTGGGCTTAGAAAAATGGGAAAAGGTTTTTCGGGAATCAAACCACAAAGTTGCAAAAATTACCTCGGAAAAATGTTGATAGTCCGTTTTTTTTTTTCAGTAGGAAGAATCTTAACTGTTGGTTTGATAAGTTATTAGATCTACTTGAACATTTTCTACTTATTGGTAGCGGTGAATATGCCAACCGTCTCCTGAGGTTGGGCACTGTTTAGGTACGGTTAATCGTCCCAACGAGAGGATGTGATGACAATGGTGATGATTATGTGGTGCCGGTATAGATTAGACGTCTTAAACCTAGCTTGAGCTTACTAATCAGCTCATGACAACCTTAGAAACAATTCCCCGTCGAGAAGGATACTTATGGTGCCACCGGGAATCGAACTTTGGACCTCTAGATTAGTAGCTAACAATACTGACCACTGGCCCAAGAGAACGGCCTTGCACGTATTTATACGTCAAATCATGTGATCTACCTACAGCTGTCACTTATAATATATATTATCAATGCCTGTCAAATAAAACTAGTAATATAGGAAAATGCTATCATTATTGACTGGAAAAATGATGTATTTGTATTTTTTAAAAGGCCCTTCCTATGAAAATTGGATTGTAAAAGCATTAGGGCCTGGCAGAAGAAAAAAAAAATAGGAACACTTGTTCCGACATTTGTGTGTTGATTTGTTCTAGTGCTCAAATATTTAATGGGAAGACTTGCAAAGAGAAGAGAGGTTATTTTATAACTAGATTATCTGTATGGAAAAAAAAGTAGGTTTGGAAGTAAAACGAAAATTTGTTTTTGCTTTCAATAATGACTAATTGTAAGGATCTACTTCCGCATAGACTACTTTTTGAAAGGCAATGTAAGTCGAAGCGGAGCTTGAAGCAAGAGAATGAAAATCGAAAACTAATTCAATGGTAAGGTTTTTGTTTCAGACTTTTAATTTTTAAATTATCCATATAGTTGATGAGGAAATACAAAGCACACTATTCTATGTAGATATATAATTATATGAATCTATCCACGCATAGATTATATAATTAATTTAACCAACAGTAGCTGATATGTTCATTATATATCCCAGGTTTTCTAGTACAAAAAACTCCATGGCGTCAGCCCGCAAGTGAGCTCTACCAACCGTGCTGCCACTGCATGTTGGCGAAGATGTGCCAACATTTGTGGATAGAAGGTGTCGTGTGGTCAGCATAACAAACCCTCCGGCCGCTAATATCTGTTTTCTAGAGTGGAACAGCTACTTATTTATTCAAGTAGCTCATCATTTGACCTCATGAGGTTGAGTTGACCCCGTTCCAGACCCACTGCTTCACAGAAAAATCTGGAAGTGCCGGTAATCGAGCCCAAGTCCTCTGGATCTGAGGATGAAAACTCCGAGCACTAGACCACAAAGGCGGTCTATTTCTAAAATGTTTTAAGGATGCGAAGGTTGTTGTGTGTCGGAAGTCGAGGAGATTTGAACTTACACCTTGACATAAGCTTCACACATCTTTAATGAATTTTAGATGTATTATTTTTATCACTGCAGCGGAATGTAAACAGTTTTTTCATTGATTCTACTAAAAATTTGAATGCAATGAACTGTGTAATTCTATCAATTATACAATTACATTGAATGTACGATCAGTCACGTCCTTTGTTACACGAAGAGTCCTTCTTTTTATACGTATACAATGTTATCTTATTTCACAGTGTGGACCCAGACAGCGTCGATCCTTCACTTAGCGGAAATAAAACACACTTTTATACGTGACAGGAAGTAATTGAAACGATTGCTCAGAGTGATAGTGGTACAGGGCATATCATTTAACAGATGAATATAGCGTTAGTAACATTAGTAACCGACATCCACCTAAGCAGTAGCACAACGTGTAGCTATAAACTGGATATGTTCGAACGACTGTCGGGATTTCTTGCTAATTATATACGTTACAAAACTAGTATGTCACGCAATGAGGTTTGTACTCGGGATCAGTGGTGGCTAGTGTATAGGTACTGCAGAACTGCAGCACCCCCTATTTACACTTGATATTATCGATAACATTTAATATAATGAGTCCCTTTTTTCTTTAATTCTTTCTTTATTTTTGTAGTACAATATATATTTCTTGAGCTTAATTTCAGTACTTCAGTAGCCATCACCCAGTTTATAAAAAAGATACAAAAATCTTTGTATGGAAATGTGCGTTTCACAGTGCCAGTGACGTGGTGTTTGACTGCTGTACGCATGCGCACATAGGAGGGAGGTGGAGAGGAATGCGGGACTGCCAGGTAGAGAGAGCACTGTTGCTCTCGCAGTTCCGGCTCTGGCGTGATGGTGGAAGGAAGTGTTTTTTTTACTTAGCGTGTGTTGTGCTTAAAAAACGTGTACCATATTCTTTAATGTTATAAAAGTGTAGAAAAGTGTAGAGTTAGATTATTGTTCTGCTTCCAGCTATTCTATTTATTCATTTTTTTCTGTTATTTTATTTAACAGAAATATTCAATGCGCTTACAGTACTTTCATTGTGGAAAAATTTCTTCAATTGTCATCTAAAGATTAAGGAGAAAATTATTGAACTTTTTGTGCAAATTAAACAAGAATGAATTTCATTTTTAAATGAATAGATCAAGCTTTAACTGTAACCGTTTAAGTAAAAGTAAGTAAAAACAAAACTTTTTTGTTAAGATTTTATCAAGTTCGTGAATAAATTTTCTTTTTATACAATTTTTTTTCTTTTACACAATTTTAAAACTAGAGCTAAAAAATGTCTGGAGTAGCAAGCGTCCCCACTAATTTTAGCTACGATCCGCCACTGCTTGGGATTTTGATGGAAGGGGATAGAAAGACAGAAGAAATATCGGATTCTTTCCTGTCCTTTAAAACATATACTGTTATTATAGAGAAATTTCCAAAGGATTTCAATAAAGGTTGTTTTTATTAATAAGAAGGATGGCTTTTGTGTGGAAGTTGAATTTACTTAACAGTAACCTTAGTTTTTAAATTTCATTATTATTAAGTGCCACATCAAAATGTGCTGCTAACACACTCTGTAAAGTATTTTAAGGTTTAATGACTGGAAGTTTCTAATATTAAATTATGTTTATATAATTTGGTGCTCTTTTTGGGGGGCATAGAAAGTATAGGGGTTAGGAGTGACGCCCGAAATCGTAATAATGAGTGCACTTTGATAGTGGGTTGTCAATCGTACTGACACTAAATGTATTTTCATTGAAAGTGATTACGGTATGTTTTCTCATATTGTAAAATAAAAGTACCTACTTATTTCGCTTTTAGATGTTTATTAATCTTAAATAAAAAAGTTTTCTAAATACCTCCTCAACTTTTGACGTAAGCGATATTGATCGTAGAGTTGCGTCCATACCACCCTCCACCTCCCTATAATCCTTCCCCTTCCTCTATTCCATAAAAAAAAAGACAAAAGACTAGGAGAAAAACACACTCAAGTTTTGACAAGAAAAACTCCTTTTCCCTTCCATCTTTCTTTTTTTTCCTTCAACCCCTTAACATGTCCGCCATCTTGTAACTCACGAATGGATGAGCAGAAACAAGACTAAAAGGAGGAGACAAAGAATAAAAAGAATAGAAAAAGAAGATTATGTTTTTGTTGGATTTTTGGGTGGAAAGGGTGAAACCTCCCTAACGTCTGTGTGTTTTTTTTTTCTTCCACCTTCTTCGTAGCACCGCGAAGACAAGCCCTAGCGACATCGAAAAATGGGAAGAACTGGATCCGATAGAGTCTAGGTCGGTCATGTCACCTAAACCACGTCACATCACGCACGTACAAGAGGGATGTAGATAGACACAGGGGAGGAGTTGGGTGAGGGGGGTTAGGGGTTGAGGATAGTCTGTGAGAGGTGGAAGGTATTCGATTGAAACTGGTTCCTACAAGAAGTGGTGGTGGTGGTTTCAGGTAAGACATCGCACTTTTTGTTTTATTTGTGTGAAAAGACACACAAAAGTTTTACTTACACTTTATTGCACCCCAAAGATCATAGCCAAAATAAACTTATCCGCATAGTTTGTCCCATGCCCTAAGCGTCACTTTCGTGTTAAGATTGTATTGCTAATGATGAGAATATCGTGGTTCAAACCCCAGCCGAGTAATTAGAAAACGAGAGGCTTACCCTCAACTCTCCCTCTAGTAAATAGTACAACCTATTTATCATGTAGACCACTCCCAAGATTAATAATTTTTAAACCGTGCTATTTTCTAGGATATAAAAATCCGTTAAAATCACTCTTAACCACGAGAAATGACCATATACCATTTAGATAGCAAGTTTAAAAGAAATACAGAACTATATAAACCTCATTTTTTTGAATTTGGATCCAAGCCAAACGTTTAAATCTATAAAAATCTTTAGGTGGAAAATGATAACGGTTGTTAATATGATAAAGAAAATATTTAAATGTTTAAAAAATCCTCGGTGGAAAAATTTACATTTTTCGATTAAATAATTACTTATTGGGTCTTCATTAAGTCCGTTGTAGTAGATACGTAACTTATCCACAAATCTAAAATGTATCTGGTTAAATTACAGGGTTACAGGATAAATGCACTATCTTGGTGGTAGGGTTGGATGCGTGGTATTAGATCATTCAACTTTTAAATGTTATCTTATCATTTTAGTCTTGAATCTGCTCATATATTCGTGAGATACATGATGGAAAACAGATTGGGGGGGGGGGGGNNNNGGGGGGGGAGAAAACTGGAGGCCAAAGGAGTTTTTCTTTTTTCTTGTCAAAATAGTTACATTTTTTCGCAGGAGATGTTTGGGGTATATTTATTCGTTAAAAAAAATTCTACACTACGATCACACAGCCAACGAAGGAAGTAGGGCAAATTATATTTACTCCGCTGTTATCGTTTATTATTCTTTTGTGTATTTTACTTTCCTTGGCTTGTTGGCCAAGAAGAAAAATTATACTGAGGCGTTATCTTATTTTTCTGAGGATTAGATGAATACGTGACCGATAATATCGGGGATAGAGATTGGGCCTAAATGTATATATTTAGTGATGTTTCCTAATAGTGACGCAATGGCAAGTCAAGATAGGATATCCCATGTTAATGTATTTGTGTTTTCTCCGGCGAGTTTTAAAGATATAACATTGAATCAAAAAATACAAGTCCTTAAATAATTTTAAAATATTCCCACATCATGACAAAGTAATTTTTTTTATTCCTGAGTGGTTATTTGTATAAACATTTTTATTTTAAATTGTATAAAACTCGGGCTATTTGGTTTATTCCTTAAAATAGCCAGTAGAAATCTTCCTGTCAGGTTGTAAATAGAAAAATACCTTGAAGCATATGTATTTGCTATATTAGGAAGAACTAACCAATATTCCTTGAAATCAGTCAATGATGTCCAGGCACAATTAGTATTATTATTATTAGCACCGCGTCTTACTACCCGTTCGGGTAATACGCACTTACGCTAATGTGTAATGGTAGGGTGATTGTGAGATGGAATGGAGGACCTACAGTTTAACGTGGAATCCGAACCACGGTGGAGGCCTGGCAGTCCTCACGTTCACAAGATGTCTTGTCAGAGGTGAAGGAAGGGTTTGGTAATCAGATAAATCTTTGCCGGGACCGAGGATTGAACCCCGGCCGCCAGCATAGAGGTCTGACACCTTACCCCTAGACCACCAGGTCACCCCACAAATAGTAGAGTGGGTGTGTATACTCGTCGACGGAAGAGGAGAATTTCTATTTGCAGGATTAACAAGAGGCCTCGCAGGGCGAACTGCTAATTTTCTTGCTTCTATTTATATTTCACACATTGGTGTCTAAATGTGCTTAGGTGCGTCATTTTTATAGCAAAACTTTTTTTGGCTAAAATAAATAAAATATTGATTCAGTACAAACATAAGAATTTAATTTTCTTCAAATTTTGATATCAAAAGTGGTTGAATATCCACCATGAGTATGGCGGCATTAGATGAGAAAAATTTTAATGAAGAAAAAAAAATTGTCATTGAATTCCAGGTCAACCTTAACAGATATCCAAGAAATGTTGAGTTCCCCATATAAAGAAAATTAAATTATATGTTTGTGTTGGATCAATATTTTATTTATTCTGTCCAAAAAATGTTTTGCCGTAAAAACTGGAAAAAACACCAGATTTTCCTCGCTTCTCCTTCCACACCACCTTAAGATGCAGCCTGCTTCGAGAAATAGCTTCAAACTTACCTAATAGATAGACAACATTGTCAAATCACATTCCCTTTCATCCCACCAGAACTCGCCAGAGAGAAGTGTTGCAAAGTCAACTAAATAAAAGAGAAAAATTCCCCTTGTAGCCACTTAGTATCGAAAGAGTGACTTTCAGATCAAGAGTCAGGCGCCCTAACCACGTTTTCCAGCCTTTCCAACGGTTTCTCATGTTAACTGCAATGTTTTTACTATCACTAATTATGGTTTTAAAAGTCACTTTAGTTTTATCTATCAATAAAACATAGCGTGCCACCACTTGGAGATAGGTTGGACATATTATATTTTCTTTACATAGGAAGTCGTTATTTTCCAGCTGTCGATTATTGCGAAAAGTCAACATGTTGTTTATGGCCTAAAACACACAGCGCTTGCGTGCCGCTAGACTTGTAATTGTCGACATTAAACCGAAGCGTGAAACCTCACCAGAAAGGTAGGTATATCAAGTTGTGAGGACTATTCATAAATACCCTAGTAACTATTTATTTTTCTGCTGTAATATTTTATTTAGGATCCACAGCCACTTTAGTATATATTCTTTACTAGAGAGCATCAAAAGCGCATGAAAATATGGATCAAAGACGTGCCTAGACCTTGTATCAAAAGCTAACAGGGAAAGAGGAACTGCATAATTTGTCAACATGGCAAACATATTATGCCCACAGGGATGGCAGAAATTAGCCATCACGTGGAATGTAACTCTCCAAAGTATAATTGGCAAACGGTTATAGCTTATTATCATTTGCTGTTAGGCTACGCTAAGCTATTCCGATGTCAACAAGTGGTATTCCTCGTAGGCCGCGTGGTCTGACGCGCTACTCTCGCAGTAGGCTAGACTACCGATGACGGGGAGATTATTGAATTTCGAATCTTGGTCGGATGTACTGAAGGTGGTTCCCAAAAATATTTTTTCACTCAATCTCCACGCACATGCTGGTACACTTTATATATATAATATATAACCCTACTCATCCCTTATACCATTAGAATAAATAGTACGTAAGCGTATATAACCCGAACGTGTAATAAGACGCGATGCTAAACAAAACCTTTGTTTCCAAATGGTGTTTAGAGATTAATGGTGCGTTTTATTCAAATATAATGTGCGCTTATGATGTACTCCAAAACACAAATTCTTCCCGGGCGCTTTCATACGTAGCCATTTTTTATTTACCGCTTCAAACTTAATCCCATTGATATTATTTAAATATAGCTCTGTGGGTATGCGTTAATATCTGTCAACCAATTTAATTTTAAATGGTTAAAACTATAAAAGGACACTCAATATTGGTCAATTCACGACTTGTTATTTATTCCCCTGTAATTTTGACTCATCTAAGCCCCCTTCGTTTGGCAATCGTTCCCGCGTCAGCCTATAATTCTAAATTGAACAAATTCCGTGTTCCAAGCTATAAATTAAACATGTCCCTATTTTCTATGGACCATTGTTGAAATAAAACATCATGTTGGCACCATTTCGTGCTACAGTAGGCCTAATTTTGTTCGATCACAGCCCGGTGCAAACAACAACCACAAACCGGCCCACTTCAATGGCCAAAGTCTCTAAGGAGTCAGGGTTCAAATCTCAGTTGGGTGTAATAAGGGTGTTTGTTCCTGTATAGTTTTACAGTCTTGCCTCGTGCAAATGCGGGTATACTTCCTATAATTCTTCTTATTTCTAATATATTAGCGGAATTAATGTATTCGGAAATCCTGAACGGGTTAGAGAAGAAAAATCCACTGTAAAAGCGTAAAAACAGTTGTAGGAATACTGTCTTACACTCGAAGTAACTGAATGGGTGGCATTTAAAAAAATGTAATAATAATATTATAAAGTTAAAACAATGTCATGTCAACATAAAAACATGCGATGAATGAATAATAATTAGCGTCATTTCTTATCATTCGAGTGACAGTGTATGTATTTCACTCAAAAAAATTATTAAGACTTTCACGTTTTCGATCAGGTTGGCACCAACGTCGTGAACCGCTGTCGTTGTCTTCAAAGATAACGTTCGACTGACCTTGCTTTCCGTTCACACTAAACTATAGTAATAACACATTTACTTCAGGGGCTGAATGGTCTAGGGCGTCACTCTTGTCTTGGTAAGATCAGGGTTCGAATACCGGTTGGGTCCACCGAAGGTGGTTTTCCCTAAATTGTTTACCGCTCTCCTTCCACGTGAATGCGGTTAAATAATTTCTGTAATGCTTCCATCATTATCCCTACCCACCATTAAAGTAAATATCTTACATGCGTATAGAGTGATAAGTTAGTAGGACACGATGATATTTTTAAAAAAAAGTAAGAACAGTCAGGGGCAAGGCCATGCCCGGGAATAACTTCCGTTCAGAGAATAATATGTACAGTAGAGTCACAGGGGTCGAACGCGCTTTAATTATTACGATAATTATAAGATAGAAATTATTTTGTAACAAATGAGTAACACAAATAATATGATAGTAGTTTTTATACTTTAAGACGTATAAAAACAAGTTAACCTAATCGTGAATGCATTTCTCCAAACGGGGATTTCTATTTTTCTGAATTATATAATTTAAGGTTTCTTTTAGGTACAATTTGAGCATATCATTGGGGGGGGGGGGAGGCCTTCCCCCTTTACTCCCCCAAACCACCACTAACGACGTCCATGAGTAGAGTTTCAATAAATCTCAAGGTATATACCGCTGGTCCACCGATGCGAGTAATATATAAATATAGGTTTTCATAAAAAAAAATTACTTTTAAATTTTATTGCACTTATAAATATGATGTACAATTTAAATATCAGTAGGCTACAGCCAATTTAGTATATAAATACATTTTGTTTGGAGCCTCCTAAATGAGTTAAGATGTGAAATAATATGAAATGAGGTACATTATCTTAATTTTATTTGTTTTACTTTAGGGCACTGGGGTGACCTGGCGGTCTAGGGGTAAGGTGTCGGACTTTTGTGCTGGGGTCCGGGGTTCAATCCTCGGTCCCGGCAAAGATTTATCTGATTAACAAACCCTTCCTTCCCCTTTGACAAGATATCTTGTGAATGTGGGGAATGCCAGGCCTCCACCGATTCCACGTTAAACTGTAGGTCCTCCATTTCATCTCACTATCACCCTACCATTACACATTAGCGTAAGTGCGTATAACCCGAACGAGGTAGTAAGACGTGGTGCTAATAATAATAATAATAATAATAATAATAATAATAATAATTTAAGGCACTGCGTACCGTAATTTAGTTTTTCCTGCTTTTGCTGATTCATTTTGTACAAAAATAATGATTTGTATTTGTAGTTTCTAAATTGTCAAATGAACTCATTCGAGACCTTTCATACGTGGCCGTCTCATGACCTCAATATAATTACCGTCTACACCCTCAACCTAAGCTTATAAACATGATATGCATGTTACCTAAAAGGTTTAGGCCTACAAAGGTGATTTGCTCGTTAAAGTAGTATACTGAACCAATTATATAAGATAATGCATTAAAACTGCCCGTTAAAGTAGTTTACGTATTTGCTGAGACATGTTGAAAGTATTCCTTGATTTATATACAACTTGCCCTATGAAACCAAACTATAAATTTACTTGTAGAAAAAAATTGTTAATGTTTAAATTTAACTTATAATCCTTTTTTTATAACTGCTTCTTACTACCTGTTCAGGTTATATGCCTGTACTAATTACGTTAATGCGATAGAGATGGAGGTTTAATCTCATAGGAAGTTTACTCGCATTTACGTGGAGGGAGAGTGGAAAACAATTTTTGAAAAATCGCCATAAGTATACCCGACGAGGATTCGAACCCCGATATACCTGTCAACGGCAGTCTAGTCTAATAGAAGAGTGATGTCTCAGACTATGTGACCACCAAACAGGTAACTTGTAGTTACATGTGTTTACTTGTAGTGTTATGGAACATAATTTCCTCATTTCTTGCAATCTACAAGTGAATTCTCTTGTGAAATTGTAGACTTGTAGCTTAATGAAATATGAAACAGCCCCCCCCCGCCCCCCC
>CABFVX010000871.1:52057-91115 GCA_902151425.1 Timema shepardi
CGAAAGTGGTACCTTCACGATACTTGTATTTCTCTCGTTGCCAATGACACGAGCAGACAGGCACCATCCCTTAATCTGGCAGCAGATGTGAGTGTATACGGGAGGGGGAGAGCACTCCCTCATTTGTTCAGGCGAGCAGGGAGGGAGGGAGGGTAGAAAAGAGATCAGACATAAAATAAGGGCTGAATGAAACAGAGATGATAATTAAAGGGACGCCTGAGAGAAGAGCATGCAAGCCAGGCAACAAGATGCGCGCGCAGACAGACTGGCAGGCAGGCACGGTCCCCACTAATACACTGCATATGATGAATAGTCTTTTAATTACATTTTTAAAGTCAAGAGATCTTCCCTTCCTCTCCCTCCAGTTCTCTCTCTCTCTCTCTTCTCGTTTTATGGTTTCCTTGTTGCTTTTCCAAGTTATACAGAGTTGGTAAAATTATTTTATTTATCTATCTCAAGGATTGGAAAGGTTGAATTTAGAGGAAGTGTACTTTACATTTGTTTTGAGGAAGAGTGGAGAATTATTTAGAAAAAAAAAAATCCACCCTCTGTACACCCAACCAGGATTCTAACTCTGATCTCCCCCGTCATAGGCGGTACAGTACATTGCGAAAGTGGTTCCATAGACTTGTGGTCAGCTACCTCCGGCCGGGGGACTAATTTTATCCGACCTACAAAAGATTTAGAAAAAATAATTGCGTTATAAAAATATACTAATAATTGAGTATTTTATGAGGAAAACCAGGCTAACATTTTTTTTTATACCATCTCACCGATATTTTTTTTCCCTCCCCAAACACATACCAACTGATATCAACTGGACAATCTTGTGGCAATTTTCTGTCGATCGTGTAAGAAAACCAAACTTTCATTAAAAAACATCTTTTGAGTCCTCTAATTTCGCAAATAAATCAAATACTTTCAAATAATATTTAAGTATAGCCAAAATTACCCTCATCGGTTGTAATCGGCAATGTTATACAAAATAAGATAGCTTAATATAAAAATATACCTTTTAAAAAAAAGAGAAGGTACAAAAGTATTGGAGGTTGTATTGAATTTGAGGAATAGCCATATATATATATATATATATATATATATNTATATATATATAAATTAGCGTTTTATCGTTATTGATAACATATATTAAGAGTGAAAACTACAGATAACATTACTCTACGTAGAGATATATAAAAATAATCCTTTTATCTAAATTTAAAAAAAAAATGTCCTTCCGTTCTAAATAGGAATGTCGTTTTTATAACTATGATAAAGCTCTATTTTCATAGGAATAACCTTATATGGTAGGTGTAAAAGCTACTAAATCTAATTTGAAGTATTCATACGTCAAGTAATGTGATCTTTAGAGGTCCCTTTTGATAGATAATATCAATATTTATAAAATAACATAAATGAGGTAATACAATATTTACATCAAAACAAAATGTGTGTTTGTAATATTTAAAAGAGCCTTCTTTTGAAAATTTGTCTGTGCACTTCATGAGGAAGCATCAACAAAGTATAAGCAGATGTTCAAATTTCTTCTTTATTAAAAAATCACCCCCTGCCCCTTTCTGTATGCAAACTACCCTTTCATGAGACTGTATCTTCCCTCTGCACACTATGTTACAATCACAAATTACACACTTTAAAAATAATAATAATAATAAAAGCGTATACGTCAAAGCTGATTAATTCTGTCAGGTCATCAATGTTGCATCACTTTATAGCAGCAGGCATCGGTAGAACCCTCTAACGATGTTGCCTACTTGGAGATTTCAAAGATATTACGCGAGGCGGGTTGAATCTTAATTTGACGCACCTAAGCACTATCACGTGACAATGTGTGAAATAGAAAGATATGGAAGAACGTAAGTAATTTACCCTGCGAGACCCTTTGTTTATTTGCTGATAAACCTTCCCCTCTTCCACTTACGAGTTTACACAATCTCTATACTATTTTCTTCTTGAAAACCATTGACATTAACAAAAAAAAACTTATTTAAGATAAAAATAGAGATTTTGTGACATTGTGGGACTATTTTTAGAATGATTTAATATTCTATAGGGTGACCTGGTGGTCTAGGGATAAGGTGTCAGACTTCTGTGCTGGCGGCCAGGGTTCAATCCTCGGTCTCGGCACAGATTTATCTGATTGCCAAACCCTTCCTTCACCTCTGACAAGATGTGTATTAATCACGACTTGTGAATGTGAGGAATGCCAGGCCTCCACCGTGGCTCAGATTCCACGTTAAACTGTAAGTCCTTCATTTCATCTCACAATCACCCTACCATTACATATTAGCGTAAATGCGTATAAACCGAACGGGTAGTAAGACGTGGTGATAATAATAATAATAATATTCTATAGGTTTTTTCAATGCTATATCTTTATAACTCAATTAATAGGACATTAATATATCAACATGGAAAATATTATCTCGATCTGGTGTGACGTCACAGATCGGTCGCGTCCTTAAAAATTGTATTTGTTGTTTTTGTATAACAGTGACCCGCAACAATGGGCACGTGGAATAAATGTCAGGATCATTTGGATTGGCAGGGAACAGTGAGGTCGGTGATTGAATCCCTGCTAGGTGTACTGAGTGTGTTTTTATTAAAATTGCTTCCCACGTGAATGTGGATACATTTTCTTCCAAAATTGTACCTTATTCATTCATTTCCCGTTATCGTAAGTGATAATTGTGTTAAGGTGGGGTTTTTTTTCGTAATGGTTTCCCACACTCCTTCCAAGCAGATCCTTTTATCTTCCTTTATAAATTCTTTTCTTCCTCATACCTCCGACCACTATCTTAATAACATGAAGATAGACCGATTGGGTAGTATGAGTAATACACGGTGGAGAAAAAAAAACAGTGTTGTTGAAGTTTCTAAGTCTTCCGGCAACGTGAAAGCAAACATTATTATTATTATTATTATTATTAGCACCGCGTCTTACAACCAGTTCGGATTATAGCCTACGCACTTACGCTAATGTGTAATGGTAGGGTGATTGTGATATGAAATGGAGGACCTACAGTTTAACGTGGAATCCGAACCACGGTAGAGGTCTGGCATTCCCCACATTCACAAGATGTCTTGTCAGAGGTGAAGGAAGGGTTTGGTAATCAGATAAATCTTTGCCGGGACCGAGGATTGAGCCCCAGACCCCCAGCACAGAAGTCTTGACACCTTACTCTTAGACCAGATCACTTACTGAAAGCAATCATGTTAAGACTGATTCGGAGTTCACTACAGGTAACATCCCAAGCTATAGCCTAAACAGTTGCTTCGGTGTAGAATGTTCTAGGGCGTCATTCTGTATTGTCGATGACGGAGAGAGTGAAATTCTATTTGCGGCTGAGTGTACTGAGGTTGGTTTTCTCTAAACGATTCTCCACTCTTCTCTAATGCAAATGCAGGTACACTATCTAAATCCTACCTTACTAATTCCTAACACATTAACGTGGTTAGTACAGTCGACCTCGATGATCTTGAGATAAAGTGCTCGCCTCAAGTCCAGATGTTTGTGGGTTCAAGGCCAGCTGGGTTGGGCAGAATTTTCCCTGGGCAATACAAATTTGTAGCACAACTTCCTCTGGAAGGGAAGAAGAACCATCGGGCCCATGTCAATTTTGGCATGTAAGAACCCTGGAAGGTATATTAAAATACTTTTTCTGATAAATTTGGTATGCCCTTTGGCGCTCGCTCGTAGAAATTTTCGTGTGTGGGTATAATCAGTCAGTTCAGAAAGTGCACGTTAAAATACCTCAAATAAATGTATATATTACATGTGCGTATAGCCCAAACGGGTAGTAAGACTTTGTGCTAAAAAAAACCTTGTCAACTTTTAATTTTTTTAAAGGGCTTGTAAGAAAAGTACGTCTCTTGACACTGGAAATCAATTATAATAATCATTATCATCTAACTAAGACAAGCTAAGGTTAAATAAACTCTCAAATCAAAAGAGTCTCATTTTCAACTAAAGCTAAATGTACGCCTCACGTCAAGGACATTGGCCCTATTTGACCGACCTTCTTCTTGCCCGTTATTACTCTTCCATGTGTTGGAATATATTAACGGCCAACATATTTCCTAACGGAGCCTTCCTCTTCTTGCTCCCTTTTAATAAGCTTGGCCTCCCTCTCTTAACACACCCAATCCACCCCCTCCCCCCCAGCCCCATCTTCATACACACGTCCTATCCTCAACACTTTTGCCTGCTTTGACTAATTGATTAAATATTTGCACCCTTTTAACATTGTCGTCTGAAGGGTTCAACACATGGGAAAGTTGAAATCTGCCTGCGCACCAATTAAACCAGCTTTAAGTTAACATTACCTAAGATATTACTTTAGTATGTAAAACCTACTAAGGCATGATTCTAGCAGGAAGCTAATATGAATAGATATAACAAAATTGCAGTAGACTTTGATATTATTTTACTATATAATTTTTATTAGTATTGATGTATTTTAAAATTGGGAGGTTTCGATCACATAACTTAAGGGTCAAAAAAAGGGTCTTCCTATCTAAATCTTTTGAGTATAAAACTGTGTGTGTATATATATATATAGTTGATTTTATATGTATCACGTCTGATTATCCATATTGTCTGCCCACATCTAGTTACATCAATAGAGCATGGATGTAGTTAGAATATAAAGAAAATATGCCTGCATTTGCGTGGAGGGAGAGTTTAAAAAAATGTAAGGGAAGTCACCCTCAGTTAACCTGGATTGGATTCGAACCCCGATCAATAGCAAACCAGACTAGGCTTGACATTTATATTATTATTATTAGCACCGCGTTACTACCCGTTCAGGTTATACGCACTTAAGCTAATGTGTAATGGTAGGGCGATTGTGAGATGAAATGAAGGACCTATAGTTTAACGTGGAATCCGAACCACGGTGGAGGCCTGGCATTCCCCACATTCACAAGATGATCTTGTCAGAGGTGAAGGAAGGGTTTGGTAATCAGATAAATCTGTGCCGGGATTGACATTTATAGCCGTATTTATTAGTCGATTTTTAACCGCGGTCGGCCAGTTGCCCATTCGACATGAACTCGATTGTTATTTCGTATACTGGGTGATTGGTTGACACCCGATACTTAGACTATAGATAATGAATGCCCTCTGTCCGTGTTACTTATGAGTGGTGAAAATTAGTAAATAATGCTGAACGAATGGTTCAAGGTCAAGCTATGCTTAAAATAATTTATAATTCGTGTTTGGTTTCATCCTTTATTACTTTCTCATACCAAGAGAAAATATTGCGATCGTGAAAAAATTTATATTGTATATGAACACGGACCCAAAAAGGGAACTTAAAATTCTGGGTTTCATTCTGACAGTCTGTGTATCCTAGGCCATGGATCCGAAACAGTTTGATGGATTTTGATCAAACTTTATATATAGAGGTTATAGCGCAATACCACAAATTGATTTGTTTTACCCTAGCCTTTCAATTTAGTGGTAATATACTGATGAGTAATTTTTTTAATTCCCAATTTTTCGAAAATGGTTCTAATGATTTTGTTTAAAATGCATATGTAGGGTTTGTTTTACATGGCAAATAGCACTATGGTATTTTGATAAAGGATAGTTTACTGAAGATTGATTTTTCAAATACTTGGTATATTTATAAAATGGCTCTAATGATTTGGTTCCAAATGGGTATCTTAGGAATGTTTGACATAAATATTAAAACTGTATATATGTTTTTGGGGTAGAAACTCAAACATGAGTAATTTATTGATGACTGATTTTTTTAAACTAGATTTTTTTTTTAAATAACACTAACAATTTGTTTCCAAATGAGTATCTTGTGAGTGTTTAACATGATAAATAACAAACACTGTATACTTGTTTTGGGGGAACATTTTGCTATTGGCAGTTTACTGAAGATTTTTTTGATGTGAATATTTAAAAAAAAATTTAATGATTTAGTTTAAAATTGGTATCAGGAGACTATTTTACATATCAATAATAGACCTACCATATCTTTATTTACGTAAACTGAACTAATTTAAAGGTAGTCTATTTACAACAAATTATATAAAATGATTTGAAAATTGACCTCGAAAATTAATTTCAAATTTTTAATCGATGAATATTTTTTTTATGATAAATAAGAAAATGTTTTATTTTTAGAAATAACAAATAATTTTAGGGTAGTTAAAAATCATTTATTTTTGAAAGTTTGAATTTTGTTTAGATATATTTGAACAATTTGGTTTAAAATTTATATATGAAGTGATTATTGTAATTAACAAAATGATATTTTTATTTTATGAGTAAAACTTATTTAAGAGCGTGCATCAACTTAATGATACGGTCGACTAGAAATCGTAAATTTACACCAACATTGTTGCACGTGGATCACTTTAGATTAAACATTAATGGAGATATGGAGTTGATAGACGTTCCTAATATTGAACATTGTTCAAATATTATATTTTGATCAAAACTGTATTGAATAGGCAGTTTTTGACCATTTTATAATGGCTTCACATATAAGCACTGTGCACAAATCTTCATTCTGTCCTAATAAGGACATATTGTAGTTATTAACAAGAAACTTTGTCACGCTGTCCCCCCATCGTCACCGCGGAGAGTTTAGAGTAATCACTCAAATACGAATGCACTGCACACATTTCTGGCATATCTTAGAAGTTTTATTTTCCTTTTTACTCCCATACCTCCCGCGCATGCACGCACACACATAAACAAACACAAATGAGAGCTGGGACCTGAGTTGGGCCTCCTTTGATAAACGATCTTAAGGGTAGTTTACTAAAAACCTATTTTTGAAAATTTTCTTCTAAGCTATAATACACAACACGAAAAAGTTTGTGCGATTGCATCGTACCATTTATTTTAATTGATACTAAAACACTTGGCTTTAGGTATTGGTGGCCGAAATTTTTTACTTGGGATATTTAAAGTGGAATTTCTGAACCAACAGGCTATATCAACTTACAAACTAACCTAATATTAGAATATACGCAGCCCCCTATCTCCTAAACAACAAGTTCACCATTGATAATTTTTAGGATGCTTAATTATTACTATAAAAAAGGAGTAGTATCCATTTCACCAATGATATTATTTTCTGCGATGCTTTTTGTCGAACCCATGTCCCCTGAAACCCAAAAGATAGATGCACTACCGATTGAGGTAAAACGTCAGATATTAATGTAATTAAACGTGACAAGTCAAGATGGATAGGGAAGACGCTGAAGGCAAAAATAGGTTGAGGGGTGGATCCTGAAAAATACAGGTGCACGTCCTATTTTGTATTCCGCACACATCAAAGTTACTAAAACACATATCTTATGACGACCAGTTCTAAGAATCGTGTGACCCACGGTTTGAGAAACTCCGGAACGTATATTATCACATCCACGCTTTTCACCTTTCAGGCTATTTTTTATTGGGAAAGATCATCCTTTATGAAGCACGTGTTACGACGGCAACGTGGATTGCATTTGGTTCTCAGGTGGTGTCGCCTGTCCAGTCGTCGTAAAAAAACTTCCTAATTTGGAGGATTGCTGTCAATTTTATTAAGGAATCGACATGAATCTTTTTTTTTTCAAAGTGATTTGAGTCGGGTTGTAAAAAAATGTCGATAGTGAAACCTTTATTTTGTTGACACACAGATGTTACTTGTTTCATCCAGGAGGAGTATTGAATCAAGGTTTTTTTAAACAAATAGATAAGTGTTGTTAGGCAATACATATTTTAGTTATGTTAAGACTTTGTTTTTTTATATGGTCGTTAGAGCTATTACTTGCAAACTGGTCTTTTTGTATGCCTAAAAGGGAAAAATCGGTACCTCTTTGTATAGTAGATTGATATTTATATAAATATTTTGTTGTTATATAGTTAAAATCAACTCTTTACACATAATGGGATTTCTTATTACCTTTTTATTTTGTCTTATCTTATTTACATGTACCCTGTCTTATCCAGATTCTCCGCCTTTGGTTAAGGATGAGGTATAATTTAGCGAAAATTCACCCACATTTACGTGCGAGGTAAGCTGGAAACTATTTATGGAAAGAGGGGGGAGGAGATGGAACTTCAATTTACCATAATGGGATTAAAACCCTATTCTTACCATCACCTAATAACCGAACAAGATGAGATTGACGTTTAGTTCACGTACCCAACGATCCAATAAATCTTTTTTTTTATCTATCTGCATTCAACAGAAATGGTCTAAAATGAATAACACAAATGATTGTAATTGCTTTTTATTTTAATAATATTTTTTTTAAGTTTAGCTTCAATTTTATTTAAAGACTTATTCCATTGGGTTGGGATGAGAAAGGTAGTTGAGAATAAATTCTCTCTCATAGGCGTGGAGAGAGTGTGAAGAATCCACCGTTAATAAACACTAATTTTGCGAGATCATCCTCAATTCACCCATATGTGATTTTCTAATCCTCGATATCCCCGTGACAAAAAAAAAAGTATTTTGCGATAATGATGCACTAAACTAAACTTCGTTAACAAAAGAACATGAAATTTTACTTTTTAAAACAAATTATTATAATCACCTGCTATCAGTGGGAGGCAACCGTGGGGCCTAGCACGTTGTCCCCACGATCAACTGAGGGGCCTACAGCTATCCCGATACCGATTACCCTAATGCGTGTTCTAATGCTTCCAAAAGAGATGCATGAAACACGATTAGTAGGTTGATTATAACGATATTACCTGACCTAACAGCACCTAACCTTCAATTGGTAAATTCGTGGACGTTATAAAAGCATAAGCGGCGAAAATTTACGATTTTTCACGAAACGGCGAATAAGAAATACAGTTTTTAACAGTACCTTTAAAGCGATGGTGCTGACGCATTTGACGAGATATAAAACTATCCCCTCCCCTCGAACACTAACCTAAAAGACAATGTCATCGAAGGTAGAATTACCCTCTTACCCCCCCCCCCTCACTTTCGACAAGTGTTACATCTACATACATGGCGAAGTTTCCGCCGCAAGTCGAGGGTGTCATCCGGACAATGACACCTAACAAGGGGGTAAGGGGGAGGGGTGGGTAGCACTTCCTCGAGAAGACTCACTTCATAAAGATGATGTCGACACGACACTTCTTTTTTTTTTGGTTCCTATCGGGACACCTGCCGGGAAGCGAGGGACTTATTTGGTGGTCCTTGCGCTCGTCGCGTCGCGTCCCCCCTCCTCCCCTCTCATTCTTTGTGTGCCGGCGCGGACATTATACCGGTGTTTATTAGCATCAGCTGCTGTACTGCGCACGCGCGTGGGGGCCTTCGTGCCTGACCATGTGGGGAAATCTGTACACTGTTGGTATTTGGTTTTGTACGTACACGCTTCTTGTCTCGGCTCGTGGAGAAGTTGAGTGCATTACTGTTTTCTTCATGCACCGTGTCGCATAATGTATAATAATTAACTCTAATGTGTTAGAAAAAGAGTAAGGCTGGGCTTAGCATGAAACGTTTTCACGGAGGGAGAGAGGAAAACCATTTAAGAGGGGGGGGGGGGNCCGCTTACTGAGATTCAAACCTGATGCCAGGATCACGATCAACTTAACGTAACTTAACGTAACTTAATGTAACGTTAACTTAAAGTTTAACTTAACTTATGTGTGATCACGATTCACTTAACTTAACTTAACGTAACAACTCTAGCCAAACATATGCATTCTCGAGTATGATATGTGGTTTTGTACTATTTGAAAAGTGATGATCTGTGAATGTTTACAGTTTCCAATCAATATAATAAATATCTGTTACTAAACTTTTTTGATACATTTAGTTCCCTATTTTAGTTTAATTATTTTGTTTCAATGTCTGATCACTAGAACTTACGCTAAAAAGTAAACATTGGTCATAATACCAACAAATGAATTACTAAATAGCCCTGTTGACGTCACTCGCATAATGAATGGCTGGCTAGATCACGTGATACCCTTCAAGTAACGTAAAGTAAAGTAAAAGACCTCCCAAGACAGCTCTTACTTTAATTTAACTGCAAGTCAACGTTAAGTTAAGTGCATCGTGATCGCTTCCATTTAAACAAACGAGGAGGTCCTTTACGTTAAGCTACGTTAAGTTAACGTTAAGTTGATCGTGATCCCGGCATGGGTCTCCCCGTCATTGGAAGCCCAGTATATTGCGGGAGTGACTCCTTAAATTATGCGGCCACCGAATGGGTAACTGCATGTTGTAACTGTTCTAGAACTAAACTTGGTCGAGGACTTTGAAGCTCATTCGAATTACAACAGTTTATTCTCTGCTTTAAATTATTAGGCAGGGAAGACCTTGATGTCACCTCAATGACCTTCATAATTATGATAGTTTGTAAGTATTTCTTGCACTCAGTTTATAAAGTGCACGCTAACATTAAACCCCTTGAATCTAAACACATTATTGATAACTATATAATAAACTTTTTAGATCACACATGGAAATTATTATCCTAAAAGAGTTGATTGGGTTGGTTTTAAATAGCTCACACATTATTTAAATCAATTACTTCGTTATTGAATATTTACTTTTCCAAAACATCATTATTATTTAATGAAATTGATAATATGTATTAGGTCAGTAGGTCTCAGCGATCAAGTTCATATTATTATTTTCTTGTACGAGTATTTGTATTAATCATTCTTATCTGGTCGAAGTATAAATCTTAATTTGACATCAAAAACATGCCGACACAAACAGCTAACAAATCATTTTACAAGCAATACGCCCTTAAGACTTTTGACCTTTCTAATATCACCATGTTCACTGCTTTTAATTACCCGAGAACTGGATATTAATAAAAATATGACACAAGTCATTAAAATGCCCATGGCTGCTTTCAGCAAGAAGAGAATGCTACTGCCTAGCAAACAGGACCTGAAGATCAATGGTCAGGGGGGCTTCCAACAAAATGATATTATTGACTGTATAACTGGACTTGGAGGTAAAGGGTCAAGGTTGCTGTCAACAATAAACTGATGCTAGGACTACTAAACCGGGCCTGTTGATAAATAGTCAAAGTTGCTGTCAACAAGAAGAAGATGCTAGGACTACTAAACTGGGCCTGTTGATAAATAGTCAAAGTTGCTGTCAACAAGAAGATAATGTTACTGACTACCAAACAGCCTGGAGATGAGTAAGAAACTAGTGAAGTGTACCATATAAAGCGTCGCTTGGTAAGGAGCTGAGACATTAGCTGATGAACAAGCAAGGATAATAAAGACCTGGAAAGTTTAAGATGTGGTTCTGAAGGAGAATAGAGAAAATAAAGGGGACAGCTAAGATAATTGATAACATTCTAAGAAGACAATAAAGCAATAACAATTATGCAGAGAGAGTCCAACTGGTTAGGTTACTATATGAGAATAAATGTATTATTGAGTGATGTCATAGAAGGCAAAGTGGAAAAGCGAAGGGGACCAGGCAGATCACGAATACAACTGATGGAGCACCTCAAAAAAGGAAAAAATATGGTTTAAGAATCAGAAAAAATAATATGCTGGTGGGACATGATGGAGGACTCAATTTGGACAGGGCTACGGACCTGGTGGAAGACAAAAAACTTAATAATAAAATTACGGGAGCTGAAGGAGGAGGAATACGGAAACATAATAGTACTACTAATAGTAATAATAGTAATAAAATAGTATTAATAATATTAGTAATAAAGTTACTAGATACACTTTCCCCAATTTAATGTAAGTCAGATCATGTAATCTGCAAATAACACTTAGAAAGATATTATCATTAGTAAAATAACAATATCTACAAAGTATAATCTATCAACTTTGGACGCAAACAAATATATTTGTGTTTTCTAAAAGGCAATTTGTTTATGAAAATCATACTCTAAGCACTGAGATACAACGTATGAGGAGAATAAAATCTTTAGAACAACGTAAAAAGAAAGTATTGTCATAGTTAAAAAGTAACACAAGTGAATTCTTCATCAAATAATCAGCCGTAATCAATGTAGCTCTAGACCAAGGTTTTTTTTCTGTAGTAGACACGCATTTTATCTCCACCCCCACCCTATTTCCGACCTCCGTTCCATATCACCCTCAAACCTTTTGGATTGTGGCTGTATTCCTGTATTCTATTTCGAGTCCGTAGCCCCCCACCCCCACAATACCCCACTCTTTCACCCTTCTTTCCCTTAGTGTGAAGTGAGGTTGAATAAAAAATAAGACGTTTTCCACGGTCCATTAGGACAGCCTTCCGATGGCGTCAGTGGTGGGGTTGTTTTAAGAGAAAGTACGGGAAAGGGGGGATGGGAGGGTGAAATCACCCGCAAGCCCGCGGTCAACCCCCGGGGATTCCCTTCTTCCAGAGGCTAGCCACCACCACGGGAGTTGAAGGGACCTCGTTTATTATGTAACACCTTAAGGGATTTCCTTTCAACTGCCTCCTTCGTCCCCCTCATCTCTCTTTTCAACCACCCCCTCTCACCAACCTCTATAATGCGGGTGGTGGTTTGACGCGTCAAGACTTGCAAGTAACTGTGAGAAGACCATTACCACTTGCACAGAGAATGTATATGTACAGTCGGGTCACTTTAGCTACGGTCGTGTGATGTCATCGCTTGTCACGCAGGCGGGCAAGCTTATTTATTGGAGTGAATACCAATTTAGCCACATACAGTCCATTTATAACGGGAATAACTTTATTTGATAGTACGTTCAACACTTAATGAGTTTATCTTAGGCGTAAGGGAATATGAGCTAATGTCAATATTTTTTTCAATTTTCATGGTCAAAATTTGTGCTTATTTATTGTTACAGACAGAAGTGACTGGTAGTCTAATTCATATGGGGAAGGGGAGCGGTTCGTTTGCTTACTCCAGATTCCCCCCTCCCCCTCTCCGCCCGCCACCCTTACTACCATTACAACTCTGAATTAAATAAATTGTTTTGTCTATAAATTTAGGTAAGGCAACTGGTCGATCTCGCACCCAATAATTTTATGACGAACGCATAAGAAAACTGTATCGTTATTAAAAGTCGATCTTTGAGTCTTCTAAATGCACTAATAAATAAGGTTAGCCTCAAATAAAATTCGAGTGTGGGCAAAATTACCTTGATAGAACAAACTCGGTAATGTTATAAGAAAATTAAATATATTAATACAAATATGAATATTTTATTTATCGTATTTATTCTTTCTATGAAAGAGTGTGGCCATCGCATGCATTTACGAATATATTTATTGAAAAACCAATCTTGAAAGCAATCGTTAAAGTTGAGTTGTTGTTTGTAAAGACGTAGAAAAATGTGATTACAATCCACTTGACCACTTTACTGGCGACATCACACTAAAAGGTTATAAATAACGTTCCTTCCCCACAATTGTTTGCTAGTAAGTTGAAAATCTTTCCCATTAATGGGCGTTTGTAAAAATTGAAATCTTCCCCACAAATGGCTGCTATTAAATTGAAAATTACCCCCACAAATGGCCGCTAGAAAATTTAAAATTACCACTAGTAAAAATCAAGATATTCCCTACAAATGATAACTAGTAAAAATAGAAATATTCCCCAAAAATGATAGCTAGTAAAAATTGAAATCTTCCTCCCAAATGGATGCTAGTAAATTGAAAACCTTCCCCATAAATGGAAGCTAGTAAATTGAAATATTCCCCATAAATGGAAGCTAGTAAATTGAAATATTCCCCACAAATGGAAGCTAGTAAATTGAAATCTTCCCCATAAATGGAAGCTAGTAAATTGAAATTTTCCCCATAAACGGAAGTTAGTAAATTGAAAACCTTCCCCACAAATGAAAGTTAGTAAATTGAAAACCTTCCCCACAAATTAATGCTAGTAAATTTAAAATCTTCCCCCCCAAATGGAAGCTAGTAAATTGAAATCTTCCCCTAAAATGGTTGCTAGTAAATTGAAAACCTTCCCCACAAATGGAAGCTAGTAAATTGAAATCCTTCCCCCCAAATGAATGTTAATAAATTTAAAATCTTCCCCCCAAATGGATGCTAGTAAATTGAAAAAAAAACTTCCCCACAAATGAAACCTAGTAAATTGAAATCTTTCCCATAAATGGAAGTTAGTAAATTGAAAATCTTCCCCACAAATGGAAGTTAGTAAATTGAAAATCTTCCCCACAAATGGAAGTTAGTAAATTGAAAATCTTCACCACAAATGGAAGTTAGTAAATTGAAAATCTTCCCCACAAATGGCCGATAGTACATTGACAATTTTACCCATAAATGGCCGCTAATAAACTTAAAATTAGACCAACAAATGGTTGTTGGTTATTTGAAGATCAACGCTTAAGGTTTGCAACCTCTTAGAGGTTGTGTGTATGGATTTATATTTTTAAAAAAACACTAAAAAATGTTTAATCAGAAAAATTCATTCGCATTGCGAATATTAAATGTTCAGTTATTTAGTGAAGCAACCCGTAGATTGGACTTACCCGTTGAAGGGATAGCCAGCAAACGCCGCGTCGTAGGGGTGGTAGACAGAGGGGTAGGGCCACGCAGCCCCGGAGGCGAGGTTTTCTTTCAGCTCCAAACCCGCAGCCTGGAACCGAAAATATTAAATTTGAGTACATTTGATCAATAGGTATATATTATAGATAGATAATATCGATAGCTATAAAATAACACTATTCTATTGTAAAATTGTTTAAGTTTTTTTTTTGTCTTAAAGGTTCTTCCTATTAAAAGTAGACTTTACAACTCCTTTTAGATGCGTTTTATGGTCCTATTTTCTTATGTTAAGTAGTTTAGGAGCCATCTTATGGCCGATCAACTGGGGTATCTGATAAAAGATTACACTCGAACTGGAAAACTTATTGTATTGCAGGTTTCTGATTTCTTCATTCGAGAACAGTAAAACTAGGATTAGTTAAGATGATATTTAAAATTTTAAAATAATATTTTTTTATATTGTATTTTTAACAAATGGTACAACTATTTCACTGGTATAAATTCCACCATTTTTTAAAAAGAATAATACATTAAAAAAACTCACTACAATATGACGTCTGTATCTGGTTTGAGCTGTAATACCTGCGTGAGGTGTTATCCGTGGGGGGAGACGGGCTCTTAAATTGCTGATAATGACTACTTTAATTAGCTCTAGAACCTTTAAAAACTATTAAATTTGGTTTTAAAGAATCAATATCTGACCATAGATTCATTAATAAATATAGAGTTCACATTATATAATAAACACACAGTTCACAATAATTGATCATATATATATATATATATATATATATGCAAATTTGTTTTTCAAAGAGTCAGCAAACTAAACAGACATGATCGACGGCGTCGTTTCGTCTCCTGAAGAGTCTAGGAGTTGACGTCAGAGAAACAGTCAAGGACATAATGTCAACAGGTCAAGGGGGAATAGAAAGAGAAAGAGAACTTCACTGACCACGCAACAGTAACTGGCGGGAATTTATAGTTCGTAATGTTGGTACGATGTTATCACTCATATGTTTTGGACCACACAAGAGTGTTCTGGTTATAACATCGTCTATGATGAGAAACAAAGATGGAAGATCTGATTCACGTAAAGTATCGGTGAAAAGTGTTGTTTTACAAGAAGAAAATAAACATGTTTCTACTGGAGCATTTTTTGGTTTAATCTGTCAAAAAAAATGTTTGCTTAAAAAAACTGCAAAAACACTGCCCTTAGCTAACATTCCTTAAGCTCCCACTTTAAAAGGCCAAATTTACAGTAATTTTATTAGTCTCTATAGTGTACCAATGTGTCAAATTAGCGTTAATGGTTTGAGGAATTATGTTTGTTCTAAAATTAAGTCAGAATTTATACAGAAAACTGGCACTAAATCGTGTAATGGCAAAGTCAAAAACGTATTTTTGGTATTATTTGATAGACTTTCTTTTACTTTTGGTATTTTAGGGGACCTTTAATGTGTATTGAGCTGCCTCAGTGGTCAGTGGCCAGAGTTTCTGGCTATGGATCCAGAAGTCCTAAGTCTGACCCTCAGCACTTCCAGAATTTTTCTGTGAAGCAGTGGGTCTGTAACGTGGTCAACTCAACCTCGTGAGGACAAATGAGTAGATACTTGAAAGGAAAAGTATTAGCTCTGGTCTGGAAAACTGAGATTAATGGCTGGAGGGTGAGTTGTGCTGACCACATGACATCCTCAATACACAAAAGTTGGCATCATTTCCACCAACAAGTGGTGGCCACTCGGTTGATAAGACTCGAGAGTAAACTGGAGGCATGAATTTTTTAAATGTGTATGATGGTATACATTTTGAATATAAAATTGTAAGCATGGTCTTAAAATTTAGTACACACATTTGGACACGTCTTCAGTGGACTATACTTTAGATGTACTTCATGTTTTAAGCTTTACTAAAACTGCTAGCTCTTTTGGGGGTGGAGGGGATCATATTGAATAAGATAAAAATATGATAAAACTTAAAGCTAATACATTCTCTCACCCTAAAGTAAATCTCTCTAATATAAAATGTATAGTCTAATATTAAAACCTCCAAAGAAGTGAGCCTTAGCCTTTAAGAGAATAGTCAGAAGTGCTAACCGCTTTCCAAAACTCGGCTGGTGTTTTCTTCGATTCTTTTTTTTTAGAACAAAGGGGATTATATACGGGCTACGTTAGCTTAGGGAGGTTTTTCTTAGAAAACATAATCAGAACATAAATATATAAGAACAACTACCAAGATTGACGTATCAATGTGAATAAAGAACTGTTTCAGATAACTCCTCAAAGAGTAATTTGTTTTAGGAGTAGTTTGAGCCAGTTCCTCGAAGTTCAAGAAGAGTTCATGAAGGAAACTTTGAGGCAAGTACTTAAAAATGAAGTTTAAAGCAACTCATAGAGGTACTCTAAAAAAATACCTAACTTAACCCACGTTCCGTTCCATCCGCCTTAAGTACACGTGGCCTATCTGTGACGTAACGGCAAGTCAATGTTTCACATGCTTGTGTATTTAATTTTTTTTGGGCAATATTTAAAAACATAAGGTTGAAGAACAAACCATACATTCTTAAACAATTCTATAAATAACCCTACACTGTTCTGGTACTTTTTAAATTTCAAAAAAGTTATTTTTATAAACCTATTTTTTTTAATCGTCTACAACTCAGTCTGTTTGTTCTATTTACGAAAATTGCCAGTAAAAATCTTCCTGTTAGGATGTAGCATAAAAAGATTTCTTGGAAGTATGTATCCATCTAGAATAGGAAGCAATACAAAGTGTATTTTTAAATGCAAGTCAATGTTGTCAAGGAACAAATAGTAGAGTGAGTAATTATACTTGTTAGGGGAAGAGCGGAGGTGTTTATCATCAGATGAATAAAGGCCTCAAAGGGTGAACTGCTAATGTTCTTTTCTTTTTATTTTATATTTCCCACTCCTGTTCTGGATAATATTAAAACTATAAACGGTGTTCTCCACGGTCTAAGATACCTCAACATCTGCCCCAAGTATCGACTATTTTCCCTCTTTCTTAACCTCCCCCCCTCCAACAATCGATTATCAATTCTCGACTGGCGTACGAAGGTTTGTGGCCTGGTGAGTTAGGCCGTTGTCTAGTTCTCCCAACGACCACCAAACCGCAACTGTTACACGCAGTAGTTGTACTTCTCGACGCTCAACAGCCAATACAAGGGGACTAAATGAGAAGATAGACATGTGTACGGTTACATCCAGAACTGCTTTTAAAGTCCAAGTTACTTATGGGAGAAAAAGCCCTAATTTACTTACCTTTCCCTTTTAAGTCTCTAGAGCAATTTCAACGGAATATCATATAAGCATTGTTTATCTCATTTTACTTAGTCGTTGAATTATATATTTAAATTATTCAAATAAGACAACTTAAATTTAATTTAAGTTCAAACTATGATATTATTCGTTCTATTTCATCAGAAATATACAAGATAAATAACTTGTCATCGAAATATTCGTGGTGTTTGAGCAATTTACAATATTAAATATAACATTTAAAACAATCAAATAGGACAAATTTAATGTTATGTAGCCTACCAACGTACTTTGGTATTAAACGTTTTATTCATTCGAAAAATATAAGATGAATAGTATTTATTTCGTTATTTATACTAAAGTAAGTAATTTAAATTATTCAAATTGGACTGTTTTAAATTTACTTTTGTATTTTCTAAAAGATTCTTCCTACATAAATCGTGTTGTTTATCTTGAAATGTATTGTATTCTATTTTAGCCATATGTTAGCTAAAAGTCCGTAAGGTTGGTAGTTCTACTCACTCAATATCGTTGATGACGTGTGCTCCTAATGGTAGTCAAACACAGCCCCTTTACAATAGATTTAGAATTTTATTAGGTGGCAGCTTTTCGTTAAAGAAACCATGTAAGATGTGTTAACATAAAACATAGACCTTTTTTTTAAAAAAAATAGTTAGAATGCGTTTGTTGTCATCTTTATTAATAAAATGAAGAGTTTGTTTTTCTATAATGAGCATTATGCGAAATCTACCGCATTCAGTGGTCTTAAATTTTAAAAATTATTAGCCACTGTGCGTGAACATGTGAACCCCGAGGCCGGAACCCTGAGGCCTAAAATTTAAAATTTGTATTAGATTTCTTTAAATAGATTAAGGACCGGGCTGGAAACCAAAAGGCCATGGACAACGCAGGACTTAACCTTAAAAGTTACCTTCCACGTGACTCACTTTGGTGGTTGCATGGTTTAAGACGTCGCTCTCGCAATATAGGCCTACTATACTGCTGATGATAGGGAGATTGAGGTTTGATCCCAGTCAGGTGTACTAAGGGTGGTTTTCCCTAAATGATTTTCACGCATATGTGGGTACATTTTCTCTAAAATTAAATCTTCTTAGCCCCTAACAAACTAGTAATTATTAGTATATTGGCGTACAAACCAAACGAGTAGTAAGAAGTGGTGCTAATAAAAAAAATCCATGGACAGTAATTAAATTAAAAGCATTTCTCCTGGAAAACGCCGGGTACTTAACAAGTACAAAAATAAAAAGAAGTCCGGAGGACCCTTAACATCATTAGTATGTGCAGAGGTAACTAAAATCTCTCCAACGACCATTTTCTCGCAGGAGTGCGTTTTTATAAACATATATCTCAATGATTGGCTATCTCTCTCTCTCTCTCTCTATATATATATATATACACACAACATACATCAAACTGAAAGTAGGTCTCTCCGGAAATGAAAGCACAGTCCCAGATGAGCTGGAAAATTGAATTTTGGCAGGAAAAGTTAGGTAAAAAAATCTAAAAATAAAATTTTTCAAAATGGAGCTGGGCAGGGAGAGGCTATAAGCTATTTAGAAAAAAAAACTTTTAGATTGGGTCCTTATAAAATTAAAATTTAGCAGGAAGGTAAAGGGACCACTTCAAATAATCATCAAGGTTTGAAAACCTTAAATATTTTGATGGAAATCCAGGGAGTAGGAGGTGGAATATTTTGAGAAAAATAGCTATTAAGTGTCGTATAAAATGTATATGTAGCAGGTAGGTAGAAGGATACTTCCAGTTAGACAAATAAGTTTAAAGTTTGAAATTAAAAATGGAGAAATAGTTGTGAAATGGGGAATGAAAAGTTATTTCAAAACGTATAGAAAACACCATCTTCCAATATAGTTGGGGTAGTTGGGAAAGTATGGTTTTTTTTAACATTTTAAAATCAAGATCAGTGTTGAAGAAGGCATAGGAATATAAACATATCGTAGAAAAAACCTTATTAAGTGTGTTAGAGAATTTTATATACGTTAGAGCAGTTAAGATAACCCTTAGCCCTTTTATAATATTTTTGTAAAAAAATAGTGAAAATTTGAATTTTTAAAATTGATTTAAGAAATGGGAGGCGCCAAATTTACTAAACTAATAAAACAAACTTCTCGGTGTCAAATAAAATTGCAATTTTTAAATACATACCATACCTTACTTGATAGCCAAAGGATGTCTGAAAAAATTGAATTTTAAAATTGAAAATTGAGAAATGTAAGAGTTCAAAATTGATACAACTATTTTCAGTGAGATTCAAATTGAAATTTTGCAGGCACGTCAAAGAACCATATCAGATAACCAAATAATTATTAAGATTTCAAAATTGAAATGTGGGCACCAAAATAGGGAAGGGGTAAGGATGATAGATTAGCTTGAAATCCCTTCAAAACCATTATAAAATCTACATTTAAGTGTGGAAGAAAATTTAATTTGGCTAATTGGTAAAAAGATCAACCAAGATAACATTAAAATTGGAAAGTGTGAAATTTAAAACTAAGGGTTCAAATAATGTATAAAATGTGGAGAGAGGGTGGATTCTAAATTTTTAGACGAATATAAAAACACTTTATCGTACTCAGGCAAACACTGTGTTCGTTTGTGACCTCAGTTTGGGTGCTAGGCAAGATATTTTTAACGATTTAATTTATTTTAATTTATTGATCGCAATAATTTATTTGGGATTGCTTGATTATAAATTAGCCTTCTTACTTCTTTCCCTTAGATTAAGTCGCGTATAGCCCTTGTGATAAATGTATTTTATATTTTTTAAATATACCCATGATTGTTGTTACCTAATTAAGAGCGATATTGCCAATCGGGTGTTTTGCCTAGGTTGAATATTGATGAAATCTTTAATACACGAGTTTGTTTTTGGGATGAATTCAAAACTATTTTATATTATACTATACATACACAAACATGTAAATCTATCTTAAATGTGGAAATCTTCCACTCTGAAAAGTCCAAAAAATTTAGTTGGTCACTAAGAGCTAGATGCCATATACTGGTACTTGTATTTTCCTTATCCCTTGTTTGTTCTCCTAATGCCGGACAGTTCCACCCAGTAACGTTGTAAACTCACTTTGTTTCTGGAGTTTATGAATTTCCGCTCGGCTGTTCTTGCGTTCTAGGGAGTAAGTTTAGCAATGGATTGGTCTGCCGATGACGCGGAGATTAGGTTTTAATTCCGGTCTGATGTGGTACGGCTGTTTTTTTTTCGCTAAAAGCTTTCTCATTATCACTCCATGGAAATGCTGGTACACTTCCCTTAAAAGAGATCTCTCTCTCAATCCTGATCCAATAGTATAAATATGGGGATAGCCCGAACGGCTAGTAAGACCCGTTGTACAAATAAACATAAAAATGTACGCATGGGCCTCGAGCGATCTCAAAGACGCGTTGGTTTTTTTTTTCCTAAACACGAAACGGACTGTACTCTACGTTTACCCTGAAAGGTATACAAGCTAAATTTGCATAGTTCAACTATGCTGTAGCTTATAATATAACGTCATAGTGTAGTCCATCAAGGTAAGACTGCTATACCCTATCTACGGTAGGAGAGGTGCTAAGTGATGGCTGTAAAAAGTTATCTTGTTTCCATTAGCCAAACCATTTGATCCACAAGACCATGTCGAGGGGTTGTTTCATTTGGCAGACAGAAATTTCACCACTAACAATTTGTTTTTAATCCTTTTTGTCTTTTAACCGTTGTTGCATTATTGAAACACGAACTAATGAAAATAAACGTTTGGATGTTTAATTTTTGGTGGAAGCGACGTTTTTGTTTCACTTAAAGCCTCTCATTTGAAAAGTATGAATTAATATGGTGAAACACCTCAAACAAAAGTGGTTGATTACGTCATTCAAACTGTCTTAGATTCTGTTCACGCGATGTTTACGAAATAAAGTTTTATTCTGAAAGTAATAATTTGTATGGCTCTTTCTTTTAAATTATAAAACACATTTATTTTGGAGGCTATTAATAAGTTATAATAAGACACAAGTGTGGATATAATACTTTTTAATATTATCTTATACCCGCTACGGTGGCCGCATCATCTAACGCGCAACTCTCGTGCTAGACACGACTGCCGAAGATGGGGAGATTGGGGTTCAATCAAGTTTTTTCTCCCACTTGCCCTATACGCAAATGCGGGTGTACTACCTCTGAATCAACCCTTCCTAAAATTAGTGTAATTAGTACATAGGCTTATAATTCGAATGCATAGTAAGACACGGTGCTAATATATATTATTTCATGTACTATAAACCACCTCGGTGGCGGAGTTGGCTAACGCGCTTGTCGTGTTGAAGCTCGACTGCTGAGGACGGGGAGATCGAGGTTCGAATCTCAGTCGGGTGAACTGTGTTTTTTTTTCCTAAATGGTTTTCCACTCTCCCTCCGCGCAAATGCGGGTTCACTTCCTCTAATTCAACCTTCCCAATTCCTAATCCATTAGAGTAATTAGTACTTAAAGCGTATAACCCGAACGGGTAGTAAGACGTGGTGCTAAATATTATTATTATTTCATGTACTATAATATATCAGGTTGCCACAACCACAAAACAAAAACCCATATATTTTTAAACAATTTCGATTTTTCAATGAGCTATGAAAACACCAAATATACAGTAATCCTGAGATAAATATGATCATAATTGTTTGATAACACTTTATTGATACTATAGTGTTAGGTCTACTAAGCAAATAATAATTATTTTCAAATAGGTTAGCATAAGTTGCTTTCAACCGATGATTGCAATATAGAACCTTCTACTAGCTGTCACATACCTACACGCCTACCGTGGATATGGAATAACTTTCAAGACAGACTGATTGTACATCATCTCGATACATTGCTCAGCCAAACGGAACAAAACGTATCTAAGTATAGTGTATATTAAAACAAGTTAATTAGGTCGAGAGAACTTGGGTTTCTAGTTTGGTTTCAAACATGTCTACCCGTACAATAGCATTTTAATGAGGTGACGTTCCTATGTCTACTTACAATGCTATGCGCGTTACTCTGCCGTGAGCATTTCAGTTGATTGCGTCATTCAAACGTGATGAGGTGTCAACAGCGGAGTATTAAAAAAAAAAGTTTGAGCTGTCGAAACAGGTAGTTCGGTTCGTTAGGATCATAATCATATTAATTATTTATAGTAAGTTTAGTTGCTAGACGGGTAGCACCATCTTTTAGATTAATAAATAAAGTTAATAAGGAAAAAGGAAGTATTGTAATTAAGAAAAACTTTCTTTAAATAGTTTCGATATCGGCATTAAAAATTAGATAAAATATATTTAATAATGTTGTATGAGTGGGCTACCTCCCACCCATTGTAAAACATAATAACAAACATAAAATAATGTTGAAGACTTGATGAGGTATATTATTTAAATATAAAGTTATTATTATTAGTATTATTAGCACCGCGTCTTGCTACCCGTTCGGGTTATACTCACTTGCGATAATCTGTAATAATGTGATTGTGAGATGAAATGCAGGACCTACAGTTTAACGAGGAATCCAAACCACGGTGGAGGCCTGGCATTCCTCACATTCACAAGATGTGATTGATTCACGTCTTGTCGGAGGTGAAGGAAGGGTTTGGCAATCAGATAAATCTGTGCTGGGACCGAGGATTGAACCCTGGACTCCAGCACACAAGTCTAACACCTTACCCGTAGACCACCAGGTCTACCTATAAAGTTATTGATACGATATAAAATCGAGTAAACTCTAAATAACTGCACTTGTCTACAGTATCGTCTTGTCCGGTCTGTTGGTTTCTAGAAGGTCGTTTTGTCGGCGGTCGAATGGTGTAGGGCAGTGTGGTTCTAAAATCTATATTATATACAGTTTTGTTATTATAAAAATTGCACAAATAATTAATTGCCTTAAATCTCAATCCCTTCTATACGCACCTTGATAATTGTTGCATATTTTATGGTCTTAAGTTTTCCCTTGATAATTTAGACTTTAGAAAATGCAATCAATGAATGACGCAAATATAAAGATAATGCCAGATTAATTATTATCTGTTAAGGTGGGAGTTTAGGGGACGCGAGAAAAGGTCGGTGTTTTTGCCGTATCATAGCAAAATATTTTGTTTTAAAAAATAAATAACATTTTGATTAAGTATAAAAAAAAATTAGTTTAATTTTTTCCACACATTGATAACATTTCTTGAATATTTGTCATGAGCATGGAGGCATTAAAAACTTGGGATGAAAAACCTAATTAAATGACTAGAAAGTTGTTATCAAGGTGGGGTGCTAATGAGCGTGAGTTTAGGGCAGTATTTTTGAAGTTTTTATAGCATAAACCTTTTTTAACAAAATAAATCAATTATTTCTTTTATAGAAACATAGAGTTTAGTTTTATGCGCATGATGACTTCAACAGTTTGTCACCAAATACCTTTATGCTCATGACGTATATTCAACAAATGATGAGATTAGCATGTGCAGAAAACTAAACTTTATGTTTCATAGAATAAAAATTTCATTTATTTTGACCAAAAAAAGGTTTATGCTATAAAAACTGCAAATATACTGCCCTAAGCTCACGCGTACTAACACCACAGCTTAAATTCTACAACACCATTGACAGATATTAAAGAACTATTAATATCTATGTTTCTACTGCAGATTTTTTTTTAATTTTGGACAAAATATTTTTTTTATATAGAAACTGCAAAGGCACTGTCCTTTTCTTGTGTTCCCTACTCTCCCACCTTAATTAAGGGCTTACAATTTCACAAACATTAATCCATTTCACCCTTTATGATGTAAACCATGTTCAGAACACATGTGCACAACAAAAGCTGTTTGTATACTCAAGGTACTCGAGTAGGTTAAGGCTAAGTGAGATGATAATATGTTAAGATAATAATAATTGTATTTACAAAACATCACATGATCAATAACACGAGCAGTTATTTTATCTAAAGTACTTTCTAGAATATTATTTCCATTAGTTTTAACAAGTTTTCTGTTGGCATAGTCACGAGACTGTGAAATGATTATTTTACCGTTCCTCTTGAGTTTAATTATTGGTAATTGTGTTTTGCGCACCACACCGTCTCACTACTCGTCCTGGCTGTCCTTATTTTAATTGCACTAATGATGATTAGAGGTAGTTAGATTTACACTTGCAAGGAAGGTGCTGCTGATAAAGAGCCTTGTGCTAGAACCCTGCCTAGGTGTAATGGAGGTTATTTTTCCTAAATTGTTTATTTCTCTCTTTTCAAACAAATGATTGCACATTTTCTCTAGTATTATGCCTTATTCATTCCTATCCTATTAGCATAATTCAAATAAGTATAGCCTGAATTGATGTGGAATGGGGCGGTTAAACAAAGTTATTAATTCGAATACTGATAAATTCCATGTATAGATCTATATCTATACATCTATATTGAAAATACTATTTAAATATTATAATTTAATTTTGGTAAATCAGTGTCCATCTAAACCATTAGTCTATATTCTTAATCACTTAAATGTACTATAACCCGCTTTGATGGCCACGTGGTCTGACACGCTACTCTCGCAGTTGGCTATACTTCCGAAGACGAATAGATCGTGGTTCGAATCCCAGTCGGGTATAATAAGTGAGAGTTTTCCAAAATGGCTTTCCACTCTCCTTTGACGCAAATGCGGGTACACGTCCTAGTAATATAACCTTACTAATCCCTAAAATCATTTCCGTAATTAGTACATAAGGATATAACCCGAACGGGTATTAAGACGTGGTGCTAAAAAAATAAAAGTACTATAATTGTCTAGCAGAAATTCATGAGCGCCAGAAACCAAGTGGGCTTATACCGTTCCTAGGTGGAGATGTCTGGCAGTAGGAGAACAAAACAGGGGAGGTGGAAAATACAAATCCGATTATAATTTATGCTGTGAGCCCCCTATTACATCATATTCAAAAATATCCATTTTACACTCCTATACCAGTTGCCTTTCGTTTCTAGGACATTTAGCTCTGGGCTACCAACAAAAATGTCGATTTTTGGACTTTTCAGAGTGTAAAATTTCAACTTTCAAACAATTTTTACAAATCTTGGATTCAAATAAAATGAGTATGTGCTCATTTTAGTAAACACCACACTCGTGTGCTGTTAAAGGTTTTGTCAATACGTCACCTAAGCGCCGCATATAATTGGTAGTAAGTCAGCTAGCTAGGCAGCCCTCTTTGCTACTCGGATAAAAACATATTGAATTCACCTCGCCGGGACTCGATTCCTGATATACCTTTCCACTGGTTAGGTAGACCAGGCGAGTTTGACGCTTATAACAAGTATCTATTAATACATGTTTATGTGAAATAGTTTTCTAAGTGGTGATTGCGTTAGTGACAACGATATTTTTGTTGGCATATTGCAAGACAGATAAATATTTACTTTACCATCTCACTAAGTATAATTATTTTATGGCGTAAGTACAATCATACTTACTGTACATAATACACTAATAGATAATATACTCGTATATCGCTGTCGAATATAATGACTTTAATTACCTTTAATCTTTATGAAAATTAGTAAATGGGACTGACTGTATATGCAGCTAACACTTAAGATTTATTTATCAGTGCCTGTTTACAATACTGCATTTTTTATGTTGGGATTCCTTCCTCCATCAGAAACGATACCACATTAAACAACAAGGTAAATCGGGGATTATTCTTCTCAACAAATGCTAACATATTTAATGTATATTATTTGTGTTAAGAAATTTTATTTTAGTTAAAATATATAACTTAATGTTTTGTTTGTTTAAAGAAAAAGTTTAAAAACCCCAGTCATTGGTAATACAAACTTTTGATGAATTTTAAAGGGGTCCATAAATTAGTCAGTCTATTATAAGTCTTAGTAATTTCGTGATTTTAGGAACTATCTTAAAACTGTTTTCAATAATTTAAGAAATAATGGGTGTGGGGAGGGGGAGGGGGGAGAGAATCTTGAGTTTTTGTATCAATTATGGCAAATCGTTTTATGATAGCTTTTAAAATTACAAATTTACCAAGGCTTATAGTGGGTTCAATAATGTATGGACAGCCTATATAACTAATACCGGTAAAACCGGTGGTGATTCGCTTCGTCTAATCTAAATTATAAAGAGCATAATTTAAAGTAATTGCCATTATATTAGGACAAACTGTAAAAATAGCACAGGCCCTATTTTATTTCTACAAATATATTTTTTCAGGTTTTTTTTTAGGATTTAAATTTTTTTTTTAAACCAAATCAAAATTTGTTGGTAAGCTATAATAATTAAATAATTTTTGAGATGTATGAAATAAATTAATATATGTTAATATACTAGATGTCAGACCCATTCTTAGCACGCATCCAGAGTTTTCCTAAATGGTTTTCCACTCGACCTCCACGCCAATGTGGGTTCACTTCCTCTAAATTCAACCTTCCTAATTCCTAATCCATTAGCTTAGTTAGTACTTAAGCGTATAGCCCAAATGGGTCTCAAGACGTGGTGCTAAATAAATAACCATCCAGCGAACAACATTTTTAAAGTTTCTACTTGTAAAATCTTGAACTATCAATGGCACTCCCAAGGCAACTATTACAATTAATAAGTTAAAATAAATTAAAGCTTTGAAAAACCTTACCTAGCACCAAAACTGAGTGCAGAAACGAACATAGTATTTGACTAAGCATGATAAAGTTTTTTCTATCAGTTTAGCAATTTAGAAGCTACCTCTCCCCTCGTAGCATTTCACACATTTCTGGTATCCCTAGTGTTAAATGTCACACTTTCACATTTTCATGTTATCTTGCGCGGTCTTTTTTTTTTTTTTCCCTTTTGCCAAATTTAAATTTNAAATTTAAATTTTCTTCCATAATGAAAGGTAGATTTTCTAATAGTTTTGGAGGAATTTCAAGCTACTCCAGCCCCTTTCCCCCTTCCGTTTTGCCAATTTTGAAATGTTAGTACTTATTTGGTTATCCTGCATAGTTATTTTACGTGCCTGCAAGATTCTAATTTCAACTACACTGAAAATATCTGTTTCAAACTCAATCTCTTACATTTCTTTATGTTCAATTTTTAGATTCCATTTATTCTGACACTATCCTGTAGGGTATATTTATTTCATGTCAAATTTAATTTTTATTCCACGCCAATATGTGGCTAAATAAATTTAGTTTTGAGAATTTCTAAACTTGACCATTTCCCTAACCCAATTTAGATTTTAAATGCTCAAACACTTCTGATTATTTGATTTTTTTCCTTTTCATTTAGTAAAAAAATAGAAAATATCTACTATACCAAGGAGTGTTTTATATATTTTGAAACTTTGAAGGGAAAACCTTTCCATTCTCTGGACTTTTATTTTGAAATTAAAGGCTTTTCAAACCTTCATTGCAGTAAGACGTAGTGCTCACACCTGCCTAACAAATTTCAATCTTCGACCGCAATGATAAGAAGTTTTTTTTATTCTTTTAGTTTTGGAAATTTTAAAGCTTCTCCATTTCAAAGACACCACTTATCAAGAGAAAATATATAGCACTAATTTTGATATTTGAAGTGAGCTAGATAAATTACTGGCAAATTTAATTTTCTACATACCGTAAAAGGTTTTATCCACAAATATAATACATCCTTCTCCTCCTATCTTCTGGATTTCCATTTTTTAATTTAAAACTTTCAGACATTGATCATTTTGTAGATCCTATTAATCCCTAAACCCACTTGCCAAATTTCAGTTTTATCCCACGCAACCAAGAAGTTCTTTGTATTATTTTGGAAAATGTGCCCTCTAAGAGATGTATTATTTTTATTTAGTTATCTGGAAGAATCATTCTGTCTCATTGGCAAATTTAAATAAATACAACCTTAGTTTCCCATAAAATATTTGTTTCCTTTGCTGAATGTATTAATGTTCAAACTATATTTGTTTTTATTTCCTAGAGTATCTTCTAATTATAATCGTAAATGTTTTTAAATAAAAAGGTATACCATAATAGAAAGGAAATTTGATCTATTTGTGGCCTTTAAATTGCTAGAAGGGTAAGGGGGAGGGGTGCGATCTAAGAACGGCTCCCTTTCCCCTTGAAAGTCAAACGAGGATGTGTTCACATGACAGTTAATAGTTAATTATTACATTCAAGTCATATCAGCCACGTGTAGTTCCACTGCTATGACTACGTTATTATGTTGGCAGGAGTGGTGGGGAGTTATTATTAAAAGAGGAGAAAGAAATGAAAATTGTCTAGAAGTCTATACTTTACCCCCTAAGCCCCCGCACCCTCTGCTTTCCACCCTCTTCCCTTTCCTTTCAATAGCTTCTCGCTTCAATTTTTAATATTATCACTTCGTCTTTTATTACTCATTTTATGACATTTTTTTTATCCTAATAAGGAGGGGTTGTAAATCAAAATTTGACTTTTGTTTTGTTTGATAGATGCATATGGGCCCTCTTTTTTTGAAAGCGGACTCTAATAATGGACAAGAAACAATACTTAGACCAGGACGCTCCCGCTAGCTCAGGTGCTAGAGCAATGACGTAAAAGGTAAAACATCCTAGGTTTTGAGGTTAAATTTCTCACTTTTCCCCAGATTTATAAAGTTCTGACTCCAGTGTTGTTGATAACACTGCTAGAAAGTGGGGCTAATCTTCGTTGTTCAAGGTCATCCGATTTATGAAAGATACTTTGAAATATAAAACAACCTTGAGTTCAACCAAGGCGGTTGCGTTTTTTTAAAAAATAAATGTTAAGATTCCACCTTAAAACCTGGATGACACCTAACTTAAGTAGGTAATACTGTTCAAACTTAACGTCTTAAGAGCCCATTTAATCTCACGTATAACACCTAACTTAAGTAATTAATTCAGCTAGAACCAGGCGTTGCATCGTGGTGGGGATTTCAACACTTTACTTTAGAAAACGGTGACATTGAGACAAATGAAAATGTTCTATAGTAAATTAAATATAAAACGGAATTTTAAAACAATTTATTTTTTTAATGTAAAAGCTACTAAGCTGATCCCAATCTTGTTGTCATAAAGTTAAGACTGCATGAAAACCGCAATCGGATAATTTTTACTAATTAGAACGTAATCTTGTAACTAATACCCCGGTTAATCAACCTTGAGATGGGACTCTTAAAGTGACATGGAAGGGAACTTTATTTAAGGTAATTATTTTTGTCGTTATAATTTAAAACAAAAAGATTTTTAGAAAATAAACTATTTCTTCAGTAGATACATTTTGGTTAAATTTTTTATACAAGGAAATCTCAACGATCGAGGTTTTTTTTTCTTTCTGTATCTTATCCACTTTTCCTTCTCGCAATTGCGAGTAAACTTCCTCTAAATGTAACCTTCCTCATCCTTAACTTATTAGCGTAATTAATATATATGATTACAACCAATCCCGGTAACAAACTCCCCCTTATCCCCACTTCCCCCACCCCCCAAAAAACACACATTGAAGCCACTGCTTGTCATGAGGAATCTCCAGGGTGTACTCACGGTGGCGGTGTAAAAGGGCGCCTGGTCGGCCCCCAAGGCGGGGAAGTACGCCGCCATCCCGTCGGCGTAAGGGGCGCTGTACATGGATAGGGCGGGTATCCCCGCCGCGCCGACCCCCGCGCTCGCCAGCCTCTGGTAGCTGAGCAGGTCGTACTGACACGAACAGACCGTCTGGCCCGTCAGGGGGTCGGTGTAGATGGGCCGCCCCGTTTCGCAGCATCGAGGCGGCGGAGCCCCGGGGGTGGTCGGGGGGCTGCCCGGCCGAGCCACCGGGGCGCTGCTCGTCACCGCCGTCGTGCTGCTGGACGTCGCCGGCAGTGTCGAGGTGGACGAGTGAGGGGGTGGGGTGGGGGAGGCGCTCCCCGAGGATACTGCCAGCTGAAACAGAGGGAGCCCGTCGGAGTTAACACCCAGACAACATGGCTGCTGGCCTCTACCAGGGACAAAAATGTGGAGGCCTTCGAATCTTACACAACTTCAGTCCAATTTTTATATAAAAACAATAAAGCTATCATATCTACTTTCATGTATTCATACGTCAAGTCATGTGATTTTCAGCTGGCACATATAATACTATATTACCATTATCTACAAAATAACGCTAATAATATGATAAATGTAATTAATAAATAAAGTAACGGAGTGTGCTGAGGCCCACATAACGAATAAACGCCATTTAAACACAAAGGAATAGGATTATCAAAGAACATTATAAATAAGAAACATAAATTTGTGTGTACTAATTCAAATACATACTCATTCAGATACATTATTGAGATACAGTATGGCTAAAAAATATGTGGCAATGGGCCTTATAACCATTAGGTAACTTACCAAAAAGGTAGAGTCAAAGATGGTAGTAAGGTGAAGTGGGGTAAGTGCAATCTTGGGGCAAGTGTGGTCACGGGCTATAAAAACCTTATAAAAGCCTATTGCAACATAAAAAACTACAGCATATATTTTTAAGACCCTTTTTTAAATCTTTTACTTCCACCAGAAATTTAATCCAAGAAATAGTTGTAAAGGTTTTTTTTTAAATTAAAAAAAACACATTTCACCGCTGGGTCAGAGTGCCGGAGGTTTGCAGCCTCCTTATTCTTGATCCTTAACACCTAGGCTATTGATTTTTATGTTTCTAGATCATTTTGATGCGTACATTTATGTAATGTGCTTTATTTTACTTTTATCATGTTTCTGTAAAAAAATACAGCCGTGGCTACACTTAACTTAATTGAACAAAACCATGTGTAACATGCCTGAGAGTCCAACAAACATGGAAAAAATATCTAAGTAGCCTACCAGTTAAATTTATTAATATGTTCTTTATAAAGATTTTGAAATTTAACGGTTTTTGTGACCTTTGTGTTTTTCATCCGACAGAATAAAAAAAATTGAATGATTCAAAAACTGCCAGAAGCTGTAAAAAATGGGCTAAAATACACTTTCCCCAGTGTTTCTTTAGGAGCACTCTAATATATAATTTCAGGCCCTGGCTGCACTTGCCCCGACCTCCGGGGTAAATGCAGCCACGTGGCATGGTGTCAAAATAATTCCTAGAACAAACACTATGCAATTTAAAAAAAATCAGTATGCCAGAAAGCCTATTAAACAAAGATAACGTATGCCTAGTTTCATTGTTCTGCTTGCAATAACAATATTGCAAATTGAGTCCAAAAACCAACTGTGCCAAAACCTGGTTGCCTAGTTGCCTCAGAATTATTGCCAAGTGCGTGTACAAATTTTAAGATAATTTGGAATGGACGTTCTTTGTACCTAATCCAAATGACGTATGTATGCTATAAATTTTGTGATCTGACTATCCGTTTCAAGAGGGCGGAATCTAAAAAGGTGTTTTGTTCATCAACTTATCCCAAGTATTTTGAATTTAAAACTATAAGCAATAAAGCCTCGGGCGTATTATAAATATTAGATTTTTTTCTGTATAGTTTGATCACCAAGGAGAAATATTCACTTAAAATCCAAAGAGAAAGTATAAGAGACATTTTAACTTGAAATCCAAAGAGAAATCTAGACTGTAGTAGGTCTACCAAATTACGTTCGAGTTAGAATCTCCAAGGTGGACGCGAGGTCTACTGTTCACAGTAATAAGTTACCATCTTGGGTCTTAGAAAGTTTCCGTCAAATATCCCAATTTAAAGAGGGCCTACAAAAACAAACAAAAATCATATGATACGATACCTTCCAGCTCCAAAATAAAGACATGGCTCCTTTCTTCATGTAGAGTTTAACGAACGCCCGGCAATTTATTCCTGGCAAAGTGAGTTGAAAAGACACCCAAAGAAAGCTAAGCGGTCTAATATTGTATTATAGGAAAGTTGATTGCTTTCTTTTTTTTAATTATCATTTTATAATGTAGCAGTTTCGTGTTTTTCTTTACAAGTCTTGGCAAATAAACGCTTTTAAAAGGCATCGTTACTAGTGTCACTCTGAATGAAGTGTTGTATTTCTGACATTATTTTAATATGTAATAGCAGTGATTTTATTTGTGGATAAAATTTTAAGTAGTTATTGAATTGGCTATCCCTTATAGTCATTTTAACCCTCCGCCCTCCCAACCATTTAATTTTGCAAATGTTATGTTGTACCATTTTGACATGGATATGTAATCAAGCTTAGTGGCAAACCTGATTATGTTACAACATGTAAAAACGATAGTAATACAAAGACTAATTTGTGTCGAACAAATATGGCGATAACTTTTTTTTTCTTATTTATTAGTCATAAACTTTAATACGTATTTAATAATAGTCTTGATTTCCAACACGAGGTTCCAAGAAATATTAATCTATACATGACTTATTAATGTTATAGTCAATTAGTGCTAATATTTTCGTGTTTTTGGTAACATTACATGTGTTTAAAACTATATAAAAATCTTAATTAATTTGACAATTATTTGTCTAGAGTAATTAACTCTACACTGTTTACAGAGCAATAATAGTATCGCTATAGGATTGCCACGGGATAAAATAAAATCGTTGAAAGGTAGCTATAATTATGGCGTTAGATGTGCACTAAATATGATCACCGTTGATGGGTTGTTTGGAGCTAGAATTCCTGCAATAAAGGTTAATTTCCACAAGTTATTTCCCATTATATCTCCACACTTATGATCCCATTAACACCTAGATTTTTCATTTTTTATTTAACACCGCGTCTTACTACCCGTTCGGAATATGCGCATATGTAGCCTACTAATTACACTAATATGTTAGGGATGAGGAAGGTTGAATTTAGAGGAAGTGGAGGAAAACATTTAGGGGAAACTGCCATCAGTACACCCAACAGAAATTAAAACTCTAAGCTCTCCTTCATCGGCAGTATAATCTATTGCGATAGCGACGCCTTACACAATGCGGTCACCGAAACGGGTTTGAATTGTTATTATTAACCCTTGTGTTAAATTTGATATCAATTTTTGTTTGTTTACCAGGAGAGGGTTAAAATATACTCTAAATAGGTTCCATCAACACCCTGTCAGATTATATTTTAATAAATCAACAACATGCGGATCGGTGGCCGCAGGGTCTAAGATGCTAATCTCTCAATTGACTAGACTGTCGAAGACGGGAATATCGGAGTACCCCCAGTCGGCTACACGGACAATTTTCACTTACTGGTTTTCCACGCAAATGTGGGGTCACTTCCTCTAAATTAAATCTTCCAAGTACCTAACACATTAGTCGAATATTAAAGAACATTAGTACACCTCATTTTTTGAAGAGATCATATTATTTCTAGTGAAGGATATGTTTTCTCAACTAGCTTTCTTAGGCTGGAGAATGCCTAGCTAGAGCATTGATATTCAACCTTTTTTGTTAGAGTATACTCAGATATAGTTTATCTTCAGCTTTGTACCCCTAAAGTTGTTCGTGCATAATGCAAATTATACATATTCTAACATTCACATCTAAAATAAAATAAATAACATAAAAAATAATGTATTAAATAAGAAATCTTAAAAAAGAAATATACATGTGTATTTATTTTTTCCTCTACGTTTTACGTACTCCTTAAGATGCCTTCAAATAACCCTGAGGCTATACGTTGAATAACACTGATCTAGGGTTTAGTGCCTTAAATAATTAACCCTTTATCAAAGCCAAGCAGTGACATTTCTCGGTTGAATGGCTATGATAGCCTATTGTATTGTGTAGGCTTATATTATTTAAGATCAAATTAGTTTATAAAATGAGAGTTGATTAGGTTTTGCCTTTGGAATGCACACTTGTTTTAACTGTGAAAGATAGAAATCTTACACTTGCTGTACCAATGGTTTAGTTTATAAGCTAGGGACCCACCTCAGTGGAGTAGTTGGCTAACGCGCTAGTTTTGTGTTGAGCCAGACTTCCTAGGATGGGGAGATGAAGGTTTGAATCTCTGTCGGGTGATCTGGGGTGGATTTTTACTAAATGGTCTTCCACTTTCCCTCCACGCTAATGTGTGCTCAGTTCCTCTGAATTCAACCTTCTCAATTCCTAAGCCATTGTTGTGATTAGTACTTAAGCGTGTAGCCCGAACGGGTTGTAAGACGCGGTGCGAAATAAATAAAAAATCTAGGGTAGTTGTGTTTCCGTAAAGGTAGTACAATTCTGTTAGTAAGAACATTGATAAAACATATATAAAAAAATTTCAGAAGAAATGTATATCATCTCACGATTTATAATATAATTTTATAGTTATTGTGGTGCGAGTGGATGACTCTAGAACCTTATTCAGGGTATTGACTGGTAAACACAATAGGAAGAGATCATTGGGAAAACTTGGATGCAGATGGGAGGATAACATTGGGCCTAAAATAAATAGGGTGTAATGAGATGGACTGGATATAACTACATCAGGTAAGTGATAGCTAGTAAAAGTTACCAGATCTACTCTCATCCTGTCAATTCGCAAATCCATATGATCTGCAAGAAAATATGTTGATTTGTTAACACTTATGTCATCCAAAATTTTCCCAATTAACAGTTTGTTTTTAATTATGATTGTTTTTAACCGTTGTCACATCTTATACGAGCTTTCAGTTACCAATACTCCTATGGCGGATGGACTTCCACTCAAGATAGAGAAAGGTGTAGTACTTTTGTAGGTGCGGCAGTGAACTTTAGAGTTACTAATTCCATAGAGTAAGTAAGTAAAGTATTTATATTCTACATAAAAAATTACAGATGCAGTATATAATATATAGCTTTTCGTATAGGTGCATGGGAATGATTTTAGTAAATTTTATAACTTTCTAAAAAAGGTATTCCTCTTAAGATTACTGTATTTTATAGGGTAAAATTGAAAGGTAGCAGTTTATCCTTGATGGATTACACTATGGACATATCAGGATAAACGGGAGTGTTTGGCTGAATAAAATAAATAAAACAAGTCGATCCCTTTTAAAAGGTACTAAACAAATTTCAAATAAATAAAGTATGAGGCAAATAAAGTATAAGCAAGGCAAAACAATACAAAACAATCAAGTGAATCTCACCTACAATATTAGCACAACATTGATTCTTTACCTCTCTCACCCCTTTGAACAAGCTTTATCCCAATTTTTTTTTCCTTGAGCAAATAATTCACGCGTTATTTCAAGCAAGCAGAATATAATAAGAAATGAAGGTAGTTGGGGATCCCAGGTAATCGACCTAACCATTATATTACATTCCTGGTATGAAAAAAAACCCTACCCCCTTCTCATTCCACCCCCTGAAAACTCCGCGCCAAACCCTACTTCTGTATTCAGCTGCCGTCTACACTAACGTAAATTCGGTGGGTTAACCTTATTCAAATGCTTAGTCAACCTGACTATTTAGCATAATAATGTTATAACGCCTTCTGCACTCTCTAGTTTTTTTGTGTGTGTTCAACATCGACGTTATCATATCCTAAACAGGGTAAGGAAAACTTTGATATTATTAACACCCCTTCTTTAAAATATACCATCTAGCCGTGATCCTACCTTTCTAAATGAGATAAAAATGAATGATGAAGGGTACAGTTTTAAAAGTATAGTAACCTTTATAACAAAAATTAGGTCTACACCTAGAATTTAATCAAAAGAAAGTTTTTCCTTCCAATTGGACACGGAGAATTCAAAGGGAGTGATCTTGAATCAGTGGTACGGGCCATTGAACTGTGTGTGTGTTTGTGTGTTAGTTTTTTTAGTTGATTTAATCGTTGTTTAATATCGCATGTTATATGTTGTTTCCTTGAGGTTGAAGTGGCGTAGTAAATCATTCATTCATCTGTCGTTAGGGGGGATTTATTTTCTATTTTTCACAATCGGTTTTGGTTATTCTTAAGTAATTTATCAAGAAGGATCATTGAATTGGTTTTTCCCGTATGGATCACTAGATTTGAAGCTTCGCTATAACCCTTTTATTATACATAGGGGAGAAGGGGTGAGCTAAAAAACCATTAGTATGAGAATTTTTTCAGCTCTATTAGTGAAATAAATAAATTTATAAGAATGTAGCATGAAACATTCTGATTTATGAGTTGATTTATTGGGGAATCATTTAGCAATCTCTGTAGGGTAAAATTAACGTATGCATCATAGAGAATCTCAAGCTTTCCAAATTTGATTTTTTTTAAAATTATATTATCTTTGAATATCTTTATTCAAACATAGTGAACTATACATATTTTCTTTTGCTTTCTCTCGGGCCCTCTGAGAGAGAATTATAATGGCCGTAAAAAAAATTATTGGAAGATTTTGATAAATGTCCACGTTTCATGACCCCCTGAAACAGAAAAAGTGATTTTATCAATGCCTTCAGTGTGTAAGTATTTCTGCCAAGAGCCTACATTATTTTACTGATCGTGTTAAAACTTGGTATCTAGGGTCTTTATAAGCTTCGCCCGAGGGAATTTTGGAATTAGATAGCTTAGTCCTAATTCCTAAATTTAAGTGTAATGTACTGAAGAGGGGGAAAAATCGATCTTCTTGAAATTCACTCAAATATTTTGGTTAAATTTTGTATATAGGCATTGTTTAACATAAAAACAAAAATATTGAGCTCTACTGCTGAGGACGGGGAGATCGAGGTTCGAATCTCAATCGGGTGAACTGGGGTGGTTTTTTCTAAATGGTTTTCCACTCTCCCTCCACGCAAATGCGGGTTAACTTCCTCTAATTCAACCTTCCCAAGTCCTAATCCATTAGCGTAATTAGTACTTAAAGCGTATAACCCGAACGGGTAGTAAGACGCGGTGCTAAGTAATAATAATAATAATAACAACAAAAAAGCTAGGCCTTAATCTTATTTTCCCATGAAAATGACTTAAAGGGTACGAAACAACTTACTATTGTATAGTTGTGGAGAGAAACATTAATATTTTCTCATTGTTTCTATAACATCTTATATTATTTGATCTATGCTAATTGCTGAAGTGCTTCTGCAACAGCGCGTATTATTTCATTTCACAAATCTACCGCACATGCTTTTTCTTTTATCTTAAAATATATACATTTACTAAAGACGCTTAGATTAGTGAAACAAAATAATCCAACACTGTTGCAGAAGCACTCTACTATCTGTCAACTGTGTCCTGGAGTTTAATAGCTTTTCATCTTCATTTAAAACGTTATCATCGAATGCTGCTGTGTTCATGACAGATATTCAAGAACTGTCGAAGTTAAGAAAATTAAACCGTTCTGGAGCAATAATTTATTTATTTTAGACAATTAAAAAAAATTCTATAAAAACTGCACAAACCCTCACGATACTGGCTTGTTAAGTTTGATACCCCCAGGCGAGATACGAACTCGACTCCTTTCCTATTACTCCTTTTTGGAGGTAGGTGAGCTTCTGGAACAATTTCAAAGATAAACGTTTAACTACTTCCTTTTTAAGAGCCACTAATTAGTTTGGGAATGATACCACGTGTAGGTTTGGTAAGTCAGTTGGTGTGCGAGCATTCGAACAATTTTATACCTCTACCATTCTACTTGGGGTATCATCAACCGATTATTAAAAAAAAAAGTGATACAATAAAATTATCCTCGACTTGTTATCATTTGTTTGAAGCTCATTCAGACAATTATTAAAACTAATTCAAATGAAAAGATAAATTATTATTATTATTATTAGCACCACGTCTTACTACCCGTTCGGGTTATACGCAGAAAAGATAAACGATGGGTTTCCTGAATACCACACACACACAAAAGGGTGTATATTATACTAAAATGTTCAATCTCAGATATATTTTTTTTGTCACTGCCCGTTTTGGTTACACCATTATTTGATAATTACGATCATTTTGATAGATGAGCAAGGTTAAATTTAGAAGAATTGTACCCGCCTTTGCGTGAGAAGAGTTTGGAAACCCCCTCAACTCACCAAACCTATATTTGAAACCCCGTTCTCCTCTCCTTCATCAATACAGTATATTACAAACCTGACGTCTGAAACAGCATTACCACCGTCATGGACCTTATTAGCATATTATTTCGCATACCAGCTTCAGTGGTCGAATGGGGTAAGGCGCCACACTCGTTTTATACTGGCCAACCGATGACGGGGAGATCGGGTTAGGTCAGGTCAACAGTGTGTTGTGTTTTCTAAATGGTTTCTCACTCTCCTCCCACGCAAATTCAAGTGTATTATCTCTAAAATGCATCCTTTTTTAACTCCATCCCATTAGAGTTGTTATTATATATGCTTATAACCTAAACAGGTAGTAAGACGCGGTGATAGAAACATTATTGTTCTCATGTTTAGGAGTTACTGTACAATATTTACATCTCACTACTCTCTCCCCCCGTC
>CABFVX010000871.1:91259-137984 GCA_902151425.1 Timema shepardi
CCCACTTAAAACTGCTGTTTTCTAAACCTAATTGTGTAGCCCACTCCAATTAGTCGATGTATAATTATTCAACTAAGCCCTATCTGTAGTTAAGAGAATGGAGGCATGGCGCACTATACAATGTACCACCACGTTTAAGAGGTTTAGACCCTCACCAGTGGGCATGAGGTATAAGGCGCCAGGCTCATAGCATAGACCTACTAGATTGTCGGTGATGGAATGGTCGGGATTTGAATCTTGGTGGCGTGTATTGAGGATGTTATTTTTCCTAAATAGTTTATCACTTTCCGAAAATTCGTGAACATGAGCTTTAAATTATAGGCTTAACTGCATTCTCCAATATCCCTTAGATTAAATATAAATACGGATATTTCTGAAGTTTAGTAAGACACAGCACACACACAAAAACATATTAATATATAAATCTCGATTTGGTAAAAGTTCAATTTCCTCAATTTTAATTTTAATATCACAGAAATTAATATTCACCTTTGCAGCAGGACCCTGTAAATATGATAAATAGAATAGAAAACTAAGTATATATGAGTGCTTGGCTATAAATTTAAACAAACTAATTGATAATCCACACATTAGTATAAGGTCCATATGTTATCGTAGCTTATGTGATATGTTTAAAAAATATATGTCATCATAAAACATGTCAAGAATAGTTCAAAGAATCATAATAATAATACAAATAATAAATATTAACAGGTTTTTCTAAGCTAAGCAAAAAATAAACATAGACCTAAGAATGATAAATTAATCAAATTAAAGCTTTTAAAAATCTATGCTTTGTAAATTACTTTAAAATGAATTCTAAATTTCTCAATGAAATTAAATTATTCTTACAGCTTCAGACATAAAACCTTTTCTTCTTAACTTGAAATATACGAGAGAAAAAATCTATAGAAAAGAACAAAATCAAACTTGTGAAGCTTGTAAAAAATATCTATTAAAGTGTCCACGTATATATCGACAAGAAATATAAGAAATTCTCTGAAAGAAAATTCATAGTTACGAAAGTAAAAGTTTGAAAAACAAAGGGTTATAAAATTGATTATTAGTGTACATCTTTAAATATAAATGACTACCTTAATTCATGACCATAAGAACATTCTTTTGTTGAAAAAGCTGGTAAAATGTTAAATGAGTTATAAACTAAAGATTAGACGTAGATATTTTCGTTTTACATAGAACGTTAAAATGTTAATGATCAGCTTAGATCCAGTTCATTTTAATGGCACTTTTGTTTCGTGAAACGAGATGTATAGCGGTGTCTTGGATTCTTATTCTCTTTAATGGATTGTTTGCTTTGTTTTTAAAAGTGAACAAAAGTACTTTACTTATCAATTTTTTAAACTCCTAAATAATACGTTATTACCAACTATTTCAAATTGTACTTAATTTAAAATTAGTTTTTTAAATTAAAATATAATGTATATTTATAAATATGTATACATCGCTTGGCATATTTTCTGATATAAAAATTAGGATTTTTATATTTGGAAATTGCCATAAATGTATTAATATATATATATATATATATATATATATATATATATATATATACACAATAAAGAATATGTCTGTATGTTGTGATCATTGCGTAATATCTACCACACGTAGATGTCTGAAAATTTAAAAATTAAAAGCACCTCTGCAAGAACGTGTGTACCTTGAGGCCAGAATTTAAAATTTATAATTAGAGTTTTAAAGATTAATCAAACACCTGGTTGGGCCACGGGCAGCTCGTGGTCTAAAGACCATACATTTAAATTCACCTTCCACACATTAAAATAAAACATTAAAACAGTTTTCTCGAGTAGCACCGGATACTTCAGCTAGAAAAACATATTTTTGATTGATAACTTTGGTAAAACAAAGCAATCAAATTATCCACGTGTTAATATTTGATTATAACAAGTATCTTCAAACAAAATAATTAATTTTTCAATTAATCATTTTGAGAAAACTCAAAATTTAGGCTGTCAAACAAAGGTGAGTACACCGAAATTAGTAAACTATCAACCCACTTCAGTGTCCGATTGGTTTAGGGCGTCACTCTTCCAATCTTCCAATATACTGGACTGCCTACGATGGGGAGATTGGGGTTCAAATTCCCGTCAGGAATACCAAAAATATATTTTTTTCTAAATGATTTATCAATTTCACTTGCTCCAAAAAAATGTTGGTACAATTAATATGAATTTAACCTTATTCGTGACAAATCCAAAATATATGCTAACAACCCGAACGGGTAGTAAAGCGCGGTGCTAAAAAATAAATAATTTAACTATTTCTAGTTTGCACCTTTTGTAATTGAACGAGAGAATTCCAAATGTGCGACCGATATCTCAGACTGGCAAACTGAATGAAGGGGTGAAAGGGGCTCGTGTAAGCCAAACGATTGCTTGTATCTAAGATCTGTTGTATTTTGACCAGCTGTAGGCCTGGTTTGGTTACCCCTGGCGCGATTCCTAACGTGTTAAGTAGTAGTGAGTCCCGTGCTAGTGATGTGAGCTACGCCATGTCTACAACACGAATCTGAAGCAGATGGGTCCCAAACAGGTTTATGTACTGTACATCGTCACTAAACGGACTTTGGAGAGGACCAACCTTTACCTAGCACTTGGCGTTGACATCAGTTCAACAAGACAGGGCAGTGACTATCACAAACATTTCAAGATAGTAACTAGCTGAACCCCTTCCAAAACAGTGACTAGCTTAATGACGTTGCCTACTTGGAGATTTCCAAGTTATTTTAAGAAGTGGGTTGCATCTTAACGCACCTAAGCAGTCTAAGCAATATATAACTTGGATACTAATGTACAAAATAGAAACAGAGAGAAGAGAATGAGAGGTTCACCCTGGATAGGGCTCTTGTCAATGTGCTAATAACCATTTCCCTCTTCCTCTGACGAGTTTACACAGTTACCTTAATATTTGCTTCTTGGAAACACTGATTTTTATTTTACTTTTTACTTGTTTCCTATTCTAGATGGAAGTATGCTACCACGAACTTTTTTTAATCTACATCCTAGCAGGAAGATTCCTACAAGCCATTTTCGTGGCTAAACCAAATAGCCTAAGTTGTAGAGGATTTAGAACAAAAATACCACTCCAAAATAAAAATGATAATTTTGTTACACTGCAGTACTATTTTTAAGAATTATTTAAGAATTTATGGTTTTGGTTTCAAGGTTATATTGTCCCTTTAAGACTCGCTGAGTAAAACGTCAATTCAATATCATGGAAAATCCTTTCTTGACCGGCTGTGTCGTCACAGGTAGGCAAAGTCCTTAACTACTTCAATAGAGTGACTAGCTGAACTACTTCAATAGAGTGACTATCTGAACTACTTCAATATAGTGACTAGATGAACTACTTCAATAGTGACTAGCTGAACTACTTCAATAGAGTGACTAGATGAACTACTTCAATAGTGACTAGCTGAACTACTTCAATAGAGTGACTAGCTGAACTACTTCAAAAAAGTGACTAGCTGAACTACTTCAAAAGAGTGACTAGCTGAACTACTTCAAAAGAGTGACTAGCTGAACTACTTCAATAGAGTGACTAGCTTAACTACTTCAATAGAGTGACTAGCTGAACTACTTCAATAGAGTGACATAGCTTAACTACTTCAATAGAGTGACTAGCTTAACTACTTCAAGGCAGTGTTGAAATGTATACATTTGAATAGTTGACTTCTACCCTATGGTGACATTTTGACTTTTACCTAACTTAAAAAAAGGGGGGGGGGACAAAAAACCGGGCACATGGGGTTCTCACTACATAAAAATTCAAGAGTATGTAATTAGTATATAGCTTATTTGAAAAAGTTATTTTCTACTTGAAATATAGAACTGAAGTGTATTATAGAGTATAAGCATTGACATATTTGTTTTATGACATGATAAGTTACAGATATAATACCCTACCCCAGGAATTAGAACTGTACTACAATGTATCAACAATAATGCAGGAACCCAACGCACCATTTTTACCGTTTGTTATTATTTTGGACAACATTGCAGCAGTGTTACCACACTAGCAGCATTAATCAGACTGTCAAATTTCGACTTATCGCAGAGAGAGTGCATTCACAATAGTAGACAATTGTCACAGCGTGCACATATTCGACCTCGCAATATAATTTTGGTTTTAATGTCACGCATAATTAGCAAAACCTTTCGCACATATTAATTTCAAACGTTCAAAGCTTATAGAACTACTGCTGTCATGGCACAATTTTTTTTAAATGGGGGACAAAACGGGACTGAAATTAATAAAAAGGGACAATTTATAGTCTCGTTCAAGTTTAATGGGGACAACGGGACAAAAAAAAGGACAATTCTTATTTAAACCTCTTCCCTCAACTCTTATTCACTTCCTTCCACTATGTATTCCTTGGAATGGGATAAAAATCTAACTGTTTCAACATTAATAAAACTAATATGACTAAATAATAGCGACTCCTGTCACCTGATTCAGCATTAATGAAACTAATACTAAAAAAATAATAGTGGCTCGTCACATTGTTCAACACTAATAAAACTAATATGACTAAACAATAGCGACTTCGGTCACCTGATTCAGCATTAATGAAACTAATATTACTAAACAAAAGACTCATGTCACCTGATAAAACATTAATTAAACTAATATGACTAAACAAAAGACTCCTGCCACATGATACAACATTAATGAAACTAATATAACTAAACAAAAGACTCCTGTCACCTGATAAAACATTAATTAAACTAATATGACTAAACAAAAGACTCCTGTCACATGATACAACATTAATGAAACTAATATTACTAAACAAAAGACTCCTGTCACCTGATAAAACATTAATGAAACTAATATGACTAAACAAAAGACTCCTGTCACATGATACAACATTAATGAAATTAATACGGCTAAACAAACGTGACTCCTGCCACGTTGTTCAACATTAATAAAACTGATAACTTACGACTAAACAATAGCGACTCCTGTCCTATGCCACGTAGCTCGTGTGAGTCGGGACTGCACAAACTAGTCACTTATGTGTCTGCACGCAAATATGTAGAATTAAGTAGGTAGAGGTAGTAACTGGCTATTCAACCTTGAAACTAAAATCAAAAGCGTGTCTAGGAAAATCGTGCCAAGTCAATCTCTATGAAAACAATATTATTGCGTGGTCGGAATAATCCTCTTCGGCATTCCTTTGAACCTTTATTTAGTAGTTTATTTTATATTTCTAATGTTTGTACTTAGGGGGCTTATTCAATGCCTTTTTCTTAAATATAATTTTTAAGTCGAGATATGACATTAGATTCCTCGAATCCCTTGAATCATATGGTACTTGAGAGATTCTCAACAAAAAACCATAAAAAAGTATATCTTATATATTTTGAAGACTATGACTTAAATGAAACAATTTTAAGTAATGTATTGGTAAAAGGAATTGTTTAGAATTGTATAGTTGGTAGAGTAGCATAATCACAAAAAAGGACAAGTGATTATCAACTAACTAAATAAATGGTACGGAACTCCACACGGACTTACTCTCTATATTGTTTAAAATTAGAGATATTTACTTAAAATTCGTAATATAATATATACTAGCGAACCCGAGAACAAATTGCGTTATACATACCTAGAACTTTTATACTCACGGTTTTAAATTTTATAATTCTATTTAAAAAAAAAATACGTCTTCATTTGTATATTTGAACCATAAAAAAATATCGATATTGGGTCCCCAAGGGTCAACACTTGCTATTTAAATTTTGACTTCCAGTTAAATTTTTCCACATTTTATTAGAATATTTATAAATGTTTTGAAATGAAATTTAATCAAACTCGTTAGAGTCAATTTTTAGAAAATCGACTTTTTCTCTTTTTGCCCTTCACTTATCTACCCTTAATTGTAGGGTTGGATATCCAATTCCAAAAAACCCTTGGGGCAACCCTATGAAAACTCTAAATACCAAGTTTTAGATCGATTGGTAGAATAGTCTAGTCGGAGGTACAGACAGACGGGAATTCAAAAATCACCTTTTCGGATTTGGAGGGGTCATGAAACGACGAGATTCATTAAAACCTCGAGTTCATTTTTTTTTACGATCACAATACGTTCTCTACATGTAAGATTGTTTATGACGTAATAGACATGACAAACCTAATAAAAGTTGTCAGTGGCACCAACCAGTAAACGAAATTTTTAGTTTAATTTTAAATATTTTCGCTCTAACCAAAATTGTACATTTTTTAAAGTCGATATTCAAAAGAAATTTGAAGATTTAACACATCTTCAATAGTTAAAACTATGTTAAAAAGTATTTGTCAACACAAAAATTACATACGAGTATATGATTTAAGATTGTAATTGAAGTGATAATTTACCTAGTTCTGTTTGTTTTTTAAACATTTTTGACGAATATAAACTCTAAAAATTTTAATTTAAAATGTAATGTGTTTCTTAAACAAAGTAAGCCAAGAAATGTATGGAACTTATTGTTACAGTAAATATATTTAGATTTTCGATGTGACTCAACTATCTTTGGATCGAATCACAATTGAAACTTTTTTCTCTTTTGGCATTGCATCTCACTATCTATTAGATATATCTGCATTTAATTATACTAATTAAGTAATTATGAATAATATATTATTTAAAGTAAATGAACCCTCATTTGAAGTGAAGGAGGGTAAGGTAAAAATTTAGGTAAAAATACATCCTCAATACAAACCCTAACTATCTAGTCTTCGGCAAACCAGACTAAACGACCTTGGAGTTTATTTCCTCATGTGGCACCGATGCGTGTTGCCCGTAGTCCAAAAGCGTTGATATGCCTCTCATATTCGAATCTTCGAATGGGACTAATCCTAATATTAATTAGCTAAAATAGTGACTCTGGATTTACTTAAAAGTGTAGTCCCCGGTGTATCTTATTTTAAAAAAAAGCAAATAAATTACTAAGCTACTTCTAAGAAATAATTTACACACGTCCAACGCCTGTTTCTAAATAACATGTGTGTTTATACTTGACATTTTATTTATGGAAATTTAGACCAGTTAAATAAAGGGATCATTTTAATGTTTGCTGCTAAAGCGTCTTCATAATACGATCCTTTGATCTATATTTCTTCTTTCTCTGTGTGTGCATAATTCAGTTATAAATCACCGAAAGTATAATGTAGGGAGTGGCTCGGTGTAGCTTTACCTGGAGGAAAAATGTATATATCTTTACTAAGGTATAAAATATGTTAAATGTACAGTCACAAATAATAAAATATAGATATTAAAAAACATTTTCTACATTTCAGCCATAACCTACTACTAATTCGTTTATGTTAATTTGATTACTCTCAGGTAGGAGTCGCCAACTGGTCGATCTCGCGGCGATTTTCAGTCGATCACGTAAGAAAACCTGTCATTAAAAGTCGATCTTTGAGCCTTCTAAACTCGCAAATATATCAAATCAAGTACTATTAAATAATAACTGAGTGACCAAAATAATGTTGATCAATCATGATCGGTCATGTTATAAGAAAATGAAATATGAAAATCTGCACTTTGTTTATATATTTTTTTATAGAATGGTGGGGACATAAGTATTCAAGTAAGAATTAAATTAAAGGAATAAGATATAAGACGTATCGACAATAAAAATTAAAAGTAAAATGTAGAAACTATGAGTGATTGTGGGATCTTTGATTAGTTCAAAGGTCGATCGGGGCCCCAAAATGTTTGCAAACCTGTGGACTAAAGCAGTGGTTGCGAACCAAACTGCTTGAACTGAAGCATCCTTTGCACCAGAAAAAATACATGATGGAATTCTTTAAAAAATGTATACTCTAGAATTATAAACATTCAATAATGACAGCTATATTTTACAAGCTATAAAAAAATGGAAAATATCGCGTGTCTGGCTGAGACTTTGGCAAATGTATTTTATTAAATTTAAAAAAAATAGCAATCTTAATTACTGATGCTATTTTATAGTGTGAGAAACAAACTAAAAATATTATAAAATTGACTCACGTAACCTGAGATAATTATGGCAGAGCTCCATGGAAAACAGTTCGAAACAGTTTATCTAAAATCCATGGTTTTAACATTTCTTTTTACTGATTCATATACACTCATTCATAAACACTAATCTCAAGAATTTAATTGCAAAATACGGTTTTCTAAGAATAATTAATTAAATCCCTTCTCCCAAGTGCAGGTTTCCCACTATTTTTCTTGCCACCAAATTCCCTGTGATTTTCAGGTTTCCGGCGTATAGCTCGAACGGGTAGTAAGACGCGATGCTAAGTATTATTATTATTATTATTACTATTATTACTACTACTACTCAGGTTTCCCAGATGGAGTTCTGTATTTTTTCCTAGACAACTTAAATTGCAATATATAGAGGAATTAAATTTCCTTTTTAATATTATTATTATTACTAGCACCACGTCTTACTTCCTGTTCGGGTTATACGCACGCACGCTAATGTATAATGGTAGGGTGGTTGGGAGATGAAATGGAGGACCTACAGCTAAACGTGGAATCCGAACCACGGTGGAGGCCTGGCATTCCTCACATTCACAAGATGTCTTGTACAGAGGTGAAGGAAGGGTTTGGTAATCAGATAAATCTTTGCCGGGACCGAGGATTTTTTTTTAATAAAAGTGACTATTGTGACGACATTTAACCAATGTTAAGAACAATATTATTTAGGCTCTATGTAGAGATTTATGCAGTTATTTGGCAACCCAATATTACTGCAGGGATAACATGTTTGAATCAGATGGATTAATTTATTCAGTTCACTCTTTTCTTATATTCAAAGACCTATTTATAAAATTCAAAAATACTCCAATATTTTCATTAGAATTCGCAATTTTTTTGAAAAACTGCCGATGACGGGGAGATTGAGGTTCGAATCTCGGTCGGGTGTACTGAGAGGGGTTTTCCCAAAAAAAATTCTCCGCTCTCTCTCCAGGCAAATACAGATAAACTGCCTGTAAATATAACCTTTCTTACCCCTAAAATCATGAGCGTTGTTAGTTCATAAACGTATAAACCAAAAGGTGATATAAAAAGTCAAACTTTTCCCGATGAACTTTAGCGCATTTATTTAGAATAAGCTACGTGGCCAAAGTATGGCAAGTTTAATTTTGTTTTATATTCATTAAATAATACATTTTATATTTAAAACAAATATGTGCAGATTGAAAAAAATAGCTCAACATCTTACTGCATTCAGTTAATTTAATAAAGTTAATTTCCATAATTTTCTAAGAGCCAATAATAAAATTACACACTGCAAGTAAAACTGTTTTTAAAAAAACACAAGACATCGTAAGAAACATATTTTTTATTCCGTTATTTCCTTTGATTTCCCTTCCCACCCCCCGTCCCTGAACCTCAATTCTTTTTTCTCTTTTTCTCTACTTAAGTTCATACGATCTCAAACACTTATAATAAATTTTAGCCAATATAAATACATATATAAGTGTGTCTATTTACCCGTCTATATATTTTTTCCCCGTCATCTCCCAAACAGTCACTGATTCATTTCTCAACTATATTTCAATGTCACACTTAATCTCACTCTGCCCCCTTGCCCTTAACTCCTTTATTTTATTATCCTTTCTACTCTATAGTCTTCTTTTCCCCTTTTCCCCTTTATTGGCTTACACACGCCGTGGGAGGTCTTGATTCGAGACCAGATGCGTGACAACCACAAGAAGGTTTTTATTTTTTTCATTTTAATTTATTCCATGTTGTGTATCCTGCTTGGTAACCCCCACGCTTTAGTTAAGCACCTTGACCAGTGTAAATTTTACCCAACACAATGTCCAAACAGAGAGTGGGTGGGGGACAGAGCTGGGGGGGGGGGTGTTAGTTTCATACAAACGATTTGGTATCACGCGCTGTTAAATATTATGTTTTTGCCTCGTACACTTGAGGAAAAACTTTTCTTTCATTGGAAGGTTTAAGGTGGGGATGTAAAGGGACGGACGTGAATTAAGGTCAGTGCTATTGGAAGTTTTTATTGCTAACTTTTTTTTTTGCCGAAATAAATAAAATATTGCTCCAGTTAAAATATAAGTTAAATTTTCTTAACATGGTGATAAAAACATTTGTTGAATATGTATCATGATCATAGGAGCATTAGATGATAAACTTTTTAAATGAAGAGAAAATGTTTTCATGAAATTCCAGGACACCCTTGACAGCTATTAGAGAACTGTTGATATCACCAGGTGAAGAAAAATAAACTCTATGTTTTTTCTGGAGCAAGGTTTGATTTCCTTAGATCGAAAATTATTTTGCTATAAAAACTCCCAACCTTTTCTCACGTCCCCTACATCCACATTTCAAGAAAACTATGACTCTTAGCATTCCTTATAATGAATTGTAGGGTTGTTAACGATATTCCCTAATTTAGTAAATTCAAAGCTATTTTGTGAAGCGGTTTGAATCTTAGCTTGACGCACCTAAGTACTCTTAGCAATATTAAGCTTAGACGTCAATGCATGAAATAGAAATCGAGAAAAGAAAACGACCAGTTCACCCAGCGAGGTATCGTGTTTATCTGGTGATAACACTTCACCTCTTCCACTGACGAGTATATACACTTACTCTACTGTTTGCGTCTGGACAACTATTGACTTGCATTTAAAAATGAGTTTGTTCTTGTTTCCTATTATAGATGGACAAACGCTCAAACGAAATGTTTTAATCTCAGAAGGATTCAGGCAGGCCACTTTAGTGAATAAACCAATTAACCTGAGCTGTTGATGATTGATCGTAAACATTTTCTTAAAATGTATATTACTTTAATACCAAAAAACTTCATTTGAGATAATATAAGACTATTTATAGAGTTATTATAATGATTTGTGGTTCTTTGTCTCAATATTTTATCTTTGAAGCTCACTGGACTACACTAATATGGGAAATTCTATATTTACCCGCCATGACGTCACTGGTAGGAAACTTCCTTAAAGTTATATTTTCACGATGCTTTTTTTTATAACGCAAACATTTTATTCAGTTTAGTTTTCTACAAACAGTGATATCAACAATTCTTGGATATCAAGTCATTGGCATATCGAAATTTGACTATACACTTTTTAAATGAAGAGAAAGGGTCTTGTCTAAATCCACCATACTCAGTTATGACCGATATTAAGATAATTTAGAATATCTTAGTGTTTTAGACTACTATTTGTAGAAAGTTAAACTAATTTTTTCACTCATGCCATGTTGGAGTCATTTAAATCAAAATATTTAATTTGCTATGAAAACTGAAACAGTGTGAACCACACTACCACCCCACCTTAAAATTCTTGGTCCATAAAAAAAGAAAACAAATTTTAAAAAAATTATTGCTTTTTTGATTAAAATAATTAAATAGATTGGTCTATATTATTTTTAGTGACTGTACTGTTTAAGGTTTATCAATGGGTTTTTTTTTATGTCTACCAGTAAGATACAGTTTAAATTAATTAAAGACAATTTGTCTGTGTGTCATGTCAGGTGTTACAATAGCTCATGCGCACATTAAAAAATAACATGGTTATGTTCTAAGCTATGGTGGAAACGCAATGATTGGTGGGGTGAGGTTGAAACTTAAATCCCGGCCGGGTGTACAGAGTCTTTTTTTTTTTAGTTAATGGTTTCACGTGCACACACTCTTACACGAGCGCGCACCTAATGTCTCTCTCCAAACAAACGCAGGTGCATTTGAGCTAAATTTTAACCTTCTTCTTTACCTCTTTTGTATAAATATACAAATATCCTAGACGTGTAGAAAGAAGCGAGCTGTCAAACTATATAAATCTTAACCTCATGGGTGTCCCCTGAAATACGCGTCCCTGCGCATGCGCGAGTATTAAACAAGCAACAAAGCTAAATATGTAACCATAAGAGCGTCTGTAGTTTCTTTAAATACAAATATCTGCTCATTTGTGAGTAAAGGAATAGATAGATTACAATTTTAAATTTGTAAACAGATGACCTTTTGTAGATTCTCTAAAATACTTGTATTTGGGATTAAGCGAGTAACAAAATAAATGGTCCAAAACATTCACAAAAACTTTCTATTTTTTTATTATAGTTTAAAAGAAAATTTTCAAAAATGATTTTCTAGCAGATACTCTTAAATAAGTTTTACTCATAAAAACAAACACATGATCTTGTAAATCATATTAATCACTCATTATATAGGGTCTATACATTTTAAACCAATTTATTCCAATATATTTTAAAAAATTCAAATTTTCAATATAAATTATTCTTAAACTACTCTAAAATCATTTACTATTTGGGAAAATAAGAAATTATTCTTATTTATAATGAATGACCATTCACAGATTCCCATTTTGTATTCAATCTTCAAGGTCAATTTTACGGGGGTATCGGGGGTATCGGGTATCGAATACCAGTCGGGTAGACCGAGGATTGTTTCTCAAATGTGATTTTAATACCCCCTCCCCTTTCACACTCATGCTGGTGAATTCCCTCTGAATTTCACTCTCAATCCCAGGCTCATTGAACTGGCACCGCGTCTTTATATTGTGCTAGGGATGTGGTAGGTTTAATTTAGATTAAGTGTACCCGTATTTGCGTTGAGGGAGAATGTAAAACCGTTTGATTAAAGCCACCTTAAGTACACACGAGCGGGAATCGAACTTTGATCTCCCATTCATCGTCAATCCAGTCTATTGGGAGAGTGATGTCTTAGACCATGCGACTATAGAAGCCGGTAGTAATAAAATATTTTAAAAGTGTTTAATAAGTGCTTAATGGTGAATACATAATTTTTTACCGTAAGGCTTACAAACTTTTCAAAAAAATCTAATAGTAAAACGGTTTTTAAAAGTAATGGCGATGCTTAGTCTACATTGTAAGCTATGTAAATGAGTGGTTTGGGTGGCTTAGAAACCTCGATTTGGTTTCGACTTTGCTTCAAGAAAGAAATTAAAACCTCAACAATTACGAAACCTTACCCTTTATATTGATAATATGAGGAGTTTGCCTTTCTGTCTGTCTGTCTGTCTGTCTATCATGAGCGTTGTGCAATATCTACCACACGCAAAGGACTGAAATTTAAAAATTAATAGTCACTGGACATGAACATGAGCACCTCAAAGCCAGAATTTTAATATTTGGATTTGTTTTTGGTTTTTAATTAATTAAAAACTGTGTCGGAAAAAATAATGAAGAGATCATTTTCCTGTTTTAGTTGTTGTTGGATCAAAGAAAATCGTTTCCAGGGGAGCCACCCAATGGATTGCTTTGAGTACCCTGTAAGGTAGCGAGTCTCCCTTGCATTGTTCCACAATGGTGTGGCTCATAGCCCCAGAGTCATAGTGAAATCCGTCAAGGTAAGACATAGCTTTCAGGGTAAAAGGCATATACATAGCAAATTAGTATTCATATGAAAACTCTTAAGTCATTAAATTGCATATAACGATGATAACTTTATTTATATGCGAGTAGCCCAAACGGGTAGTAAGATGTAGTGCTAAAAAAAAACTTTATTTATTAGATTAAAATGATGAAATATTACCAACAATAACTGTGCAATAACAAAAAAATTACAAGTGATTTTGGAAGATACAATTATTAGATCTATATAATTAAAAACACAAAACAATTATTTTTTCAAGCATACAACAAATATTCAAGCTTAGTTTCAGTTTATATTCGAGTTGAAAAGGTGGTATTCACATATCCCTTTTATATAATATATAATATTATATTACAATACATTAATATGGATTGTACCTGAATTTGAGCGGGAAATGATGTATGTAAAAACTCCGTAAGTATATCCAAACGAGATTAAAACCCGTATTTCCCCATCATCGGAACTATAGTCCAACACGAGTGTGACGCATTATGCCGATATGGAGCGTCACTCGCTTCATATTTTTATCTAAAATATTTTAGTAAGTAATACAGAATGAAGGTGTTTTTTTTTTTAAAAAACTCACCATAAATCAATATAATTATTATTTTATTCTCAACAAATAATATAATTTCGTTAAAAACCAAACATGTGTGCTTCGTTAAAAGAGCACATAGTTATTCCCAAGCCCATTAGCTTCTATAAACGTCTGACAAAAATTAGGCTTGATTTATTGTGGTAATACGAGAAAGAATGAACGTACAAGAAAACCAAACAATTTTCAAATTGAAGAACTTCTGGTTCATTATTATTTTAACTGAACATGAAAGAAGGAATGTGTGTGTATGTGTGTATATGCGCGTGCGTGAGTGTATGTTTAGAAGAGAAGTTTGAGAGGGAGACCAAAACTAGAGTTCATGAATCAGATGGCGGACGATGTTGGTAGAAGAAGGTACAAATATGTAACCAGGATCTGCAAAAGGGGAGAGCTGCAGAAAAACACAATTTTTCAAGATTGATTACCTAATGATGATACATATAATATAGATAATAAAACATACGTTAAAATGTTTACCTGCAACTAAATTCTGTTTTTGATAAGCTACAAAACGAGTTTTACTCGAAGGACAGATGGTTTACCAACAATTAAGAGTTTTATTTCGAGTGAAATTTCTAAAGTATCTTACATTCCGATTCAGGCAGTAAGAAACTTTATTTAGGTTTACACTTTCATGAAATCGTATATAAAGTCATATGATAGGTAGCTGTTAATAATCACTATGTACAAACACTAATTGTTTTGTAAAATGATCGATGTTGATCGCCAAAAAATGTTCTAGTCTTAAAAAAATGACATTTGGACTTATAAAGTGAGTCCGGGATCATTTGCTTATCATGACAATGCTTTACCACTGATATATTCAGGATTCATCTGGCTATCTTGGTCATTCTTCACTTAAATTTTAAGACAAAGTCTATGATGGACGTGTGGAAATCATTGGCAACCTGTAGAGCTACCATTGATACCTACACCACCAGCTCAGGTGTACCTAAGTGTTTTTCTCCCCATAACGTCAATTCAAGTACATTTACACTCAACTTTACGTTTCTCATTCCTACCCGATTAGCGTAATTATTGTATGCGTATAACCTGAACGGATACTAAACTCCATGGCGTCAGCCCACAAACAAGCCTCACTGTCCAACCGGCCGTCGTCTTTTGTTGAAGATAGTGTCAAATTTTGTTGATATAGGCTATTGTGTGATACGCAAAACTAACCCTCCGGGCGTTTGTCTCAGTTTTATAGACCGTAACTGCTAAATCTTTTTTCAAGTAGCTCAGAGTAATAGTGGAAAATATATAGACCTATTGTTGTATTTTGCTCATTGCATCTTATTAACTATTTAGGCTACCAATATAATATTAATGAGATAAGGCTGAGAAATGTATAATTTAAATAAAATGTGCCCAGCTTTGCGAATAAGGAATGTGGAAATCCATTTAAGAGAAAAATATTCCTATAACACAAGGTTGGGATTCAAACCCTGATCTACCCATAACCATAAAACCAGATTATATGAGCTTGACGTTTAGTACACGTGCCCAACGATGCAGGTAGGCAACATATAAAGCCGCCAGGCATCAAGAGGCAAACGCCCGGGAGAGGACTAATTAAAATAAGGTCAACATGTTTTTTCGAGACTTATCAACGATCCATATTAATGTTGTTCAAAATGTTTCCCTCTGGAATAGTCTATAAACACGTAATTTATGTTAATTGCATGTAATTTCAGATCTTAAAACATACTTTGTTCTGTTTTTTTTATTAGCTAGTAAATGTTTGTAGGCCACTATTAATGTAAGATTTATAATCTTGAAATGGTATAAAACGGCGCCATTTTCATAGACAAACAAACATAAAAGTATCTTTTCTTAAGTTGCGGCCGGAGGGAGCACAAGTATTTTTACAGTTTTTATAGAATTGACATTTTTTGGCCAAAATAAATCAAATATTTCTCCAATAGCAACATAGAGTTTAGTTTCATGCACATGCTAATATCATCAGATCTTGAATATCTGTCAAAGGTGTCCTGGAATTTTTTCAAAACTAAGAATGTATCAGGGAGTGATTTTCTACGGGTACGTAAGAAAATTGATATGGACAAGAGAAATGTCCCTGAAGTGGAGAAAAGAGTTGTGCTGGTATTATTTCAGTACCCAGAGTTACTTATACAGCAGAAACATGGATATTGGATGTAAGAAATACCAGGAAAGTGTAGGTAGGCCATGGAGGAATTGGAATGAAGTTGTCAAGGCAAGAGTGGGAGTATTAGGAGTACATAAGATAGTAGAGGAAACAAGGGTGGAATGGTATGGACATGTAATTAAATTGTTTAGGTACATGAGATAGTGGAGGAAGCAAGGGTGAGATGGTATAGACATAGAATGAGAATGCTGGGGTTGATTATATAGTAGAGGAAGCTAGGGTGAGATTGTATGGTCTTTTAATGAGAATGTAAAAACAAAGAATATAAAAGAAAATTATGGAGATGACCTATGTAAGGAAGAGGCCGCAAGGGAGACCAATAAAGAAATGTGAGGGGCAGATAACAGAAAATGTGTGAGTTAAAGGAAAAAAAAAATTGTCGGTGGCATAGGCCTATTACTAAACTGACCCGGACCCAAGCTGGAAAAAATTGATTAGTATCCTCTCATTATTAATAGGTACATGTGGATTTTAAAGTATCCATACCAAACCAAACTTTTACGTACACAAATACACACAGATCCCTCCTAGAAATGTAACCCTATATAGCCTTCGCTTACTCTTTAAGGTAGCAAATGTACCTTGCATTATTCCACTATGGTATAACTTATAAGCAAGGGTCATATAGTAATCCGTCAAGGTACCCTATATGGTAAACGCAGTGTACTTGTATGTTTACTATACAAATAAAACATGAGGACATAAACATGATAAAAAGAAGTAGCACTGTCAGTGAGTGACTAACCACCTTTCCCCATGACGTAATATATTATAACAAATGTACCACATTATCAATTTCGTGATGTTTAACATTGAAGATACGAACACAGTAATTAGAAGTTGTGTAACATGCTTGCCATTCGCAAACTGACCTTTTACTTAATTGCACTTTTATCGTCGTAATAATAGGCCCCTATAATATAGTAAACAAATGGTAGCTTTAAGGCGGGGATGAAGGGAATACATTTATTTGGTGTTTTTTTTCCGAGTTCACAAATTTTACAACCAAAATTATTAATGTGTTCATAAAATACACTGTGCTTGTTTAGCCAGTTTATATTATGCGCGAAAATAAACAAAAAATCTCAATATTATCAGCATATCTTTGGATAATTTTTTTTATTACTTACTCGTTAACTCTTTTCAATAAACATAGCACTTGCTTCAGGGGTCGAATAGTCTAAGATGTCACTCTCGTGTTAGACTTGCCTGCTGAAGAAGGTGAGATCGGGGTTCAAATCCCGGTGGTCTATTTGAGATATTATTTACTAAATTGTTTCCTACTCTCCTGCCACAAAGATGCTAAAATATTACACCTAAAGCGCTTCATTCGTAACTCATACCTCATTAGATTAATTATTATATATGTGTATAGACTGAACAAGTAGTAAAACTCGGTAATAAAAAATGTCCCAATATAAAAATGGAAACATAAACATGGGATGTGACCTACGATAGTATTAATATTCTTAAAGAGTAAATACAACTTTACAAATAAACATTAACTTTATTATCGGACATAAAGGTAAACCTACTTAGAAAAATTTGAAAAACAAATTCATAACACAACAAACTACAAGTAAGTATTCACTTTATTTTCTGGCATAAAGGTAGGCCTATTTAGAAAAGTTTGAAAAAATAAATAACTGATTTCAGAGCACAGCACTTGAAAAGGTTTACTATAGGCTAAGAAAAAAAACACGCATGCAAATCATCCATCGTTTGCTATGTTTTAAGTACGGCCAAACAAAATGGCGGGCCATAAATGTATAAAAAACACACACAAAAAGTAAACAGAAGAAAGCAATTGAAAATAAAAATTCTTGTTTATATAACGTCAACGTAAAATCGGCCATCACAGTATCCAAGCGTTGAAGTGATTCTCACACCTGTTTATGATAGGTGTAAAAAGTTGTATGAATTACATCTCGGTTCGTGCTCAACACATAACAACGGTAAGATAATTGTTAGCTTGAGAAACACTGAAGGATTTTATAGGTTATGTTGGTCCATTGTTTCCAGGCGGACCTAGTGGTAGCAAAAATGTAATAATGATTATGTTGACATACGACTTCAAGGGCAGTAGATAGAAAACAATAATGCTGATTGATATAAAAACTATAAATACTTTTTTAGAATATATCTGTGAGCTATGTTTTTTCCCCCTAGTAACAAGCTGGTACCGTTTTTTATTCCCCACGCCACGTCTTTATTACCCGTTCGTGCTATACACGTACATTAACTACGCTAATTTAATAAGAATGAGTAAGGTACAAATTTAGAGAGAATGTACCGACAATCGCGTCAAAAAAAAGTGGTAGACAATTTAAGAAAAAACAACCTCAATATACCCGACCGAGATTCGAACTCCAATCTCCCCTTCACTGGCAGTCCAGTCAGTGTGAGAGTGACGCGTTAGAGCGGTTGGAAGGCTGACCGTGCGATTACCGGTAAGCACACCTGGTACCCAAAATCAACGTCTTACCACCCGTCAGATCTAAAGGCATTTTTATTATATATAATATATATAATTTTATATAGGCATATATATATATATAACTAAATAATATATATAAAATACACAAAGCCAGTATTCGAACCCAGACCCATATATCACAATCAAAACATAATTAAATAATAATTAGCGCTGCGTCTTATTACCCGTTCGGGCTATAAGCTTAAGTACTAATTAAGCTAATGGGCTAGGAATTGAGGAGATTAAATATAAAGGAAGTAAACCCGCATTTGCGTGGTAGGAGAGTGGAAAACCATTTAGGGAAAACCACCCCCAGTTCCCCCGAGTGAGATTATAGCCTAGATCCCCCCGTCCTCAGTAGTCTAACTCAAAATGAAACTAGCGCGTTAGCTAACTATGCCACCGAGGTTGGTAATAATTAAATGAATCTCACTTTTAGCCCACATGCCTACTGATATAAAGATGATTTATATATTAACACTAGTTAAGTAGGAATGTATACGGTTATCGTTTAAAAGGCTTGCACCCACGTTTGCGTGAATAGTTTATGGTGAACCAGTTATGAAAAAAAACTACCTGAGGCTGGGATTGTAGCTCCAACAAACCAGACTATACGATTTGGACGTTTAGACCACGTTCTCACCAGTGATTAATATATATATATTAGCACTGCATAGGGAGTGTGGGGATTGCGAGCTAAGGTAAGTGTTTATGCAGTTTTTATACCAACATTTATTTTGGCTAAAAATAAATATTTCTCCTGATGAAATAGAGAGTTTAATTTTCTTCAGTTGGTTAAGCCTACCTCAACATCTGTTGGATATTTGTCAAGAATGTCCTAGATTTTTATGACTTTTTCTATTCGTTTTTCGGTGACCTGGTGGTCAAGGGGTAAAGTGTCGGACTTCTGTGCTAGGGGTCCGCGGATCAATCCTCGGTCCCGGCACAGATTTATCTGATTACCAAACCCTTCCTTCACCTCTGACAAGTCGTGTATGTGGGGAATGCCAGGCCTCCGCCGTGGTTAAACTGTAGGTCCTCCATTTCATCTCACTATCACCCTACCATTTACACATTAGCGTAAGTGCGTATAACCCGAACGGGTAGTAATGCGCGGTGCTGCTAATATTAATACTAATAATAATAATAATAAACTCTATTCGTTTAAAAAGTGTTTAATCTAATGCCGCTATGCTCGTGATATATATTCAACAACTGTTGATATCGCGTTGCGAAGAAAATTAGACTATATGTTCCTATTGGGGTAATATTTTATTTATGGTTGTCTAAAAAAAATTGCTATAAAAACTGCAAAAACACTTGGCTTCTTAACTAGCGTTCCCTACATTCTCATCTTGAGAGCGCTGAGAAGCGTTAAGGAAGTTTAGAAACTCCAATATTTTTAGGAGTGGTTTCATATTTAATAATATCGTTTTCACCAAAAGTAGGCATGCCCCTCCGCTTAATCAATATGTGCAAAAATATGATCCCTTAATCCCTTCATTTTCTCTAAATATTTTCAGAAGTTCATAATTAAATATCAAAGAGATTCGTCGACAAAGGGAACCCGAATGCCATTGAACCATAAAAGTGATTACGTACTTAATTATTTTTTTAAAATTAATTCTATAAATATTTAAATGTTATTCCTTTTATTTAAATTAAATAGCTATTTTTTAAACGCTAAAAGAATTACATTTGACTAGAATACACCCGAATGGTCTTTGCCTCCTAGGTAACCACCTAGAATCGCCTGACGTATGGGCCCTGGTAATAGGTGAGCTAGTGGGTTAGGTAAGAGGAAGGTTCAAATTGGATGTAGTGTACTCACATTGGCGTGGAGAAAGAAAGATTATTGTAAACCATTTAGGTAAAACCACCCTCACTACAAAGGACTGGTATCCGAACCCGGATTTCATTGCAAGCGGCAGTCCAGTATATTGTTAAAGTGACGCCTTAGTCCACGCGACCACCGAATCGTGCGAGTAATACAGGTGGGGCGGGAACAATTAGATTATCTATGCTCAGCAAAATGATGGACAACGTGTTGAGTTTTACCTGACGTCCGGTGGAGCTCACCTGAGTGACATTGTCTTCAAAAAGTGAGGAAGTGTAATATGTAGTTTGTTTTTATTTAGCTAGTAAATATTTACCTCTCAATTAAAGTGTTAATTCTTAAAGTACTAATCGTTTAATTATTTCGGCTCCATCCTGTATAATAAAATAAAGAAACACTCCGATATGTTAACTGTGGGAAATATTTTGGTCAGAATAAATATAAAATCAAATCAACAAAAGAAAAAAGAGTGCATGTAAAAAGAAGGGTGTGGGGCGTGGGCTGGGGATATAGAATAGTGTGCATGTCACAAGGTCATTTCAAGAATCAGCACATATTTATGTTGTCGCCATGACATTTCAGAGCAGTAGTCAAGTTGCTACAACAACATTGTGCATGATTCTGATAACTATGTAATCATGCGAAATCATGTATGATCACGTAACCTCTTCGTTCGACCATTTTCTTTTTCTTTTTTCAGTTTCCATCACTTTTTTGGTCCTTTTTTCTGACCACTATCAACCCCTACTCCACCCTTATCCCCTCACGCTGAGGGGGGATAAAAAAAACTAGAAGGCTTAGGGATGAATTTGATAGAAAGGATGGAATAAAGCATAATATATCACATACCTTGTTTTTCAGCTCCCTTTTTTTTAAGCAGCCTGTTTTCCAAAATACTGCTACACGAATATGGTCTATATGAAGACGCTTTGAATTTTTTAGTTTAATAGGAACTATATAAAAAGATATGCATCCAAAGTAATTAAGAAAACAGGTTTCATCCAAAATAATAAGGTGAGCCAGTTTTTTTGTGTTTTTTTAATAAGTTCTTTGCCTTTTTCTATTCGTGTTATTTTCACTTACATATTTCCTTCACTCATAAATACTTGTCACTCAACAATGGCGTCAAATGCGTGTCCTTCAAAAGCTTCGGATGGTTTAAAATTTAAGTTTTAATTGCTGGGCACTTTTTTATTTAAATAAAAATAATAGTAAATTTGTTGTTCGCATAAGAAGACTAATGGTTTTTTTTCTTTAAAAAAATTTTTAAAGAAAATAAACTTGTGTCAGCCCATAGTTGTACAAGGTGAAGTACGATTGTAATCTAACACGTCTTAATATGAACATTTCCTGCCGTGCAAAAATCGCTGGCCCTGTATGGTCGGTCGCAGAACTTATACAGACCCATGACTATTTGACTTACGAGGGAAAAGTTTAGACACATGTCAATTTTTATATTGGAGGTATTTAACTCGAACTTTATAAACACAAGACTGTGAGTTACGAGCTAACTTAACTTTGCATAGTGTTTTTATAGACCTATTTGTTTAAAAAATTAAATCGTCACTCAAGAGTCTAACCCGGAACACTTTATTAGTTTGATTTGCCCACGATGGTGAGGTCAAAGTTATAACTCTTGCCTGGTGAATTGAAGGTATTTTATTTTCTTAAAATTGTTTTCTTCTACTATCCTTCCATGTACACGGATTATATATATATATATATAATGTATATATATATTCCATTCACGGTAGGAATTACTCTCTGAAAGGTCTTTTTTCCTACCAATATCCTACTATATAGTAGATTTATGGTAGGGAAAAAGACCTTTCACAAGTCAATTCCTACTGTGAATGGATTATATATTATATATATAATGTATAAGTCCTTAATTTACGAAGTTAATAATTGTTTAGAAATATTTGTTTGAAAATTAGATAAGTCGAATGGTAGCTATGCAATAAATTTTTGAGAGCCATTTTCGTCTAAAGGGATAATAGTTATTAGAATTAACCAGATTCTGCTTCTGGAAAAAAAGAATTTGAGAAAAAGCCTTACACTCCAGGTATAAGCAAACAAAATTCCAATGACGTTATCATCTGTGCCCTAGCTTACTAGGAGCACCATTCAACACGATTAAAGCATTGCTTTATAGATAGCGCTGCTACTCGTAGGCTCAAGTACCACAACCGCGTATCTATGAATCCGTGTAAGTCAAGGATAACCTTTATAATAGCCACACGATCCTAACGTTAAACTAACTTATTTTAAATTTTGTAGGATCTGGTGGGATAAGCATTATGTTTTCCGATTCCCTACATGATTTAAGGTAATTTTACTATCCAAATAAAAATCAAGTTATGATTATCTAAAGATAAGCAATTTAATATTTAAAAAACAAGAACATTCTCTTTTTTTGATTATTTATTGAAATCGGATGTGAACTCTTGTTTGGATTTTCGTATCTTCGAAGCTTGTATCAAATATTAAAGAAAGCTATGAATAAAAAAAAAGCATATTTATTTCCCCCTCTCGCCACAACTCCTTAGAAAAAATATCTACTATCGAAATTATAGATCACACACGAGCAACCTTCAATTAAAGCAGACTTGGATGTTTTGACATCCAATTTGTAAAAACAACCGTTTTAGTAGGGGCATATAAATATATTTTAAAAATAATAATACAATAAAGCTTCAGCTGCTTCATAAAAAAAGAGATACCTTGTGATAAAATATCAACTAAGACACACAAAATATTATTTCCTTAAAAAAACAATCTATCTACTTTGTTTATCAGCGTGGACATAGAATGGTTACCCTGGTGTTAGGACCTACCTTGTTAATTGAACCTGTTAGCAATGTCAACTAGTTAAAGACGTTGACAGACCGGAAGTGGCTTCGTGCGGGAAGAAGAAAAGGGGAGGGGGAGGGACGAGAGAGTATAGCGCGACCGATACACGGACGCATCTGCGTGAGGGTTTTGGTGTGCAGCTGGTCGAAACTAATTTTTAAATAAAACAGTAAAAATGTTTAGGTTAAAATATACATTTTTAAAGAAAATAAATGGGTGAAATGATAATGAGATTTGTTTTTATTTTCTGCATCCATTAAAATAGACATTCTACCTTGAAAAACCATGTAAAAACTAATGTATGTGGGTGCGACACCAAAATAGAGTCAAATTATTCGTCGGTGATAAAAAAAGTATCGTGCTGTGTATCAATGTGTTGAACCAATACACGTTTGTAAATAAAGTTCCAAGTGTTAACTATACATTTCCAGCAGTTTGCACGCAGTAATAATTTAGCGGACTTCCACACTATTAATTGAACTGAGATGAGCCAGGTACTAATTTAACTTGAACCTTTTGGTATTTCATTTGTCTGTTCCGTGATTACAGCCAAATTCTTGTACCAATTTTAATGAAATTTGCTAAGGGCTTTTTTGAGCCTAGACCGTGATCAATGGCTATTTTCTATGAACATAATAATATACTAATTTAATATTGTACTCATTTATGTTTTGTCTAAGTTGATCACCAATGAGAAATACTAAATCAAAGAAGAAATTGCATGAGCTATTTAAACTTGAAATTAAAAGAGAAATTTTAAGAAAGTAAGAACGATAAGAACATTACATAATTCTTAACATGATATTCTGGAGCAGAAACTTTATGTGATTCCTTCAAATATGCACAGTCTAGTATCGAACTACAGACTCTAACAAGTAAAAATAGCCTATGAGAAAGTAGGCCTTCATTGATGACCAAACAACTCTTATCATTAATTCTGCCGGGGAATGCCAGGCTTCCGTCGTGGTTCGGATTCCACGTTAAACTGTATGTCCTCCATTTCATCTCACAATCACCCTACCATTACACATTAGCGTAAGTGCGTATAACCAGAACGAGTAGTAAGACACGGTGCTAATAATAATAATAATAATAATAATAATAATTCATTCAGCTGCTAAACGATCGAAATGCTACATTAATATTAATCAAAGACAGTCACGCTTGATACGAGCTGTTTAACACCATCGATTTTAGGCCTAATTTAAAGTGAGTAAACAAAGGCATTTTATCTCTCTTAAACACATTGGAGTAATATCAGCACATCATAGGTATATGATACCCTCCAGAATAATAAGTTTGGCTATTAAATAGAGTGAATTAATCAAGGAAAACAATTTGAATATAATTAGAGTTTAAAAAAATCTATTCAAAACTAAACTGCGCGAAACCCCAAATTTTTGAAGATAATTATTACTTTTGAAGGGGAAGTTACCCTTATTTATTTTTACGCCCAACATATTGGAAACCACAATATTGTACCTACCTGAGCTCAAGGGACATAATTTCCTGTTGTTTTTGTTAGTTTTGTTTTTTCCGTGAAATCATAGCCATAGCTTGGACGTACGCATTGTTGACATGATAGCCGACAGCCTAGAAAACGACTCAAATCAGCTTAGAGGTTATTAATGTTTTCTGATTTATATTAGGTCTTCATAGATTTTTTTAAATACCCTAATGTTTTATTAAGTTTATTATTTTCAAGCAAATACTTAGCTTTCATTTCATCCATTCAGTTCAAGCAAGGTATGTGATACATTTAGTTTTGTTAACGTGGCCAACCTTTAATAAGAATGCATATTATTCGACTTTGTTTTGTCTTTGGAACCAAGTAATGACTGTATGAATATCGTGTTCTTAGTGACAAATTAAGGTAGCAGGATTAAAACAAAATTATTTATTTTAGGTATCAAAACTGATTTAAAGATACTACTCGTTCAAATAAATTGTTAACTTTGTTTACATATTATATAGTATTTAATTAATTATTTTGTATTTAGAAGCTATCTTATGATTGGTTAAAGTGATTGTATATTTTTAAAGGAGATCGAGGCTTTTAAACGGGGTTCTCTTCAAAATGAACTTTTAAGAAGATGTGAAAATGTTTCTTTGGCAACTGATTTTGGGGAAAAGGATTGAAATAGAATCTTTAAGTAATTAATATTTACCGATAAAACTATATAATTGTAATGTGGATCATATTAGTTGATATAATAATGAATAATAAGATGAAGTAGACGTTTAAAAATGGTGAAAATTTGTTTTTCCCATATCTAAAGAAGAAAAGTCAGGTGAGTGGCCATCTTGTATATTTTAATTGTTGGTCCTTTTCGGAAGAATTTAAGACTATTCAAGTAAAAAGGGGGAGGAATCTGAATAATTTCTTTTAAACAAATTTGCAGGTTTTTTTTTGTTAATTATTATTTTATTTATCAACAATGTAAGCATGTTATTTTCGAGCAGCGATTTTCGTCCACAATGATGTTCAATTTCTATGTCTACTACTGATGTACTTAATTAATACACACATAGTGTTTTATTATTTTGGTTGTTATTGTTATGGTTTTTGTTAATCAGAGGCCTAGTATAGCAGTAGATCTAATACAAATTTAATTTTCATATAATTAGTGTAAAGTAAGTTGTAAGATTCACAAATTCGATTGGGCATAAGTTTTAACTTAACAATTAAATCCAAAAGGATAAGGAGATTTGGAAATTAAATATTATGTTTTTGGTGGATCTTTTAGGTCAAAATGTCAACATATCTATTTTAGGTATTCAGACTACAGATGTTTTGCCACCCAATGGTCTTAGATATAAGTAGATTATGCTCTATTCGGCTTTGATCTGGTTTGGGAAATTCATGGTGACTATGAAATAGGTAACCCCTTATTAATAGCGTCCATACAATCACCGACTAACATACTCCAGGCCTATCCATAGACTCACATTGCTCGTTGGGGGCTCCACCCACAAACCCCAAGATAGTTTTCTATGAAATTGAATGTAAATTAATGTAATTCCAGAGTCGTTTTTTTTTATATGTCTCACCGTTTAGCCACAAGAGATCTCCAAAGAAAGGTCCACACCGACTTTAAAGTCGCTCCACAATTTTAATTTTTTTTTCAAGGGTTAAAAATATTATTTTTAAACTTTTTGGTATTTTCCCGTCGGTTACAAGCTAGAAGCTATAAGTTTGCCAAATTTCAAGTTTCTAGCTCATATGGAAGTGGGTAAACATTAATGTCAGTGAGTAAGTCAGCCATGCAGCTTTATAATAGTATAAATTGAGACATCGCTAGTGAAAATTTGTGAACCTTGGTATGATAATCTTAAAATTAAAATACTTTAAAAGACTTTTTTTTAGAACTCAAGAAATTTCTGTAGGGATTGTGTTGTATAAGTAAATTGTCATTTTATGAAATTTTGAACATTTTTAAAATTTGAAATTTTTGAGCACAAGTTCGTTGTATAAACTTTCAATTTTACTTTTTCTCGAAACCTCGGAGATAAAGTAATGTGAGCCTAAAAAAAAGGACCCGAGGTTTTGAAACAGGTCGACATATCATGACCCCCTGAAAAAAAAAATTGGTTTCCGCGATGCCGTCTGTCTGAGCATCGGTCTAGAGCCGAGACTATTTTACCGATTGGGATAAAACTTGGTATCTGGGGTTTGCATAAGGTCTCCCTGAGAGGTTTTGGATTTTTATATCTAAATTTGAGGGTAGTTTACTGAAGGGCAAAAATGTAAAAAATAGATTTTCTCAAAATTCGCTCTAACGATTTTGATTAAATTTTATATCTAGACACTGTTTTTCGTTATAAACAAGATGTTAACCCTCATTTTCTCATTAAAATGAATTCAAGGTTACTTTACATGAGGGAAATCTTATAATCTTGATAATTTCTCTGCAGCTATTTTAGTTACGAATTAACCTATCATTGTAAAGTTGTAGTACTATTAAAGATAAAAATATTTTATTTGAAATAAATATTTTTATGATACCGATAATTTCTTAGATATGAGCAAATATATATATACTTTTTAATTCAGGTCATATAAACTTAATTAGATTATTATGCTCTTCGGTGGACAAAGCTGTTTCTTATATTTTCTCACTTTTTCTTCAATAGTGTTCATAGTTCATAATGCCATAGAGTAAGTAAGTAACAGTGTATATTTCATGTGTGATCCTTAGTGTAATATTTCTTCTACAATGTACAGTATAGACCTATTATTTAGTTTCACAAATCCTCCGAATTTTTAGTAAATATTTATTTGAGATAAAAGCGGGAGAAAGTTTGTGTGGTGCACACTACCATTTATTTAAAAAATAAATTCCTTTGAATATTATTATTAGCATCGCGTCTTACTACCCATTCGGGCTATACGCACTTACGCTGATGTGTAATGGTAGGGTGATTGTGAGATGAAATGGAGGACCTACAGTTTAACGTGGAATCTGAACCATGGTGGAGGCCTGGCATTCCCCACAGTCACAAGATGTCTTGTCAGAGGTGAAGGAAGGGTTTGGTAACCAGATAAATCTGTGCCGGGACCGAGGATTTAACCCCTCACCCTTTGAATATTATTGAAATTTGAGATTTAGAACATATCCTCATCGTATAAGGTAAACTTTTTAAAAGATACATTCTGAAAATGTTTTGTGTAGAACAACAAAGAATTATAGTTATTACTTATTAGATATAAATATACGGTCAACCTGTGTGTCATTCAAATAATGCAAAGTTCCTTGTCCTAGGAGTTAATTACTGTCTCTCTCTCTCTTAGGTTGGTCATTTGATATGAGGTTGATCTAACAATACATTTTGTTTAGAAAGTTCACATTTAATACCCTAGCAAATTATTACTATAAACAATAGCTGGTGTGACAATATGACTTAAGTTCCTGTTCAAAATACGGAACTCAATGTATAATGAATTATTCACTACTTTCGAATAACTTCATTTTAATTAAAATATTAACCGATTTGTAAACACATCGCTAACATTTCATTAGAATGTTTATTCTATATTTTAATTTAATGGATCATTATTGTGTTTTGGATAATGAAAATTTAAAGCCATGTTTACTATAAATTAGTAAGCTATCAGTCATTAAAACCAATGATTGAAAAATAGAAGCATAATTATTATAGTTTTTAAGTAAAATCATAAATCATCTTATGCATTATCAACAAAATTTTAACACTCGCTCTTAAAAATTTTCAAGAGTTCAACAACTAAGCTAAGTCATTAGCTCATGCATAAGTCAACAGAAATAAAGACAACAGGTTCGTTTCTCAGCATAGCTGAAATTTTTTATCATTGGTGATATTGTGGCTTTGCCTGTAGAATAAAGTTAAGGTTGTTAGTTATGTGCTGATTTAACAATTCGGTTCATCAAGTTCACGTTAAATAGGCTTTGCCTCAAATAAAAAAATGAAAAAACAGTCTGTATAGATAATAAATAATTATGTTAAATTATTTTATATTTTCTTTACTTATTAGAGATTTAATTCCTACTAAAAATAATGTTCATATAAATAATCAATTCTGATGAATGCATAATTATAAAGACCAATTGAATAATCAAAGGATCCTAGTCTGTTTAAAAAATAATTTAATGATTTATTAAATAGTTTAGTTGGGGGGATAAGATTTAATTTCTCACCATTTGATATTAAAATTACTGGTGCTAGTATTGAAGGTTTTGTCCTAACCACTCACAATTAGATCATTCTCCTCCCAACCCAATCTCTCGCACATACACAAACCCAAAACAAATGGGCATTAAAACGCCGCAAGATGGGGCCCAGTTGTCCGCCTTGCCACGACCTGAATAGTTTTTTTCTTTTTTTAAAACTAGCCCTCTTTTAGTGTCCCGTCGCATTAAATCATCACAAAGATCACACGAGGTTTTTCTGCTTGTTATTCTAAAGGGACAGAGTAAGGCCTGTTTAAAATGCGAAACTGGCTCATTCCATTTGACTTTAGGTAGCTGTCGTCTAGTATTTTGTGTAGCACCATACTTGAGGCGTAATAAGTCTTTACTTTGTATTATTATTATTATTATTATTATTATTATTATTATTATTATTAGCGCCGCGTCTTACTATCCGTTCGGGTTATACGCACTTACGCTAATGTGTAGTGGTAGGGCGATTGTGAGATGAACTGGAGGACCTACAGTTTAGCGTGGAATCCGAACCACGGTGGAGGCCTGGCATTCTCCACATTCACAAGATGTCTTGTCAGAGGTGAAGGAAGGGTTTGGTAATCAGATAAATCTTTGCCGGGACCGAGGATTGAACTCCGGCCGCCAGCATAGAAGTCTGACACCTTACCCCTAGACCGCCAGGTCACCCTCTACTTTGTAGCTGGCCCTAAGTATAGAATAGGCTAGGCCCAAGTTAGGTTAAGTGAATCTAACATTATGCACATTATGCTAGCAAGAATATTTTGAGTGCCATAAAGATGAATCAGAGCTAGAGCCCAACCGTTCAATGATTTATGGGGTGGATTAATGGTTCATCCACTATTAATACACCTCTTGGTGTACGGCTGATTTAAACAAGAATTTATAAATGTTATGTTGGTTACAAACTATTAATTCAAAAACATAATTGAGAGAATGCATACTCCCATATTGGTCTAACTAGAAACATTTGCAAATATGTTTATCATAGGAACCCGCCTCGGTGGCGTAGTTGGCTAACGCGCTTGTCGTGCTGAGCTCGACCGCTGAGGGCGGGGAGATCGAGGTTCGAATTTCGGTCGGGTGAACTGGGAGTGGTTTTTCCTAAATAGTTTTCCACTCTCCCCCCACGCAAATGCGGGTTCATTTCCTATAATTGAACCTTACCAATTCCTAATCCATTTCCGTCTCTAACCTTATCTAACTGGATAGGATGTGTTAATAAATACACCCGTATTCATTTGAATATAGAAACAAGAAAAAATACCTCGAACTTTGGTCATCCGGTTAAGAGTCCGCTACACCAATGTAATGGTAGACCCTAATGGTGTGACTTTATGTTTAAGTTATATTTAAAAAAAAATTAATCTACTCCAAAAGTACACGTTAAATACCTTTAATTAAAATGAAACAATTCATGTTTTAGTTTCATACAACACCTGGGAGTTCAAGTTGTCTTAAAATGACCTATTAACTATATGCCTCGGTGGCGTAGTTAGCTATCGCGCTAGTTTCATGTTTAGCTAGACTGCAAAGGACGGGGATATCGAGGTTCAAATCTCAGTTGTGTGAACTGGAATGATATTTCCTAAATGGTTTTTCACTCTCCCTACACGCAAATGTGGTTTCACTTCCTCTAAATTCAATCCTCCCAATTCCTAGCCCATTAGCATTATAATTACTTAAGCGTATAGCCCGAATGGTTAGTAAAACGTGGTGCTAAATAATAAATAATAATAATAAAACCTATTAGCTTAAAGATTAGATACTACCTCGTGATGTATGTTTAAATTTGGTTGGAAGGAAAACTTTTTTTGTCCAAAATTAGTAAAATATTTCTCGAGTAGATGGATACGTTCAGTTTAATCTCTAAACATGAATATATGTCCGGGTCATTGCGGAATTTGACCAGGAGTCTTTCTCTTCGATTAGAAAGTTTTTGTTCGAATGAACTGATCATTTCGGTTATCCATCAATCTGAACAGTTCCCAAAAGTGGACAGTTCCAAACCCGCCTCGGTGGCGTAGTTGGTTAACGCGCTAGTCTTGTTGAACTTTACTGCTGAGGACGGGGGGATCGAGGTTCGAATCTCGGTCGGGTGAACTGGAGTGGTTTTTCCTAAATGGTGTTTCACTCTCCCTCCACGCAAATGCGGGTTCACTTCCTCTAATCTAACCTTCCCAATTCCTAATCCATTAGCGTAATTAGTACTTAAAGCGTATAACCCGAACGGGTAGTAAGACGCAGTGCTAAAATAATAATAATAATAATAATAATAATAATAATAATAGACAGTTCCGGCCCACTCAAATAATAAGAAACACGCTTCACTGGCCGTATGATCTAAGGTGCAACAGTGGCCCCGTGGATTCTTTGGTGCTGACTGACAACTCACAGCTGACGGCTTTGAAAAGTTACCAGACCAAATTATGTATCCCTATGGCGAACCAAATGATCTGCAAAAACATGTGTTTAGCAGCTGTCACTTCTGACAGTCAAAATTTAGATATATACCTAAATGTTGACAAACAGCTGTCAGTCAGCACCAAAGAAGCCATGGGGCTACTGTAGCTACTCTTGCAGTAGACTAGAGTGCCGATGACTGTGAGATCGAGATTCGAATCTCGGTCATGTATACCGAGGGTCGTTTTTCTAAAATGGTTTTTTGCTCCCCCTACACGTAATTGTGTGTACACTTCCTCTAAATATAACCTTCCTAGTCCCTAAAACCATTGCGTAGTTAGTATATCCAAGCGTATAGCCCGAAGAGAAAGTAAGATGCGATACTTCAGCCAGCAAGTAGGTTTAGGTGAAAGGTATTGAAAAGAGGTGCTAAGGAGTAAAATGCATTTCGGGTAGATATGCAGGACGAAAATATCTTGAAATAATGTTTACGGAAAGTTTTTTTCAACTATTTAAAATCGAACGAATGTGATCATGTTATAAAAAGTTTTAAAAGTTCCTACTCATGTTTAAATTATCCCGAGGACGTCAAATGAGTCACAATAAATCAATGACAGCGATTTTTCTTCTCACACTCGATGATATCGACTACAGCGCTTGGTGGATGATTGTGTCAGTAACGTCAGGGTTCCTCCGGTCTACTGTGGACCAGATAGATGTTTCATTATTATTAGTTTACTATCACAGGGCTTTACATATGCATAGTCTTCACTAGGGATTCAATCGTCTGACATTTTTACCGGAAGAATTCGCATCTCTAGCCATGGTCATGTCGGACATCCTGCTGTTTGTTCATTCGAATGCTCAGCGGAAATACGTCCCTGTCTGGTATAGGCCTCCCTCTCTCTCTCTCTATATATATATATACACACACACACACACACCCAAAGCAAGGGTTGGAAAACTTATTTGGGCCCCGATCAATTTATAATCTTATCAAGGGTCCCGTCATCACTTGATAGCTTACATTTATTTTTTCATTCCAACCTTCTTATGTCACCACATTTTAGAATAAATAATATTTAATATGAACGCAAATTCTTTATTTATTGGACTGCAAAATATGTCGTTTAGTAGAGATATTACATTCAATATAGCCTGTTTTGTTTATTTATTGAACGATTTTCAGTTTTGTTCGTCTAGTTATTATACTCAAGACAAATTCTTTTCCCGCCTAAGTGGCATGCTATAACTATACAATACTTTTTTTTCAGCGTCGATATTACATTGTTTTTAATTATGATTTTCTTTACTTTTTACTTTCTCGCTATCTTACAGTTAGAGCAAGTATTGTTATCGGGTGAAAGAATCGAACTCAAGAGTTTGATGAATCTTGACGTTTCATGACCCCCCGAATCCAAAAAAGTGTTTTTTGACTTTCCATCTGTCTGTCTGTCTGTACCTCCAACTAGAGCCTAAACTATTTTACCGATAGTGCTAAAACTTGGTACCTAGGGTTCTCATAGGGTTACCCAGTGGGATTTTTGGAAATGGATATCTCCATCCCTAAAATTAAGGGTAGTTTACTGAAGGGCAAAAAGAGAGAAAATCGATTTTCTCAAAATTGGCTCCAACGATTTTGATTAAATTTCATTTTTGAACATTTATAAATATTCCAAATAAAATGGCTTCTCAAAATATTTCGGCAAAATTACTTTAAGGGCTTCGATCTGATGCGTAAATTTACTTTTTTTATATCATCTCCTAAACTATTTGAGATATGAAATTACTTATCGTTAAAATATGTAGGTCTATTTATAATACAAATATTTTATAGGGAGCATAATTTTATAAAACCAATAACTTTCAAGCTATACGTAAATATATATATTTTTTAAATTTTCGAACAAAAAAGGTAAAAGTATTGCGACCGCAAAAGAAAATCTAACCCGAAATGTTGATGGATGTCGACGTCTCAAGACCCCCAAACCCTAATAAGTGGTCTCTGCAATGACGTCTGTCTGTGTGTTTGTTTAAACTTAAAGGTGACCTGGTGGTCTAGGGGTAAGGTGTCAGACTTCTGTGCTGGCGGCCGGGGTTCAATCCTCGGTCCCGGCACAGATTTATCTGATTGCCAAACCCTTCCTTCACCTCTGACAATATATCTTGTGAATGTGAGGAATGCCAGGTCTCCACCGTGGTTCGGATTCCACGTTAAACTGTAGGTCCTCCATTTCATCTCACACCCACCCTACCATTACACATTAGAGTAAGTGCGTATAACCCGAACGGGTAGTAAGACGCGGTGCTAATAATAATAATAATTTAAACTTAAAATTTAGAGTAGTTTAAGAAAGGGCGAAAAGAGAGAAACTCGATTTTCTCAAAATCGACTCTTAACGATTTTGATTAAAATTCGTATCTTGGTGTTGATTAAGATTATAAATAACTGGCTATTTTCATTTTGCCATGAAAATGAATTTTATGGTACTTTACAGAAGCAGAAACCTCCGTATCTCCGCAACTATTTGAGATACTAAATAACTTATCATTTCTAAATTGTAATAATATTAAAAATTAAGAACTTTTATATGAAATATATTTTTATAAAAGCAACAGTCTCTGAGATATTGGTAAATATATTAATACAATTTTGTGAGCTTTAGTGGTAAAGAGATACTACTTAAGTTTTAATGCAATAATTCTCCATTGCCATGAGATAATTAAATATAAGTAATAGTCTAAAAGTTTATGTTGTTTTTCCTTAAACCTCTTAAGAGAAATGTTTCTACAACAATGATCTATATCCATTTTGGACTCAATAGTCGATATTTATATTTTTTGTTGGTCAAAATTTATAAATGAGGAATTCAATAGCAATACGATGGCATGAAAATTTGCAACAACTAATAAAATGTCAAAATTTTAACCGGAAGTTGAAATTTTAATACGAAGTGTTAACCCTTATGGACCCAACATTGATCTTTTTTATCGGTCCAAACATACAAATGAGGACATTAATTCTTTAAAAACAAAATTATAAAATTTAATACCAGGACTAAAAAAGAAAAGTTTTACATAAGTGTAGTGCAATTTATTCTTGGGTTTGCTAGTGTATATTATTTCGTTTCACATATATTACGAGTTTTGAGTAAATATCTCCAATTTCAAACAAGAGAGTGAGAAAGTCCGTGCGGAGTTCCGTACTTTTTTTTTATATTATCTTTTACCAGACAAAAATGTAGTAATTTGGGCAGATACCATAGTTTCATTATTTCATATTCAAATTTATGTTTATTTTGTAAAAGTTGTGAAAGTTTCTTATAGTAGGGTCTAAATTCAATATCTGGCAGAAAATAGCCCACAAAGCAACTCTTAAAAAATAACTACCTCAAAATATGGAACATAAAAACGAAAAAAGAAAAAATGTGTCAATAAATTAATGCAATAACAAGAACCCACTGGTTCCATTTGGTTGCCGATCGAAAGTTAGTGCACTAATAGAAACCAAGGCACCGATCTTGATTAAACTTTTTTTTTTCATCATAGACAATGCTCATGTTTACATAAGCTCTGTTTATGATCGTTTAGTTTTAGAAATGTTTATTTTAAAGGTAGGTTAGTTTTTTAGTAAAATTTTGTCATGTTAGACTTTTAGTTTATATTTAAATTCTTAGAAATTTGTTTACCCATTTATGTTGAATGATGGTTGATGGTTTGTAAATTTATGAATACTTAAACATAATATTTTAACCACATAGTTGTCAAGAATGACAGTAATAATGTAGGCTTCAAAAATATGTGCACGCTTTATTTTGTGGTAGGCTAATCATAACAACTGGTGAAATACTGCAACTAATCTGGGCATATTTATGTGGGATTGGGTAGCTATTTGTTCTGAAGCAGGTATTTGTAAATCAATGTCCATGTTTAAAGAGACGAAAGAATTTATATGATGAAATTTTTCATCTCATGCAAATCTAATTTTGTTTCAGTTTGTATAAGAGGCTTGTTTGTATCTGCTCGTGTGCAGTCTGATTTTTTGTTAATATTTTTGGGGCCTTTTTTGTGTAAATTGGAAGTAATTTTTTTAATGTCATTATATTAGTTGTGTTTTTGCTGACCTCGGTGGTCTTGGGGTAAAGTTCTCACCTCAGGGCCCAAAGTATGTGGGTTCAAACCCAACTGAGGTTGACGAATTTTTTTGAATGATAAAAATCTGTAGCACAACCTCCTTTGGATGGGAAGTAATGCCGTTGGTTCCAGATCAAACGTGGCGTATAAAAGAACCATGGAAGGTGTGTGAAATTACCTTTTCCAGCAAAATTGGTGGAACATTTAGCTCTCGCTCAAATAAATTCTCATGTGGTGATATAATCAGTCTGTTCAGAATGTTAAAATTACCTTAAATAAATAAAATTCTTTTTTTGGCTATTCCTGGCCTTGTGGATAGCCATTCGAATACATTTAAGATGTAAAAGCAGGGGAAGTGATAAATTGTCTGTGTTTTTGCAGTTTTTCTAGCAAAACAACTTTTTGGTCAAAATAAATCAACTATTGCTTCTATACAAATATTTTTTTTTCGCGTTATGACCTCAACAGTTGTTTAATATCTGTCGAGGGTGTACTGGACTTTCATGAAAACTTTTCCCTTCATTTAAATAGGTTTTTAGATAATGCCACTATGCTCATCATTACATATAGGGCCTATTCAACAAATGTTGATATCACTATGGGAAGAAAATTTAGCTTTATATTTTTATAGAAGCAATATTTTATTTATTTATACCAAAAAAATAGTTTTGCTTAAGGACTGCAAAAACACTACCTGCATCCCCATCTTAAAGTCTCACACAAGAATTTTTCGTCGCCTTCGTTTTAGGAGGGTTTTTTTTTTTCAATCCTGAAGCTGAGTGACTCACACGCGCTCAAGAATTATGATTAACTCCCCCCCTTCCCTCCACACACACGATCACATGATTGCGAGCCTTAGCGGACAAGCCACGTATACATCCGCCCGCTTCTCGGCTTTCAATTTACAAGCCGGCCTTTCTACCGTGTACACCTACGAGCGCAAAATATGAGGTCATCTTGAATACTATACTATAGCTAGTCCACGGTAGCTTGACCCTTTCAACAACAGTTAAAACCCGCTTTAGTGGCTGAATGCTCTAAGCCATCACTCTCGATTTATACTGGCTTTCTGATGACGGGGAGATCAGGATTCGAATCCCAGTTAGGTCTATTGAGGATTATTCTTTTCCTAAATGATTTCCCACTCTCATTTCATGCCAATTTTGATAGATTACCTCTAAAATGCTTAATTCCTTATCCCTAACTCATTAGAGTAACTACCATATATGCATATAATCCGAACAGTTAGTAAAACACGATGATAAATAAATCAAAAGTAGTTTAAAAAATTGATTGAAGTTTCATACTCAACTGCCTGAAAAGCTAGGTATAAGAACTTTTCTTTACAAAATGACAACACAATAAGATTGAAGAATGATTAAAAAAACTGTATTTCTATTAACTCCTAAAATATCCATGCTAAAGTGGAAGAAGCTACCTGCTTCATCGTAATAAATAAGGTCAAAGGTCCTACATTTATACTATTCGCCCTACTTAGGATTTTTAATGAATTTCTATCCCGTCTTCATTTTTTACAAAAAGTATAAATGTAATCAATTAGCGTTATTAATACCATGTACGAAATAATTTGATCCAAATTGCCCGAAATCGTTGGTTCTTTCACAGCTTTGGACACTTCTAGGCCATTGCTATCGTCTTCTTCCTGAACGAATAAGGACATGGATTGAACACTGCCCAAATATATCACAACTAAATACGCACACCCGCTTATAGTTTTTTAAACACATGTTTCACCTAATCACCCGATGAAAACCTCAAAGCCCAAATAAAATAAAGATGGGTAATTATTTCCCAACGGTGATTTTGGGTTGAAGTATACATAGGCCAGTATCACTCTATGAAAAAAATTTCCGTAAGATTTAAAGCCACAAAACAAATTGGCTAGCGGGTGACCTGGCGGTCTAAGGGTGAGGTGCCAAACTTCTGTGTTGGGGGTCCGAGGTACAATCCTCGGTCCCGGCACAGATTTATCTGATTACCAAACCCTTCCTTCACCTCTGACAAGACGTGTATTAATCACAACTTGTGAGTGCGGGGAATGCCAGACCTCCACCGTGGTTTGGATCCCACGGTAAACTGTAGGTCCTTCATTTCATCTCACAATCACCCTACCAATACACATTAGTGTATTATTATTATTAGCACCGCGCNTCTTGTCAGAGGTGAAGGAAGGGTTTGGTAATCAGATAAATCTGTGCCGGGACCTAGGATTGAACCCCGGCCGCCAGCATAGAGGTATGACACCTTACCCCTAGACCGCTAGGTCACCCCACATTAGTGTAAGTGCGTGTAACCTGAACGGGTAGTAAGACGCGGTGCTAATAATAATAGATTGGCTAACTCCAGGAAGAACTTTCCCACATTATCTTCAGCTCTCACGTTTCAAGGCTAACCTTGGAATAGCGAGGCTTTTTTTTTAGATTATAATTTAAGTGGTTTTTCATGTTAACAGAACTTTGTTAAAATTTCTTAGATACACATTAGAATTTACAAGTTTTTTAAAGTAAAAATGCTGAAACTTGTAGTGTGACACGATGGAACGGGTACTTAAGAAATACATTTTTGCTTCTGATGATTTAGTTAACTCCCCCTTTTATTATAAACATGTCTTCCGTGCACCGCGACCATCCACTCGTCTATACTATCCAAACACTAATAATAACTATGAGAAAGTTATAACTTGAAGTAAGTGTACCCACATTTGCATGTATAGATAGTGGGAATTCCTTAGGAAAATATACCTTTGATGTTTTCGAATCTCAATCTCCCTGTCACCAGTGAACCAGACCAGACAAGGTCGGTGCCTTAATCCACATGTCCACCAGTGTGTGTGTAGGTTTATCTTAGATCCTGAAGCAATCCACACATTTCCTAATAGAGCTTATACTATACATCATTAATATAATTCTAATGGGTAAAAGCCTATCGATGGTTAAAAAATATATATATATATAGAAATTTTATTTTCAATATGTAGATTTTAGAACGCCACTATTAGTCGTTATATTTAGAATGAGGAGTTTGGAAACTGCCGGGAGGCTTACAACTTATTATCTGCCAGTAGTTAACCTTTATTTTATTGGAGGAATAGTTAGTATGTATTTTATAATAATCAATTTTGGCAAGAAATTTTAATTAAAATCCCGGTTCATTTGTAAATATATTATTTACGTGGAGGGCCAACAGGTGAGGTTGGAGTGATTCGGAGTTCGTTATAGAAGGCGCGGTACTAAGTGCCCAAAAAATCAAAAAACAATATTAGCCCGAAAATATCAAATTATATTAAAAAACTAAGATTGAAACTAAGATTATATTCATGCTTTGATGAATAGGAACGTCAATAAATTTTGAATTCTCCTCAAAAGGTTTCAAAGAATAAAAAAAATATATAATATAGATCCAACCGAATATGTTTAACTTTTGCAAATTACAACTGCACTTTATTGTTTCTTGACTGACCATGTAGTTTCTGATTATTTTTAAGAGAGGAATTTTAAAATAGTAACTATAAACTTATTTGTACTATATATTTTCTAAATTAATTTGGGTTGACCTAAAGTTTCAAACATTCAACTAATGAAGTGCAACACAAATTTTTAGTTGTTTTTTTTTAAATTTCTATACTGTGAAAACCTAAACTCTGTGTTGAGTTAAAATTGTTCAATGTGTATAGTTGATGTTAGTAACATAGACAATAAGTTAATTGCTCACCTAGTATAAAACGTATATTTTTATATAGTGAAAACTAAAATTTAATTTTAAAGATACGTACCACATAGGAACAAATGTGCAGTTTTTACTACACCTAATGATAAAATATAAATTTTATTATATTAAAATTTAGGTGTGCAATGTAAAGTAGGCCATCGACGATCTAAGCGAAGACTTTCAACGAACAAACAATTATTAATAATAGTAGTAATTAATAATAATCATAATAACTAATATTCGATGGGTCTACTTTTTCGAATGTACTTACACTTTACAAAATAAATAAAAAAGCTTATCTCAAATAATTTATCAAATATTTTGTGTGAATCGTATTGCCTAATTGTTTCGGTGAAAGACGATGATTTTAATAAGAAAACCGTATCAACTTACATAAATGTCACCGCTGGTGGCCATGTCGGAAAATCGACGCTAAACAACTGACGAACTAAGATTATAAAATGTTATCCAGCCTTACGATTGTTAATAGTAAACTTAATGAATGCAACCAAAGTAATACCAATAAAAACTATCCTTGTAAATTGGGTTCATAACATGTAACTTAAAACACGACTGGCTTGATTACATCATGCCTGGATGCATTAAAATTAATTTCCTTTAATGACAAAAATAATGTTGCTTTAACGACAGAAACTGTTGTGTATGACTTGCGTACACACGTGAATATAATGGTTTCAGTCTTGTTTTTAAAATAAAATGTGTGTAAGCCTGAAAAATTAAACGAAATATTTTATAGTATCCCCGCGCGTTTATCCTTTATTGAATTTTGGACACCAAGTTGTAAAATATGCTCGAACGAGTTACTATCTTTAATGAGAAAGCTTTGTTTACAGAATGCTTGCTGTCTGGTGAGCTAATTATAATTGCTTTAAGCTTTAAACAGTCTCACATAATTATGTTTGAAAGCTGTGATGATATGCTTCTTTTTTTTAATCCCACCACGTCTTACTAACCGTTCGGGCGTTCGGGTTATACGCATATATACTGATTACGCTAGTATGTTAGGGACGAGTAAAGTTGGATTTATAAGAAGTGTGCCCATGTTTTCGTGAAGAGAGAGTGGAAAATCATTCATTAAAAACCACCCTCAGTACAATAAAGAGTCTAAGGTGTCACTCTCACAATCTGCTGAATAGAGATGACGCTGATATCATGAGTTCGATCCCAATCATATGCTACTGAGGGTGTTTTTTCCTCCTAAATTCACAAAAATCTCCTAAAACAGTGTAATCCTTTCCAGCCTCTAGACACCTTCACGAATGCTGGTGCACTTTCTCTAAAACAACCTTCTTCATCCCTATTAAATCAGCGTAATTAAGTTTAATATATGTGTGTGCGTAAAGCCTAAACGATTAGTAAGACATGACGACATTTTTTTTTTCAACACTTAATTTACTTTGGAGAGTAAAACAAACAAAAATGATGATTTGCACATAAAATTACATCTGATAAAAGTTTACACATTGGTTATTTTAGAAAGATGTACACACCTTTTGGATTAGTCCGTTAAACAGCTGATGTGTTAAAATGAGTGGATTAAAAAAAAACATTTGACACCTTATAGTTTTCGGTCAGCACTTCATAAACATAATGTATGTCTTAATTTCACGTTGGCGTTCCAGATCTAATAAAATAATCCCATGCAAGCCTTGTAGCTTGTCAGCTGTGTTATTATGTCCATACTTGTTAGTTTAGTCCAACTTAGGTTAATATAGCTCCATTAGACTATTTTATGTTCACGTGTGAGGGAATTATATAAGATATAATCGTAACCGCTTATATACATATTAAGGGACTTCACATTTAATTTCCAACAAAATATTTAGAGATTAGAATTAAGAACATAATTTTGACAATTTTTGTAATGTATAATAATCTTCAGACTTAACAAATAGGAAAGATGGCTTGTTGGTTAAATTACTAACTTGTATAAAAATTGACCGAAAATTTCGCCTCAAAGTAACTGCCGTATTTAAAATAATGTGTCTGAAACAAACCATCTCATATTCATCCACAATCCATATACCATAAAAGGTAGCATCTTTTTCTTGATGAATTACACTATGATCCTATCTCACAAGCCTCACCATAGTGTTATTCGTCAAGGTACGCTTGCTACCTCTAGGGTCGGCGGAGTGGACCATTTATGTAGTTTCTTCGTTATTATCGTCACATGTATTTAAACGTTAAGTAAATTATATTTAGATAGCACCTTTAATAAACATAAAACACGCGCCGGTAGGCACTTAGACTAAATATCAAGCTTATTGAATCTGATATTTCCGTTGACGGTCGGGGGTGCCGGGACGGGGATCATCCCGGCTGGATCTACTGAGGGTGTTTTTTTACCAAATGATCTCCCACTCTCACTTAACGCAGATGAGGGTTTATTTTTCGCTAAATTCTATATTGCTTGTCCTTAGTCAATAAGAAGGGTATTTATATGCTTAACTAACGGTTGGCCAGTGAAATGCGGATAAAAAGAGCCTTTAAAATCAGGGTGACTTTAATTTCACCCTAATTCAAAGTGATTTAAGGCTTTTGTCACCTCCCATCACATGATGACTTTCACCCTCCATAACCACTGGTAGCTTTCATCCTCCATAACTGCTGGTTACTTTCATCCTTCATTGCTGCTGGTGACTTTCATCCTTCATAACTGCAGGTGACTTTCATCCTTCATAGCTACTGGTTACTTTCATCCTCCATAATTTCTGGTGACTTTCATCCTCCATAACTGCTGGTTACTTTCATCCCCCATTGCTGCTGGTGACTTTCATCCTCCATAGTTACTGGTTACTTTCATCCTCCATAATCTCTGGTGACTTTCATCCTCCATAACTGCTGGTTACTTTCATCCTACATTGCTGCTGGTGACTTTCATCCTCCATTGCTGCTGGTGACTTTCATCCTCCATAACTATTGGTGACTTTCATCCTCCATAACTACTGGTTACTTTCATCCTACATTGCTGCTGGTGACTTTCATCCTCCATTGCTGCTGGTGACTTTCATCCTCCATAACTACTGGTTACTTTCATCCTACATTGCTGCTGGTGACTTTCATCTTCCATTGCTGCTGGTGACTTTCATCCTCCATAACTACTGGTTACTTTCATCCTACATTGCTGCTGGTGACGTTCATCCTCCATAACTGCAGGTGACTTTCATCTTCCATAATCTCTGGTGACTTTCACCCACCATAACCACTGGTGACTTTCATCCTCCATAGCAACTGGTTACTTTCATCCTCCATAATCTCTGGTGACTTTCATACTCCATAACTGTCGGATTTTTATACTATCATTATTTTCTCAATGGTTTGACTAGAAATTAAATCTAAATGAGTAAACCTACTGTATTAATTTAAAGTTAAACTTTTAAAAAAAAGCAATCAATTACGTTTATGTAAAAGGTTTTATTTTCTAGTAATAATCTTAAAACTAATTATTTCAATTATTTCTATTAAAATCTATAAGACATTTACAATAGCAATTAATCGTTTTGTGAGAATAAAAAAATACAAAATTTATCACTGCAATTTTTTTTAATAATGTAATTAATAACAGGTATAGAAAGTTTACGCTGTCTTCTGTGAAGATATATTTGTACAAAAAACAACCAAACAAAAAAATCTCTTGGCTTTATTAATTACATAAGACATTAAAAAAATCAGCAGTTAAAATATTTTTTATAATTTAATTAAATAATTAACAATATGTTGCCCTCAGAATTACACACATGATAGCTTTGTATGGGAATAGCTGGTCTATAAATGTATTAATCCATCCAAAGTACTGTAATTTAATTTCATAGACTTGGAAAGTTAGGATAAGCTTGGTTGATTACTTTATGATTCTGGTGGAAGGGCTTAAAAAATACAAACCTTTTTTGGAGTCAACAGTGACATTATTCTACTATTTAAGTTATTAGTATAATCTTATAGTACTGTTTATATTAAAGGTGACAGCTATCAATCCCATGACCAAACATATGAATAGGCCTATATGAAAATAGTATTTATATGTTTCAAAATATTTAATTTCACAACACAATCCTTAAATATAATAATATGTAGGCTTAGTTTTAGTAAAATGTTTGAAACTCATGATAGTTTAGTAGTAAGACTTTTTTTTATCGCAAATTGAAGCTGTATATACTATAAAAATTATTTAATTGAATAAGTAACCGAGGTAGCGATATTTACTATATCAAGTCGCTGATTTATTGAATTATATATATGATTCACGATAGTTTGTTGTATAGACCCACACTGCTTTTTAACTATGACAATAAATAGCTTTAATATTATTTTAACGATAGGCCTATATTTTTCGATAAAAATAGTTTATGGAACCAAAATAAGAGAGCCTATAGGCTTGGAGTCAAAGATACATACATTGAGTATTCATTGTTGAATAATAACAAATAATAATAATTTGATAAAAGTCCCATGATACATCTTGTTAATAGCTTACATGCAGGCCTACTGCCATTCTATTCTAGTCTAAGAGTTCAAAGCTACGATGACAAGTGTAAATCTACTGACCTGTTGAACTGTAGGCGAGCCACAGAAACCAAACTGGGACATGTTGAGGAGGGCAAACGCCCTCAAATTTGGGGAGGGGCAAGCCTCTGGTGACGTCTCAAGTTTTTGATTAAAAAAACACCTTATTCTGACAATTCACTCTAGTTAAATCCAAACTATTTCCATGTTAACACACTAGTTCGTTTTATTTATTATAAATATTGCCAAAGCTATATCATTTTTACCTATTTTATTAAACGTAATATAAAATTAATACCAAGATATGACTCATATTATACGGTAACAAAAAATCTCACTGAAAACACTGATTCTTTTTCCTTGAAGTAATTCCATTAAAACGTTTACGAAAAATGTTCATTATTGAACACTTTGGACTTGAAAAATAGGGCTTCAGGATTTTAATTGCACACATTGAAGCGATGTGTCAGTAGTAGGAAGTTCATATATAGAATATCACGTACAGAAAAAATGTAAATTAATTTATGGTTACTAACATTACTTTCCTTCTTCATATTTTGTATTTAATTTGTTCTTAACTAAATTAACAGAAAATAATTCGTCGAGTTTTTGAGACACTTAGAAAAAATAATCGCGTTAAGTTTTTAAGTTGATCACAGGCATCACATATTAAAATAAAAGTTTTCTATCTCGAAAGAAAACGAAAATCTCACTAAAATCACTTTGTAAATCCGTCTCCGTAAGAAGATCTTGTTCGACTTACGCGTTCACTATTTCGTGTTCATCATAACCGACCGTACAGCCGACACATCCTACGAAGACGGTGGCTTAACCGCAACTCAATGGAAAGGTCAATTTCTCTTTTCGTCACTTCTCTGCAGGAAGCCATCTTCATAAACTTCCTTCTCTACGTTTAGTTTCACGTGTCACTGTTTTGTTTGTTTTTAAAAAAATCCATTATTCACACGCTAGCTTTTAAAACACACATTTTGGTTGTTTTTTCCCCCACATGTATCTCAGACATCAATGGCCTAAATCTAAAATTTTTAGATAAATGACGTTTATATTTTATTTAAAAAAAAACTAAGTGTAGGCCTTTATCAGGTGAGGTTTTTAATGAAGCTGCGGCGGAACAGTAGCACACGTGTTTTTCCCCACTCTCGGTATATAATACGACACATGTGACTTCCCATGTGTTATGTTATTTCTACCCCCACCACCACCACCTCTTACCAACACGTTCCCTCAAAACAGTGCTAGGGAAGGGGTGCTAGTCGCGATAGATAGCAAGATCCGACGTGGCGAGATATCGTCAGAGTTTACAGACCCTTAAACGTCGACAACAGTGCTTCGTTTCCCGGAAAACGCCCTCCAGCTAAAAACACTGTGTAAACAAACACTTCTTCATAACCTCTGGAGGTGTGAAGAAAACCAAAATACGAGTCCATCCCTTTACCTCCCCAAAGCCGTCAGAGGGTGATTCACAGCAAAACAAGACGATATAAAAAATGATTCCTTACGAAATTAATGAAAGATATTTCCCCTTAACAGAGAGATCACTGCGCGGTTTGTAGGTTTTTCTGTTCACACCCATCTTGCGATTAAGTTTCCTGCGACGAGAAAAAGGAGGAGAAAAAAAAAATCCTCGAACCCGACCGTCCACGGACCTCCGTTTTGGTAGCAATACTGTTGAGCAGAGCGAGAGGGGGAGAGAGAGAAAGAGAGATATAAAAAATAATTCTAGGTTACCCCCTTCTTTTTTTCCCCCCCACTACTCTCCTTTTTCACTGTTCTTCACTTGAAGCGCGAGTAAATGTTTGACGTAAAAGTAAAACCGCTTGTGGAGGGGGGAAAGAGGGGAATGGGGTGGATAGGACTTTTGTGATGGGTGGGTACCGAAAAACACACACACGCACACCCTTTTGTGGTGGGAGAGGTCAAACTGTTAGATTTCCTCTCCAAGAGGAACGTTTTCACTTGCCTATAGCTCTTCTGACGAAAAATGCAGGGGTGAAGGGAGGTCTGTCACTCAATAACCCACGGCGATCACACAAAATACATCTCTCTCTCTCTCTTATGGTGGGAGGGGGTGACTTGTTCTTAGCTCGATTTTCAAGGAAGGTCTCTTGTTCTGGTTTTGTTCGAGGGGTGAAGGAGGATCTACGTTGTGTGCGTTGTGGGGGAGGTTAAGGGTTGACGAGAGTGTTTCTGTAAAAATGAAAGTATGCTGGCGATGTTGTCGAAAGGTTTCCGTTTTTGGTACAGCTTTCAGGGAAGAAATCTTTAGGGTGGTGATGTTACTTTTTTTTCCTGACGAGAAATTGGAAAAAAAAGAGAACTAAATTAAAGATATGAGTTTTTTTTGATAGACCAGATTGGAGACGAAGTGTTGGACATTTTTATTTGTTTGATATTAAAATATATGTATAAAAGTTATAATAAAAATAATCTAGTAGGCCCGACATCACATCTTCATTTTCAATACTAAACGCCGTTTAGATTTGGTTACTTTTAAACACACTCTCTACCTTTCCACCCCCCTTCGATTCACACATTTTTTTATTCTTTATTTTATCCCTTTTTTTTAATAGCCGCAATGTGTTTCACTCGCAATCACCTCTCCTATCCTCCCTTCTTTACACACACACACATATATGTATATATGTATATACACTGATCCCCTCCCCTTTGACGCTGTCTCTTACCCCCCCCCCCCCCACCACCCAACGCAACAAATCCACCACTTCCCCTCTCGACGTAGGGCACCAGGTCTTTTCTCCCTTTTAGCAACACACGCACACAGTACTAGCGGAGCGATACCTAAGAAACTACCTCTTCGTCAAGAATTTGTAATTTATTTTCCCTCTCAGGCATTCCTTGCATT
>CABFVX010000871.1:148475-173550 GCA_902151425.1 Timema shepardi
TCTTGTCAGATGTGAAGGAAGGGTTTGGTAATCAGATAAATCTGTGCCGGGACCGAGGATTGAACCCCGGCCGCCAGCACAGAAGTCTGACACCTTACCCCTAGACCACCAGGTCACAAATCACAGTGTTAATTATATTTATGGTATTTTATGTTTACATGTAAAACCGGTGCTTTTACATGCTACAAAACCGTATAAGTTATGCAACTAGCCTGGACAGAAAGAACGATGCGGTGATAAAAGAAAAAGTCATCATGCTAAAAACCATGTTATGTTTAAATTTAGTTTCAAGTGATTTAACTACTTCGCTTATTTGGGTGAGTTGGGGGTCATTTCACAAAGTGGGGTGCATCTTAACTTGACGCCTCTAAGCACTCTAAGCACTATCACACTTAGACGCCAATGTACGGGAAAAAAAGAGTTTTTAGAATTAGTGGTGCACTCTGCGAGCTCTATTGTTTATCTGTTAATAACACTTCCCCTCTTCCTCTTACGAGTATATATACTCACTCTACTATCTGCGCCTGTACAGTATTGACTTGCATTTCAAAATTATAAATACATAAAAATGCCATAGGTAGTATTTAACAAAAATTCTGGACTTGTGTCGTTTTTCTTCCCAAGCCTGAGCTGGAAAATGTTTCTCTAGTTTGCTAAGGAGGGAAAGCTTAAGTTCTAGGCAAGTTTCGCTATTAATCTTGTTCAGGATTGATTGCACTCGCAGACACTTTGATGACGTGAACTAAAGCAGCTCCCTCTCCCCTCCCCTCCACCCTCCCTTAACTCTCCCAAAGACTCTCTGCATGGATCGTTGATTAAAACTGAGGCTAGAAACAAACTTAAGTTCAAGATGTCTTGTATTTTAAGTCATCAACTGGAACAAGTAGGAATACAGTATTTTATTGTAACTGTCTTCGCGCTCAAGTTTCCTTTTCGGTAAGATGAATGAATGTTAGCGGTAAGGTGAAGGGTGTGTGAGGGAGAGGAGTTGGAGAGAAATCTACATTTCTGGGCTTTGTGGGAAGTTTGTTAACAAATTATTTTTGACATTTTCATGAATATCAGTGGCAGTGACGTATCTAGGATTTGCTCGCGTAGTTAGGTAAAGTGTGCATTTAGGATATAAAGGTAGCCTAAAAGCCCTACCTTCTTAATTATATCAGGCATCTCCATTTATCTGGAATGAGAAGGTTTTGGGATAGAGCCACATAAATAAAAACAAGTTTAAAAGGGGATGGAGAAGGGATGGTTTATAGAGTAGGCTTAGACAAATACTAGCTGATTGATACATTTTAAACCAAAATTTAAAAAATTAAGTTCTAGTTTTGATAAGTTGGGGTGATCTCTGATTGGTGTATCTGAGGGCCTTTGGATTGAAAATCAATTAACCCTGCGACTCAAATTTGAAAGGGTACTTAATTCCGACATTCAAAAGGTAATGGAGGTGACATAGGCACTTCAGAAAGATATTTATCAGCCACAAAGTATGAATGTAAAATAATCAGTCCATCTCACTATTTATCAGTCACACAGTATGGGTGGCTGATAGGCACTTCAGCTCTGTTTTATCTGCCAATATAGAGGCAATAGTTACTCTGAGAATGTTATCGGCAGTCAAAGTTTTCCAATTAATCAAACTAGTAGTCAATGTTATGTTTATTTTATATGTAACAGCATTATAAGTCTTAACATATAGGTAGGAAACTATACTACCTAGCACCTAAATACAGTCAGAGTACAACATAATCTAGTGGGAACTAGTAAATATTATTATTACGTAAACATTCATATTTCATTTCTCGTCCTAGCTATTATACTCAAATATCTGCTTCGATTATATTTCAAGAAAGAAGGTTATAACTTAGACCTAAATAAGGCCAACTATTTTAGTATACTCTTGTTTGTTCCGCCGTTTGATATGTCACGGAATTATATGCGTAATGCAGCAAAGATAACAAGCCGCGAGAGCAGTTCTAAAGTAAAATTTATTTTAAAACCATATTTTAGGAATGGGTCAACAGGCAGGCCTATACACTGTTTTGTTTAAAGGCTTACCTTGACAGATCGCACATTGACATATTTTAATATACATTAGTCTATCTTACCCGCTTTGGTGGCCCAAAGGTCGAAGGCGCTACTCTAGACGTAGACTAGACTGCCGATGACGGGGAGATTGAGGTTCAAATCTCGGTTGGGTGTACTGAGGGTGGTTTTTCCAAAATTAATTTCCACTATCTTTCCACGCATATGTGGGTCACACTTCTTTTATATATAACTCGCCTAGTACCTAAAACCATTAGCGTAGATAGTTGACTACATAACCCAAATGGTTAGTCAGATACGGAGCTAAAAAAAACTACCTAATTCATAATCTTCTATTATCTTTTATATTTCAGTGAATTACATTTATTAAAATTAATAGAAGAATTTAACTCCTCGAGTATGTTTTTTAAACGTATGTTCTACATTATACTACTTTTATTATTAAGACGAGCAGGCCCGAATTAAGGCATGTGCCAAGTGTGCCATGCACAGGGGCCCCCACCCACCTGGCAAATATATAACTTTGACTTGTCATATTTATTTTGTGATAGTATTGTATTTCAATATTTGTATGTTTTTTTCATAAAATTTATCCCAAACTAATCTAGAGATTCCCTAATCGAAGGGAACTTTTACCCTGGTGTTACGTGGAGTCCGACAGTACGTGCTTATAAATTAACGTAACCATTGCTTTTGACAAACCGGAAATACTACATATCTGCAGACGGTATTGTTTAATTTTGACTGAAATATAAACATTGATTTTCTATTGACAATAATTTCTGAGGTAAAAAAGGTTTAATAGTTAGGTCTACTATAGTATTAATAATTAATATGTTAATAACAAAACTCATGGTACTCACCATGATTGCCAAACGTTTACAAAAAACGTTTGTCTCTAAATAAAATTATCCATGTATGATTTATATAGTACACGTAAGATTCATAATCATTCTTTGGCAAACTAACCTCTAAGGACCTCAAATTATACTTGGCACAGGGCCCCCAAAAGAGTTAATCAGGGCCTTAAGGTGATTGGCCCTTCTCATTTGGCGTGGTTATTCAGAGCCATGGGAACAAACGGTTATATTCAATAATTTTTATTGCTTTGCAAACATTTTTTTTTTCGGAAACGGTTTGTTTAAGAATAGAAGCCTGTTGATTAAGTTATACTTTTTACATACACACTTCCTCCACAATTTTAACAAATATCAAATATCAATAAAATTGACATTTTACAAAAGAAAACTGCTGACTTTATAACAAAAAATAACAAAATGTAACAATTAATAAACATTGATATATTATCTTAGAAGAGGTGTTGAAAATATTAACATAAACATTTCATTCGTTCTCGGGAAAACTGGTATTTTAAATGTATTATTTTTCCGCAAGACCTGTCTGGTAGCTAGCGCTATCTACGGTTTCTGTGATCCATCTGTTCTTGTTGGTGCGGAAGGATGCTTTGGTCGGTTGTGAAGCCACGCCATGCCTTTCACCCTCCCATCCACCATCCCACAAAATAAGTTTCAAACTGGTACTCGACAGAGCCAAGGGCCTTAATAATGAAATAGATTTTACACATTTATATTTTTAATACAAATAAGAAATAAAGGTTGAAAACTTAAAAAGTAACCTTTCAGGATAAACGAAGGGCTAGCGTTGAAAGCTCACAGTCTAACCTAATTTGTTTCCACTATGGTCCTATCATACAACCTGTGCCATAGTGGAAACAAGAAAGGTAAGCTTGTCACCTCTCAAAGTAAACGAATTAGTAGGCCTATTATGACATCACCAATATAGTTTTAGTGAGATGATTAGGCCGTTTTTTTATAACAAGTTTTATCGATTTTACAGGTCGAAGAAGTGGTGGGACATAATAAAACTGGTCGTGGGCTATGGGATGAACAACACTAGACCACCTAAAATATCATCTTATATCCATCAGCTTTTGTTTTATGGACACATTGGATCAGTGATTCATACATGGTGTGGGCGGGGGAGGCAACTAGGGCAATTTGCCCCTTGCCCTTCTCAAGGACGCAATTAATGTTGATAAAAGATGTGTAATATTGAAGTAGAACTATAACATGTCTGTGTGTCGACTTCAAAATAGAACTACAGTCTAATTTTATTAGGAAGGACCTTCTGGCATCCGGAAGAGTTTATAGATCTACTTTGATGTAATCAAATCATGTGATATTCAGCTGTCACCTTTGAGAGCTTATCAACATTGGTGAACGCAGGAAGGTGAGGGAATATACATAACTCCCCCATCCCCCAACCCCCCGAAATCCTAAATAATCCAAAGCATTATCCACCAACAAAAGAAGAAATATAAAAAACACAAGTTTCACACAATGTTCTTGTACACCGTACAGTATATGCACACTAATATACCATCGTAATATCGACAATGGTATGTGTTTATAGACTTTGCAGACTATTTTGCATCAATAGATGGTGGCTTGATCGATGTTTAAATCGATTGATCGAAGCAGTTTCATGCCCCTTCATTTGGAGCGCTAGTGTGTTTGGTTTAACGCTGTAGTGGCACATAAAATTATGGGCATAAACATTGATATGGTAGGCCTATTATATGAAATGGTGCAGAAATCTTGTCGGTTAGTACCTTTGTAAACAGTAAGGTTCAAATGGACTAGACGGGAGGACAAGAGCAAGAACAGTAGATGTTGTACTTGTTTCATGTTTGTTTCTCTGGCTCTAATTTCCAAACCCTTCCTTCATCTCTGACAAGACGTGTCGTGGTTCGGATTCCACGTTAAACTGTAGGTCCTCCATTTCATTTCGCAATCACCCTACCATTACCCATTAGTGTAAGTGCGTATAACCTGAACGGGTAGTAAGACGTGGTGCTAATAATAGCTTAATAATGTTTCTCTGGTGGTTACTGTCAATTTGATTTTTTTGTTAATTTTAAAGAGCCATTGTTTCAGGTGTGTATATAGATATATTATTATTTAGCACCACGTATTACTACCCGTTCGGGTTATACGTTTTAAGTACTAATTGCGCTAATGGATTAGGAAGCTTGAATTAGAGGAAGTGACCCGCATTTACGTGGAGGGAGAGTGGAAAACCATTTAGGAAAAACCACCCCCAGTTCATCCGACCGAGATTTGAACCTCAATCTCCCCGTCCTCAGCAGTCAAGCTCTACACGACCAGCACGTTATCCAACTACGCCACCGAGACGGGCTGTATATATATATAGCTTTCCCTGATTGATATTATACAATTCGTTTGATTTCTCAGTTTGAAATTCAATCACACCGCGAAATGAAATTCTGCGTACGCCTCTGATTATCAATAACTTTAAAACAGCACCAATACTCTAGTAAGATATAAAAATATCTATCAGTTTTTGCTGTAAAGAAATATGTTTGTATTTTATTAAAATACCTTCCTTTGAAAAAGGGACTATACAAGTCAATTCACTTCGATTCTTAGCTGTGAGATTTGATGCCGTAATTGATTTACAGAGGGAAGAACGAAGGGGTGGAGGATGGAGGGGTAATTGTGGTCAATGGTGAGTCAATCAACCCGGAAATGAGCCAATAGTTTCCTAGTAAGTGTACAGTAAAGAAATTTAACCTACTAAAGCATAAATACGTGTTGCAGACGTTTAGAAATTCCACATTACTTTAAAAAGTGGTTTGTTATTTAAAAATATGGCTCACGACAAATTGGAGGCTAAAGTTATCAACTTATATAAACTTCCCAAAGAATTAATCTAACTAGATAATTAGTTTAAAGGGGTACAGCCCGAATGGGTGGTAAGACGTGAAGTTAAAAAAACAACACCCTGGTATTGCTCTAGACCAGGGGTTGGAAACCTTTGTGTTCCCCGATAAACTTACAAGCTTATCAAGGGTCATGCGAACACCCACCCTTTCTCCACTTTTTTTTAAATATAAATTTACATTTATTCCTAAAATTCAACCTTTCCTCAAATTTCCGTCAGCAACATTATGGAAAAATATATATAATAAATAAAATGTACATTTTATTACAGAATTATCTATTATCATTTATTTTGGTTATTAATATTATTTTAAAAGTACTTGATATATTTGCGAACTATAAAAAAGAAAGAAAACCTTTCAATAACTATGTAGTTTTATCACGCGATCAAAAGAACATTGCGACGAGATCGATCAGTTGCCGGCCCGTGCAGTCTAGACAGTAGTTCTAGAACTGTTGAAATCACATTACCTTATTTAAGTGACAGTAGCGGATTATCTATCCTCAAGTTTCATAATATTGTCCCCAGAGGTTTAGACTCTGTCATGTGATGCACTATCGGTGTTGGTGTTATCTTGCTCCCCTAGGTTGGGATATGTTGTTGTTATAACAGTTTTTATTGGAAGCACAAAGAAAATATTAAGTTTTCATAAAGGTAAGTCACTAACATTAGTTTTTTATCAGCACACCTTTAAGCAGATATAGTAGTTCTTTAATAAAGTTTGTCCTATTAAAAATGCCGTGGATGGTGTCATGAGGGTTGTACTTGGGAACGCGAGGATTGGAATTTCTTCATTTGCTTTTACTGTTTGGATGGCTGAATTATTATTATTATTATTATTATTATTATTATTATTATTGGCACCACTTCTTACTATCCGTTCGGGTTATACGCAATTACGCTAATGTGTAATGGTAGGATGATTGGGAGATGAAATGGAGGACCTACAGCTTAACGTGGAATCCGAACCACTGTGGAGGCCGGGCATTCCACACATTCACAAGTTGTGGATGGCTGAAGATTTGTATTTTTGTTTTTAATATATATTTTTCATGTTTTATATTCTACTGTTTAAAGTTTATAATGAAATACACATTTGAACTTTATGTTCAACGTAAATGGTAACGTTGTAGGTGAGAGCCCCTGGTGATCAATTTCATTCACTATCACAATTTTTAAAGTTAAAATAAACCTGAGTTAATTAAAAATTGTATTTTTATAATATTTTGCTAATATTCAAAAATATTTATCGAGTATCGTCACAATTTTATGTCATTGATTTTGTTTTGGTTTTATTCCTCCCCCTAACACACATCATCTAATTTTGGCACCTAATGTTCATAGTCAATAAAAAATGAAGGTGTTTGTGAATATACTTTTTAAGCCTCTTGTGGGAACGAACTATTTAGGGTCCTTTGGACCTGTAACTATACTCTCTAACCACTCGACCAGTGATATCACCAAATAAGTAAACTATGTTGATATACTCACCACTATAACACCCGCAACTAGGCAGTAAGAGCCGATTCAATTAAACTGTGACCTGCTGATGACGGGGAGATCGTGCTTCGAGTCTTGGTTGGGTCTACTAATTGTGTTTTTTCCCTAAATGGTTTCCCCCTTTCCTTCCACGCAAATGCGTGTAGATAACCTCAAAAAATTCTTCCTTACTCATACCTACCCCATTAAAGTAACTATCATGTATGCGTATAATCTTAACAGGTGAGCGATGATTTAAAAAAAAAACGCGTGTATGTAATTTATGTAAAATTATTTTTACTCCCTCAATAATAAACTTCAATTTATTCCCGGATTTTCCAAGACATTTGCAAATAAAAACAAGGCTACCTGAGAAATACCTGTAAATTATTTATGTGTATATAACAAATTAAAAAGTGGTAACGTGTTAGTTATAACCTATTAACGACATCGTAATTTTTTTTTTCACCCTCAAAGTAAAATAAAAGGGCAGTATTTTATGAACATATATAAAAACATGGTAAGAAACAAAACGTTGCCGTGTTTGTGTGTGTGTGTGTGTGTGTGTGTGTGTGCAGTTTATTGGAATGTGAAACTCCCTTACGGCTAAATGAGCTCTAAACACACCACCCACCCCCTCCACCCCACCATTTATCTTTACCTCCTCCGCACACATACCTACTATTGCAGGTCCGGCGTCGAGAAGGTTTTTTGTTTTGTTTTTTCCGTCCTGTCTCGGTCATATAAAAGGTCCACTGGTCGGTTCTGTTATAACGGCCATATCTGCTGCTTTTTTTACGACCAGCCTCACACGTCATAAAGCGCTTGGCGGATCAAAGCTCGGGGTTGTCTCGGTGGATACACGCTCGTATTATTCATACTATTATCACTCCACATTCCTGAACGGGCTGCTTGGACACACATTCTTCGTTTTCTACCTCTCTCTCTCTCTCTCTTTCGTATTCATGAATTTTTGCTTGGGTATAACTTTTTAAAAGTGGGTAACAGTCATCTGGTTTGTATGAGTGTGTACGTTGGTGCTACTGTCTGAGAGTAAAGCGGGCTAATGACGTTGCCTACTTGGTGAATTCTAAACTGCAATAGCCCCATGGATTCTTTGGTGTGGACTGACAGCTTACAGCTGATATCTGACAGCTTTAAAAAGTTACCAGACCCGATTATGTATCCCTACACCAAACCATATGATCTTCAAAAACATGTGTTTAGCATGTCACTTCTGACAGTCAAAATTTAGGTATGTTGCGAAGCGTGTTGCAACTTAACCTGACGCACCAAAGCTCTTTTTCACTTAGAAGCCAATGTGAGAAATAGAAAGAGAGGTAAGAAAATGAACAGCTTATTTATGTCACCGCGTATATTACCTGATCAAGTTATACGCATATTTGATTAAAAAAAACTATAATGGGGTAAGGATGAGGAAGAAAGCGTTATAGAGGTAATCTGCCCGCATTTGTGTGGAGGGAGAGTGTGAAACCGTTTAGGAACCACCTAAAGTAGACCCGACCAGGATTAGAACCCTGATCTTTCCATCATCAGCAGGACATTCTAACACAAGTGTGACGTCTTAAATCGTTCTGCCATTAAAGGGAGGTGAAGCATACAAGGCCTCTTTTTAACTGCTGATAACACTTTAACTCTTCCGCTGACGACCATACACACTCAATCTACTATTTATGCCTGGACAGCATTGACTTGCATTTAAGAATGATCTCTTTCTTATTTCATATTCTAGAATCAAGATGGCAAATTTAATGTTTCCGGATACTTTTTTAGTCTGCATATTGGCAGAAAGATTCCTACATGGAATTTTCGTAAATAAACAAAATAACCTGAAATGTAGGCGATTTAAAAATAAACAAGTTGACACAAACATTACTTCAAGAACAATTCTTTTTAATATAGGAAAATTTCTAGTTTTATGTAAGAATTTATTGTAAATTTTTTCAGTGTTTTTTACCTTTAAAACGTGCCGAACCAAACGTAAAATCAACATGGGAAACCCTCTTTACACGCTATTACGTCACAGGTAGGTAAAGTCCTTAAGAGACCGTCTCACCCCACGGATAAAAGCTTACTTAAGAAAGTAATATGACTTGAACCACACATCATGATAAGGTGTCCTGCGTTCTGTTTTAAAAATAAATACTACGACACAAACGCACATACTTTCTCATAGTCTGTCATAATTTGAGACAAAAATTATAAGAAATTAACCATAAACAAACTAACCCTTTATAGGTTTTTATCCGCTTAGGTGGATGTATGGTCTAAGGCTCTACTCTGCCAATAGACTAGACTGTCGAAGACGGGGAGATCAGGATTCAATTCCGATAGAATGCACAGAGGTAGTTTTCCTAAATGGTTTTCCACTCTTCCTCCAAGAAAATGGTGGTACACGTCAGTGGATATTTTGGACTTTTCACCGTATAAAACTTCAATATCTAAACTCTGTTGTCTGACACCCTAACTCAGTCGAAGGCATGTCTGCCTACTAAGATAAGGGCTCTAGGTTAATTTCCCAGTATAGCTAAAAAATTGACCATTATTAAAATATGGGCTTCCCTTTCACAACTTGCTGAATTAACTGTCCGGGAGATGGGTGCTGTGTCTGTTCCAAATTTAAGCTAGTTAATAATTTGTGTTCCTGTATACTCAGTCGATTCAGAAAGTGTACGTTAAATACCTCAAATAATAATAGTAATAATAAAAACCACGTTTACAAGTTTATTTTATATGTCTAGGGTAATAGAAAATAGTTAAAACATCAAACTCGTGTACTATTAAAGGTTATGTCAATATTTAACCTGATGGCCACATCTGTTACGCAATACCTCAGTTAACTAGGCAGCACCTTTAAGACGTCAACATGGTAATGGTTGTTTGGGAGTTTAGGTTTGACTCTTGACCGGGTGTGCAGGGATCTACCACTGTGTTTTCACCTTATATCTCCAAGTTCAGGATTAACAGGGCAATAAATAAAAGAACAAATAACAAAAGGTAACAGAATCGCCGGCTGTCTTAATCACTCAATATAGTACAACAAATATCTACAAGAAGATTAAAAAATAAGAATATAATTCGGTGGTAAGACAAATAATCGCATATTCACCAGAAACACGAAGGGAGACTAAACGTACCAAACAACAGCAGCTGGAGATCGCAAATATACGAGTATTGAGAAATATCACTAATACTCGTAAATCACTACTCGACATATAAATAAATGATAGCACAAGAGAATCTTGTCCAATCAACCCCATCACTGAATAGATAGCTAGCTTCACGTAGAAGAGGATGGAACCAACATATTGACAGGATGCAAGATCAAAAAACGAAAGACCTCCATAGAGATGGAAGGACAGCCTTTAGAGGCCTTGGACTGTAACAGGCCAAAGGCCTATAAAGAAGAAAGATGATGATCTCCAAAATAATTAATCTTAAACAACCCTAGTAATCCCTACTTCTTGGATTAAGTTGTTAATGAATGACCTTTGTGTAAAACGTGCAAATATATATATATAAAGTTAAACTACAAAGCTTTAGTAAGTAAAAGTGAAAAATCAATTTGACTAGATTATTGTCATAGTTTTTCTTATCGTGGTTTATATGTAGGCTTAGCGAGTGCATTGCTGTGTTTGTTTTTGTTTATATCTAGCAAGCCAATCAGACGGAATCATTAGTCATCCGGCCAATTAGCAACTGAAAACGAAACAAGAGGGGCACGCGAACTTTGCTGTCCTTGGCGTGTGATCCACTTTCGTTCTCGTGTGAGTCTACCTCTACTTTATTTGCCCTGTCGTGGTCACCTCTCGTCATGCTAAACAGCACCGAAAGCTAGCTTATTATGTTACACGAGGTTGTTTTAATTGATTATTAAAAGTATATCGTTTGGTTTTAATCATAAATAGCTAGCTTCGGTGGCAGCATGGTCAAAGGTCTAAGGCAAGGTTCGCAAACTCCTGGCTCGCGGGTCATATGCGGCCCGTGAGATATATCTGACGGCCTTCTTATCTGCAATACTTTAAGAAATTGAAATTAAGTTTTATTTACTGTGACAAAAAATTGAACAAAGTTTACAAACTTTTTTGTTGCACAGTCTCTTATTACCTGCCTTTGTATATTTACACTAATGGGGTATGTATGAAGAAGACAGTACTTAGAGTATATCTACTCACATTTGTATTAAAACTTACTTTCTCTGTGGTATTAATAACTTGAAAATTAATTGGGGCACTTAAAAAAGTACGTTGCCTATCCCCATCGTGAACTGGTTTCATCCAATCCACCTCACTATACCCTATTCTTATCGTAAGCTAATTCTATCCAGTCCCCCTCATTACACCCTATCTCTTTTGTACCCGTTCTAGTGTTATCCTCCTATCTTCGTCTAGGTCATCCCAATAGTTTCTTCCCATTTAATTGACCAGTAAATACCCTGAACAATATTCCAGATTCTTCCATTCACGTTGCATGTCCTGACCACCGTAATCTACGAAACTTTACTATCTTAGCGATGTCTTGTACTTAGTAAAGGGTATGTAAATCGTCATTATGTAACCTCCTCAAATCCACAGTAGCCTCGTCCCTTTTGTGATCAAGGGTCTTACTAAGCACATTGTTTTAAAACGCACTAAAAATTATTTATTTTTTCGCTGTGTAAGGTAAGAGACAACGTTTGACGTTCATAGAGAACAAGAGGTAAAATTATTATTTAGGAGGCCTATATTCTGCAAGCGAACTATCTCTTGTTTTACTTACAAGCCCTGTCATTTGGACAAAGAAAGTTGGTGACTAAATCGAATGGTTTTAATTTAAAATCAAAGGGAAAAAATTATCCTGCTGAACGAACAACTCTGAGCAAGTTAAGGCTATTCCTCCAGTACCGTGTTTTTTAGTGGCCAGCCAATATAGCTCTCTATCTATCTATCTATCTATCTATCTATCTATCTATCTATTATTATTATTATTATTATTATTATTATTATTATTATTATTATTAGCACCACGTCTTACAACCCGTTCGGGTTATACGCACTTACGCTAATGTGTAATGGTAGGGTGATTGTGAGATGAAATGGAGGACCTACAGTTTAACGTGGAATCCGAACCACGGTGGAGGCCTGGCATTCCCCTCTATCTATTCAATTGGAAGTATATAATATTCCTTTTCAATCCAAATCAAAGACTGAACTTAAATTTAGTTTATAAACTTGCAGTATAATCCTAATTTAATAAAATTACTGAGTTGGGAAGAAATATGCACATTTTACATTTCTCTTTATTCTGAAAAAAAAAAAAACTCGCAAACATTCAAGATTTTGCTTGAAAAATGCTGGTTATTTTAGGATTAAGCAACAGACCTACTACCATAATTTTCAATAATATCTATAAAAATTCCTTGTGATCAAGAATTTCCTATGAAAATCTACCTGCAGTTTTAAGAATCTCATCTAACTTACTTTATTTACATCTGCCATTAAAGAAATGCTGAAAAATATGAAAAAATTACATTAATTTCATTAAGTTGTATTTTGTTGAAAAATTGTATTTTATTTTTATTATATTGTCTAATTTCTAATTTTGTCAACAATTTTTTATATAATATATTTTCTCTACTGAAATTGTTTTTTATTGGGTTGTACATTATTATATTTGAATACAAAATTTGGCCCTTCAGTCAAAAAAAGTGCCCAGGCCTGCTCTGGAATTATGTTTATAAGACTGTGGTGCATGTACTCCAGGGGTATGCGACGGATTTCAAGGGGTGTGTGATTTACTACCAAGTTTTATTAATGATAATTTATTTTGGGATAAAGTGTGATAAACGAAATAAACGCATATGTTTACCTGATGCCACAGGCTTTAACGACGTTGCGTTATTGGCGAATTCGAAGCTACGAGTGTTTCATGAAGTGGGCTGCATCTTAACGTGACACACTTAAGCGCGCTAAGCACTATCACACTTAGACGCCAATGTACAAAATAGAAAACGAGGAAAGAAAATTAACAGTTCACTTTGTGAGACCTCTTGTTTACTTGCTGATAAGATTTTCCCTCCTCCGCTGACGAGTATGCACACTCTATTATTTGCGTCTATACGGCATTGACTCGCATAAATCTGATATATTTTTCTTGTTTTCTCGTATAGATATACACATGCCTCCACGGGATTTTTTTTAATCCCCATCCTGACAGAAAGATTCATACAGGTAATTTTTGTGACTAAACCAAATATCCTTAGTTGTATACGATCGATTTAAAAACACAATTACACATAAACTACTTTAAGATAAAATTAAGTATTTGGGGATAGTGTAAGACTGTTTTGTTTGTTTTTATTTAAGAATTTATGGGTTTTTTTCAATGCCATATTTTTAAAACTCTTCAAATGAATAATAAATACATTATCATGGAAAATGCTATGATTACGCGCTGCTATGTGACGGGTAGGAAACATCCTTAGTAAGCTATGCTTTTCATCTGTCAAGGCTTTGTTTAGCTTACATTTTATTATTATTATTATTATTATTATTATTAGCACCACGTCTTATTACCCGTTCGGGTTATACGCACTTACGCTAATGTGTAATGGTTGGGTGATTGTGAGATGAAATGAAGGACCTACAGTTTTACGTGAAATCCGAACCACGGTGGAGGCCTGGCATTCCCCACATTCACAAGATGTATTGTAAGAGGTGAAGGAAGGGTTTGGAAATCAGATAAATATGTGCTGGGACCGAGGATTGAACCCCGGCCGCCAGCACAGAAGTCTGACACCTTACCCCTAGACCAGCAGGTCACCCTTACGCTTTATTAAAATTTAGAACGGCCGTTTATACTTTACAAGATATTATGTGTTTCTTTACTTTTTACTTCATTACGAACCTTCAAATAAAGATATTATGGTCGAAAAAAATATAATTGAGCTTAAGATTTTAATGGACGTTGACGTTGCATGAACCTACTGAATCAGTAAAAAGTGTTTTTTTGTAACTCTGTCTGCCTGATCGTGAGACCAAAGCGGAAGTAACTTTACGGTCAGGCTAAAACTTGGTACGCCCATCTAAGATTTCCTTAAGGTTTCACAGGTTTAACCCTAAAACTAAAGGCGGTTTACTTATGGGCGAAAAGAAAAATATTAATTTTCTCAAAATTGGCTTCAATGATTTTGATTAAAATTTGTATCTAAGCTCTGTTTAACATTACAAATAAAATAGCGCATATAATTACCCCATGAAAATTACTTTAGGGCACTTCACTTAAACGTAAATTTTAAATTCTGATCATATCTCCGTAACTCTTTGAGATAGGAAATAACATAATTTATCATTGCAAAATTGTAAGTATAATATAGAAAAAAAATCTTTAATTTGAAAAAAAAAATGTCTTTTCCAAGTTATGTGAACTATATATTTTTTAAATGGAGTTTTGGAAAATGGGGAGATGAAAATGCACAAATAATATGTCTCACTTATGCTCTTTGCTGAAACGGGATTTTCTTTTTTCCCCTATAGTGTTTCTATAGCAATCATTGGCGCCCACAATAATGGGCAAGGGAGGGGGGACATGCCTCCCCTCCTGGAATTTCCAATTTAAGTTAAGTTAAAACGTTAACAGTTTTCTGTTTAAGAAAATATTGTTTACATTTTTAAATCTTCCGGCTTTCCAAGCAATTTTTTTCTTCACGCAAAGCTGCTTTTGTAGAAACGACTATAAATCAATTTGTTAATGACCTTAGACGCCTTCAGTTTATATTTAAGTAGGCAGTGTTTTTATGTAATACTGTGGATTGAGCTTAAATTATAATATTGTAAGTAATTAAATCATTTCAAAAATGTATTTTATCTCATTGAAATGCTAACAATTTCTCCATATATTTACCCTCCTTTGGTTTCCTTCCTAAAATAAGTATCTAAGCTTATTGAACCTTTATATAATATGTAATAATGATTAAGTAATGGGATTATTAAATAATATCAAATTCCCAAATTTAAGATCACATTTATGATACTTACTAAATTATTTATAGAATCATGAATAGAACAAAAATTTTATTTTATTATTAAATGTATGACATTTTATTATTATAAGTTTACTAGCTGCGTTCAGGATGTAACAAAACCATGCTCTTTGAAATTTTTATATTTTTACTATCCTTACAGTGCCAATATAATACCAGTGCCCACAGAAGGTGTTCTAGGTGCGTGTGGGGGGGAGGAGAGAGAAATATATTGACTCCCCCCTCCCCCGAAAAATGTCTACGGACACCACAGATAGCAATGTATATTTAATTGCACATACACTACTATAGTAGCCCCACGGCTTCTTTGGTGCTGACTGACAGCTTTGAAAAGTTACCAGACCAAATTATGTATACCTACGCCGGACCAAATGATCTGTAAAAACAATCTAGGTATATACCTAAATGTTGACTGTCAGAAGTCAGCTGTGATATGTTAGTCAGCACCAAAGAAGTCATGGGGCTAGTGTAGCTATAATGATGATCTAGATAACGGAGCGAGAAATTATAAGCTTTGCACCTTATCATTTATTTTTTATGAAGAACTAGAAAGAAGACATTGGTTAGGCCACAGCCCCTAAAAAGATACGTGACTAACGAAAATTTGGGAAACTTTTTTTTTTAAGGATCATTTCAAACATCTTCAAAATACTGTTTCTAAGCTCGTCATTTTAAAAAAAATGCTGTGATATTAAGGAAAGTTTTCCATAAATGTTAATTTTTAAACAAAAAGCACTGCTGATTAATGCTAGGCTTTTGAATCCCTTGACCTTAACATGCCGTATTGAACAAACAAAGAATGTGAAGAAGACTCTAAAACAGGTGCAGAGGGCCATGACTTTACTGCGAGAAGTTATACAAACATAAGAAAAGGGAAACGGAAACTTTTTAATTCATAGATTAGATCGATATTAAGAGATAGGATCCAATTATATTCTGGTTTCTTGCTTGCCTTACAAACATGCAGGCCATTTCATTATGTATTAGTTTATCATAGTTATTATGAACTATAATCGAGCTGTTTACATCAGGTTCGGAAGTTTGTTGACAAGAGTTTGTTACTATGAGCTAAATTCGACATTATCTTAGTTTAAAAACATGTTAACCGGTCCTGTGGTATAGTGGTCAGCGAACCTGGTTCTGGCTACCGACCTAGGGGTCCTGGATTCGATTTCCGGCTGGTATCACAAGTTTTTTTGTTTGTTTTTTTACCGAAATGGTAAACTATCCCCAATGGTCACCAGGGTCTGGTTACCAAGATTTTCACTAATTCCACACCATTATTTCATCTCATCGGGACATTGAATGAGCTTCCACGGAAAGGATGTACGATTGGTTCATTCGGGCGTCCCCCGGTCAGCGGTACACAAGTACCAGGTAATCTTCCCACAAACTGGGCCACGAGTGATGTAGCTCATACACTTACAAATAAATAAACATACTTTTTTTGTCACCACCTAATACTACGCGTATGGGTTTTACGCGTACCAATTCCCCTAATGTGTTGGAGAGCAAGGATACATTTAGAGGAAGCTATCCAGAATTTGCGTGAGGGAGGGAAAGGGGAAAACTATCTAGGAAACACCACCCTTGGTTGACCCAACCAGGATTGGAACCCTTAATATTACCCCCTCTTTTATCAAATTAGGTTAATACAAAAGTGATGTATTTTTGGATCATACGACCCCTGACGCTGGTAATAGAACAGAAGGGTCGGCAATCTATGTTAATGAACAGAAGAGTAATTCTATCGGTCATGATCATTTCACGATATCCACCCCAAGCAGAGGGCTGACATTTTAAAATGTGTAGTCCCTGTGTCGCCTCGAAGATGGAATTTTACATTTTTGATTTTTTTTTTAATTCATCAAAAACTGGGCTGGAAGAAATAAAATTAAGAGTTTTTTTCTGTTTGAAGCAAAGAAAAGAGTTGTCCAAGTACTTGTGCTGTATATATATATATATATATATATATATATATATATATATATATATATATATATNCATTCCGGCGTCTCAGGGGTGGGGGGGGGGTGGCAACACGTCTCGATATCCCACCACCCACCACCCTAGATACTGACCTAAGAGTTGCGTAAAAGAGAACCTCCTTATTTATTTATTTGTGCATTGTAACGACGCGCGAAAAGAGGAATAAATTGTCAACCTCTTGTTTAAGAATCGGTTACACGCGTCAGGGCCAGCTACCAACATGTAAATAATTAATGTGTCCTGTTCTTGTGTATAAAATACGAACCCTCTGGCAATATATATTGTTCTCAGACTTGTCAGAAACTAGGAATGGGTTGAGGGGGACTGGCGGGGGGTCATATTTATAGATGTAGAAACCGGCTTATCTGATTAAAATAGTTCTCTTTTTTTCCATCTAATAGGCTTATGTAATATCACTTTAAGTAGGTTTGTATCTATTTTTATATGTCAATGTTATTCTAACGATGAGTTCCGCTTCTTAATTCACCTTAAACTCCCCATCACCTTCTCCCCTTCACGTCAGCCCCCTGCTTGTGTTAAATAGCTTCAAACCATGTCTATTGTGCACATAATAGGCCTATTTATAAACTAAATAATACCTGCTTCAGTGGTCGAGTGGTCTAAGGCGTCAATATCATGTTGGACTGGCCTGGGGAAGATGGAGAGGTCGGGATTCGAGTCCCGGCCACGTCTACTGAGGGTGGTTTTACCTAAAGGGTTTTCCACTCTCCTTCTATGCAAATGCGGTAAAATTAACTCTAAATATTTCCTTCCTCATCCCTACTCTTTTAAAATAGGTATCACATATGCGTACAACTTGAACAGGTTGTAAGGATGCGGTGATTTTATATATATATATATATATATATATATATATATAAAATTAATTAATTAACTTAGAATAAATTAATCTTAAATTTTAAACTTTTCCCTTTATTTAATTATTACGATCCTTTCGATTATTAAAGGCTTAATCAAAGGGATGTGTTATATGCAGATGATTCCGTATTAATTTTTGAGAATGGAAGTGACTGGCAGAATGAATTAAATCGTTTAGATATGGCTACAGGCAGAATGGATATTTGTATAAATGTCTTCAAAAATAAGGTGATAGTTTTTGATAAGGGCGTATCAGGAAGTGATTGTCATCTTAGTATAAATGGGAAACTTTTAGAATAAGTGAATGCTTTAGTGGATCTGGACAGAATGCTCTGTAAAAGTGGAAGGACAGACTGATGAAGAAATCGACAAATGGGTGAATGCATCTCTGAGAGTATTTAATGTATGTGGACTGTTGCAAAGTATGAATAAGTATCTAAAGGGGTACAGATGGCAGTATATACAAGTGTGTTAAACCAACTTTTTTTTTATGGATGCGAAGAGTGGGCTTGTCAGGAGAATTACAAGAGCGAGGTGAATGTGGTTGGAATGAGATATCTAAGAAATATATGTGGAAAACTCGTATCGACAGACACAGTAATGAATGAGTGATGAAATAATGCGGTTTGAAAAGTAATTCAATAGAGCAATGTGAAAGAAGCTTCTTATGTTGGTTTGGGCAGGTTGAGTGTGGACCGAGAGACGGAAAGAATATATCAAGGTAGAGTGTGGATCAAAGGAAAGGGGTAGGCCATGTAAAACGTAGCTATATGTTTTAGAAAAATGGGTGAAAAAGAGAAAAAATTAAGTGTTTTAAGACTAAAATAGCATGTATGACTCGGTTTGTGGATGTTGTTGAAGCGAAAGGAGTATGCATGGGGAAGTGTGGAGTAAGTTAGTAAGGATGGTTTAAGTACGCAGCTGTTTTTTGAGCTATATGCACATATTTTTGATTGCCTCATAAGGGAACAGAATGATTAGGTATGTATGTATGTATGTATGTATGTATGTATGTATGTATGTATGTATGTATGTATGTATGTATGTATGTATGTATGTAATGTAAGTAATCAAAGGGGTAAGTTTGTCGAAGGATCTATTAGGATCCATCCCAGATATACGCATCTGTATTACGTTAGTAAGCTAGATGATTAAAGTAGAACATTTAGTAAATGTATCCGCATTTACGTGTAGTTAGAGTGAAAAACAATTTAGAAAAAAACTATTCTCAGTGCACCCAAATGGGGTTCGAACCACTAACACCCGTTATCGACAAACCAGATTTACATTTAAACACGTGCCCGTTGTCGTGGTTAGCAAATTATGTCATCTACAAGCCCGTTTTCACACCACAACTTCCTTAGTTTTTTTTTAATTTTAAATGCAAATGCATCTCCCAATCATCAGTTACTCGAATATACCCCTGGTGCGCCGACCAGTTTGACACCTGGAGGTGACTTAAGCCCGTTATGTAAAACAAGGGGTAGTACCCCTCCAACTTCTACCCACCCGTGGTCTAATTTACAGCTCTTACGACACTTTCTTACTCTGCATGAATGGGTGTTATGTACATATGTGTGTGTTTTATATGAATGTAGCTAATATACATATATATGATCAGAATACGCCTCCCTCTTTGCTAGCGCTGCGTGGAAGGTTTGACAGATGACCACACGCGCAGCAGGACCGCGACACCTGCTCGCGGTATGCATAACCGTTAATTGAACAGGCTTAACTCCAATATTCTTGGATATTATTATTATCATTATCACCGCGTCTTACTACTCGACCGGGCTATACGCACTTACGCTAATGTGTAATGGTAGGATGATTGTGATATGAAATGAAGGACCTACAGTTTAACGTGGAATCCGAACCACGGTGGAGGCCTGGCATTCCCCACATTCACAAGATGTCTTGTCAGAGGTGAAGGAAGGGTTTGGTAATAATATAAATCTGTGCCGGTACCGACGATCGAACACCGGTCCCACAGCACGGATGTCTGACACCTTACCCCTAGACAGCTAGGTCATCATTATATTCTTGGTTAGTAAATGTAAAGTGATTGTAGTTATGTAAACAGTAGACCTTACTTACTCCATATATTTTTACTTATTTAATTATTTTTATTTAGCACCACGTTTTAATACTAATTTGGGCTATCCGCATTCCTCCATGCTATTATCGTTACTATGGCTCTAAGATTTCGCTTTGGATTTCGAGCTGAAAATCTTCCATAATTTCTCCTTGGATTTAAAATGAATATATTTTCCCTGGTGATCAATTTAAACAGAAAACAAATTAATACTATATTCAATAGTACAATACATACAAATATATAGCCCTTGTTTAAGTGATTTAAGATTTAGGTCTCACTATAATATGTCAAAACTTTCTAAGCAAAGTACACTCCGGGGGCTCGATCGATTGTTTAGAATTATAAATTAAAATCGCTTGAGATGAGAGAATATACGAAAAATATTTTGATCGGCCACCATATCGGATAATCATATGGAAGACTTTATGTGTATATCGTTTGGTCTGGATAGAAAAAAAAGTGCCTTCTCCAAATATCGTTGACAGTTATCGCGGATAAAATATCTGGAGAAACAGACAGATGAAATTCTAAATGGTTGGGTTAAAAAAGAATCTAGCTTTGCACGCTCAGTGATTTAGATAGAAAGAAGATGTAATTGACATTTACAATTGTCACTTTAACAATTTGAATATAGTTATTATACGTTAAGTAGTGTGGTCTACATATAACTCTCTCTTTAATATCAATACTTGGCTAAACAAAACGTGCATATCCCGTTTGTTGTTTTATTTTGGTGTCTAGAACTACATTTTTGAAGAAAAATTCTACTTGGGGCTATTCGAGTAGGATGAATGTAATGGGGTTCTATTATTATAACAGACAAAAAAGATTGTTATGAGTGGACCTTACCTGATGTGACCTAAGCGTATCTGACTTGATTAGCTCTGACCTTAATTAATGGATTATGGGTGAGAGGATCCGGCATGAGAATACCTGACATGAACCAATCTAGTAAACATAAACAATAATTTAAAGTCCTAAATCTTGCCAGTATTTGAACCAAAGCCTCTCAGAAAGGTTTCTAACGTCATCTCAAGGAAGGACACCTAGATTCTCCAAAGGATGAGGCACATGCTTGTATTTTCAGCCAAGACAGAATATGAAAAACGTTTTATTTGTATTGTGTGGTTATATTTCCTTGTTATAAAAGTGAACGTGATGGTTTGGATGCATGGAACAGGAGCTAGTGGCAGCAGTGTTTTTGCAGTTTTGATAGCAAAACAGTTTTTTTTTCCGAGATAAATCAAATGTTGCTCCAGTAGAAACATAGAATTTAATTTTATTCACATGGTAATATCAACAGTTGTTGAATATCTGTCATGAGCATAGCGGCACTAGATGAGAAACATTTGATATGAAAGTATAAGGCTATAATCAAATTCAGGACACCCTTGACAGATATTAGAAAACTCTTGAGAACACCATGTGAAGAAAATTGAACCCTGGAACAATATATTATTTGTTTCGGACAAAAAAAAGTTTTGTAATAAAAACTGGGACCGGACTTTCCTTAAATCGCGCTCCCTACATCACCACCTTAAGTATCCCAAATAAAATTAATAATATATCATAATTTAAGAAAGGTGTGGATGGCCAATAGCATTCTCTTTTAATGGACATTTTAAATTGGAATATGAAATTAACCTATCACGTTGGTGGAAAACCAATTTTAAAACTACTCATAATTGAGATTTTCGATTTATTTAATTTTTATTTCAGTGGAGTTGCTATTTTGTAAAATATCGTATGTTAGGTCATTGTGTATTAATGCAGGCACTAGCTAGAGTAGTGGTTCCAAATTTTCTCGACTCGCGAACCCCTCTCACAAATATCTGAGCTCATGAACCCCCTGGCAAATATCCATAGCCACTCATTTAATTTTATTCCTAATTTTTATGAAATTTAGCTATTAATTTTAATCAAAATGCTTTATACCTTTAAATTAACCCACTACATCTCGCTAGGTACTTTGGGATATCCCTCCAAATATAATGGAATATTATTGAAACTACTTAAGTACAAGTTAAAATAATTAAACATTAAAAAAAAAATTAAAACTGAAATTACTGTAGTAACATTTTATTATCTTTACTGTCACAATATTATCACATTTCCCATGGTTTTTAAAGTGGTACTGGAAATTGCTCCTTTAATCACAAAATGCCATGCCGATTTAAGATTCAAAATTGTTAACAAGTTTTAACAGCTTCTCACCGCTTCACGTGACTTAATGAGAAGGATGTTCTTGCTTTGGATGGCACCTAGCTTTAAAGTCATGAACCACAGACGATAAATAAAGTCTCAAGTCACTTTCTGTATTGAGGTTGTTTCTGTATTTATTTTTTAGATAGGCATATGAAGAAAAGGTTTCTCGCTTAAATACGTAGAAGAAAATGGTAACAAAGCTGTAATATCTCTCTTCTCTAACAATGAGAACTCCGCCTTTAAACTTAACCAGAAATCATTTAATGACCAAGATTTATAGCTTTTATTTAATTCAAAATCAGTGGAAATTTCAAAAGGCTGCTCTTTTTCTCTCACGCATAATGTGGAAGCTTTCAAAACTGCTGTCTCTTCCAGAGGATTGAGAGTCCAATTGTTATTATTGGACAGGGTAGGAAATACTCTTTGAAGGAAGTCCCTTCAAGTGTTCTATAGCCACGTTCTTTACATTTTCGTCCAAAGAAAGCTGATTTTCTATCAAGAAGTCATGAAGGGTATCAAAGCACTCCGTTGGGTTTCTAATTAAACAAGTTTCCCAAAACATTTTTCTTATGAACAACTCGATACGTTCTTGCACAGTAAAAAGTTAATATTTTACCCCTGAAGAGAGAGGTTTAAAATGTTAATTTTAAAAAAAATGTCTGCCATATAGGCCAAAGCCTTGAGCCACATTTGATATTGCGTGCACTTTGCTTTGTGAGAGAGATAGTAGGTAAGAAAAACGAAAACTTTGTGTTTCAAGTTCAAACAATCTTGTAAGAGTTCTACCTCGAGATAGCCACCTGACTTCAGTGTAAGACGATAAACAGTTGTAAATACTTTCCATTTCCTCAAAAAGTGCTGCGAAAATCCACAACTACAGAAATATTTTGGCGAACCCCCTGGAAGATTTCGGGAGCACCCAGGGGGGCTCGTGAACCACGGTTTGGGAACCTCTGAGCTAGAGAAGAGTTATTTTAATTTCCACAAAAAAAAGTGGAGTTAAGATTCTTTTTTTAAAGAAACAAATTAAGATGTCACATAATATAACCACATAGACTGCAAGAATGAATATAAAAACCTCTCCTCAAACTATTTAGAATAAAAAGACATAGCTTATTTTCTCGAAATTAAAAACAATATAATGGATACAAATGTTTATTTTACCTGTTCAAAAAAGACTGCGTCCAATTGGTAAATATAAATATAGTGAATTATTTGTGATCTAAAAAGAGTATTAGCTTGACGAATGTGAACTATTAATCCTTTTTATATTTTTAAGTTTTTAATACACTGGTGCAGTTTAATCATTTAAATTATACTTACTCCTTAACTATACGGTTAGCTATAAGAATCTGATGGAAGGAAACTTTTAAGAAATCTTATTTATTTTGCAGTAAACTTAAAGAAAAAATATATTTTTAGTATTATTGATAGACCGCTTCTGTGGTCTAATGGTCAGAATATCTGGCTTCAGATACAACGGTCCCGGGTTCAATTCCCGGTGCTTGCAGATTTTTCTGTGAAGCAGAGTGGATCTGTGACGGGGTCAAAATTAGCCCTGTGAGGACAAATGAGGAGCTACTGGAAGGAAGAAGTAGCGGCTCCGGTCTAGGAAACTGAAGGGTTCGTTGGCCTGACCAGATGACACCCTCTATCCACAAATGTTGGTGCTATCTTCAACAACATACGGTGGCTGCTCGTTTGGTATAGCTGGTGACATGGAGAGATTATTTAATAGGTATTGATATATATGAAAAGTGATCATTTAAGACCACATAACATGACGTGAATGTATGAAAATTGTTTTAGTAACTATTATAGTTGTCAAAAAAGAACCCTTTCATTTTACAGTGGGTTGTGAAATTTATTACATTTCTAGAATTATTAGAAATAAATATTGAGGCACAATCATACATATTTTCCCATTCATTTTATTATAGCTTGTATAACTGGAACAACATTTTCAAAAATTTATTATCAGTTAACTATTCTTACATTATACATAAAAGGTCAGGATATATATTATAATTGGGAATGAAAATGTTCAATATTGCGTTTTCTGTACTAGAAAAAAAAACTTAAGTTATTATTTTACCCCGTTTGGTTAGCGCAGATTTTCTATGAGAATATATACCTTATACAATGAAATATTTGGACTGACTGTGACATGTGTAGCTCTTACATCTTCAAGCACTATTTGTGATCAATTAAGAACTATCAGATATAGAGACGCGAAAAGTTCCCATAAATGTATGATTGTGGACATGACATGCTCCCACCCCCTCTCCACTCGTTTGAAAGAAAAAAGCGGGATTTTATTCCTAAGTTCACCTATTGGTTTGGATTTTTGTTATTATCTTTCAAATGTGACAACTGCGGTTCACTTGACTAGAATAATTAATTTTTTTTTTTAAATGTAGTAACTTTGATGACCATCAACTAATGTTATTTCTACAACGCAGGAATCTTAGCTTTATAATGCTTTACTACTAAGTTACCCAGTTACCATCCTGTGCTCAGAGTCATTATTCTGTCAAGGCTAAACAAAGCTGAACCCCCCCCCCCCCCCCCCCCCC
>CABFVX010000871.1:179576-190842 GCA_902151425.1 Timema shepardi
GGGGGGGGGGGGGTTCCTAAATGGTTTTCTACTCTCCCTCCACGCAAATGCGGGTTCACTTCCTCTAATTCAACCTTCCCAATCCCCAATCCATTAGAGTAATAGTACTTAAAAGCGTAAAACCTGAACGGGTAGTAAGACGCGGTGCTAAATATTATTATTATTTAGTAGTGCAAGACTTCTAAGAGGCGTACTTTATTATTAAAAAGTTCTGGATCAATTATTTAATGACCTATTTCTCACTGTCGGCTGATAAAAGTCCTCGCACAAACTTCACACATGTAGCGCAGCCATGCGCGTGTTCCCGTGTGCATTACTCTATATATTCACAGGTACTGACAGTACGCTGGTTGGTGACCACACCGTCACGTCCCAAATAAACTCTCGTCCTTTATTTTGACGCGCACTGACACCAATATTTGTTTCCATAGCACCACATCTTACTAACCGTTCGGGTTATATGCTTATGTAATAATCACGCTTTTAGTTTTAGGGATGAGGAAGATTATACCCAAATTGTACCCGAATCTACGTGGGAGGAGAGTGTAAAACTATTTTAGAAAACCACCCTTGGTACAGTAGGACCATGGCTTCTATGGTGCTGACTGACAGCTCACAGATGACTTCTGATGGCTTTGAAAAGATACCAGACCAAATCGTGTATCCCTACGCTGAACCATATGATCTGCAAAAACATGTGTTTAGCAGCTGTCACTTCTGACAGTCAAAATTTAGGTATACACCTAAATGTTGACTGTCATAAGTGAATTGTGAGCTGTCAGTCAGCACCAAAGAAGCCATGGGGCTACTGTACACTCGACTGAGATTCGAACCTTTATCTCCTCACTATCGGCAGTCTATTCATTGAATGAGTGATCATGCGGCCACCGAAGTGGGTGACACCAATTTGATGCCGGACCTGGCATCCCGCGTGAACTCCTTATTCCTTATTACAACCCGAGACGATAAAAATGACGCATGTCGCCCGTGTGCACCGAGCATACATTAAACTGAAATTAAGTTTATGCAATGACGAAACATCTCACTAGAAAAGCTTTATTTATTATTAGTTATAGCTTACACCGGTGGGCACGTGGTTTGTATATCAAGCACATTTAGTATTATTTCTGGTGACGGGGATGTTGAGGCTCTAATTTCAATTTGGCAATACTAAGGATTTTGGTCACTGCGCAAGAGTAATACACATATACACTAATTACCAGTGTGTTAGGCATGAGAACGGTTCAATTCAGAGGGAGTGTACTTGATTTTTTTTTAGGGAGAATGGGAAATTTTTTAGGAAAAACCAATCTTAGTACACCTGAGAATAATTCACACCCTAATATCTCCATCATCGGAAGTTTAGTCTATTGCAAGAGTAACGTCTCAGACCATTTAACCAATAAGGTGGGCTACAAAGGAGTTATTTTTTAAAACTTAATCTGACTTTTTTCCCTGCATAAAATGCAGGTAAACATTCTCTAAACGGGTAAGAATGAGGATGGTAAAATTCAATATAAATATGAGGATATATCGGTCGGGTGCATAAAACGCATATAATGAAAACAAATTATTTGATATAGCCACCAAGGTCAAGACCCCTTGGAATGTATTTGAAGAAAGGTTTTTGGTGTCAGTTTAGGGATTGGATGGAAGTATCTCAGAATACAGTTGAATAGTAAGCTTAGGTTACGTATTGGTGGTCATTAACGTTCCAGTTGGGTTTTTTAACGGAGAAATATATAGCTTTTGCAATAAAATACAACGCCTTACTATGGCAACTGCACTCAAGGCCATAAGGTTAAGGTAGTAGGGTTGGAAACTCAAGTTGAGGGCAGTGTTCTTGAAGTGTTTGTAAAAATTGGTAAAAGGAAATCAAATAATACTCCAGTAGAAACATGGGGCTTAGTTAATTTTCTTCCCATGGCAATATCAACAGTTGTTGAATACCTGTCATGAGCATAGCGGCATTAGATCAGACAATTGTTTTAAATGAAGAAAAAAATGTCATTAAATTCCAAGACATCCTTGACAGATATTCATGAACTGTTGAGTTCACCATGTGAAGAAAGTTAAATTCTTTGTTTCTACTTGAAAATTATTTGATTTCATTTGACCAAAAAAATATACTCTAATTTAAAATTAAGGGTTTCAAACCTTTTTACATTTGTGTGCCTCAATCCAATCTTAGATACTTTTAAGTAAATAAATAATTAGTTAAAAAATTAAAGCAAAGTATTCTGGGTTGTTAAATACTTTTAAAACTTCACACACATAAAATATATTTCCAGATAAGGAATAAAAAGAGAGAGAAAGCCTGAATAAAATTGTTATATTCTTATTTGAATAAAAAAATACATAGCACATTTAAAACGATAACAAATAAAACTGTAGGCTTGTCTCAAAGAAAGCTATTTTTTTATATGGTCTAGTGGTCAAAGTTACTGGCCACAAATCCAAAGGTTTCGTGTTCAATCCCCGGCAATTCCATACATTTTCTGTAAAGCCGTGGGTTTGGAATGGGCTCAAAATCGTGAGGACAAAAATGAGAAGCAACTTGTATAAATAAGTAGAAACTCCGGTCTAGAAAACTTAAGATTAGTAGGTTTGTTGGGCTGACCACATAACACCCTATATTTGCAATCGTTGGCACTATAATCGCTAACGACATTGGCCACATGGTTAGTATAGCTCGCTTGTGGGCTCATGTCATGGAGTTTTTTTTAAATTCAAACTAGCTAAACTTAAAAAGGGGGAGGGGGGAGATACTCAATATTTAATTATTTTTAAATACCTATATTTACATTAATTTACCTTATTTTTAGAGAAAATAATAATTCTTTATTTAGAATCAACGCCACACCTATGATAAAAACAAAACAAGACATAGCTATGTTAGTCTAATGTAGACTACATCCAAACTAGATAACAACACCTGTCCAATTAAAGTCGAAAACGTATCGTTACAACATATCATCTTACAAATAAATAAGCTGTTTTTATCAAACACCGGCATCTACAAAATGTTGAAATGTCTCTTAAAATACCCTTGCACAAAAATACAAATTTGCATAATTTTTTGTTTCCTTTTTTATTCAAAAAAGAATAATTTGATCATAATACTTTACAAAGCGTGTGACAATTATTCTGATGTAACCAAACACAGCGAGTAAGGAAATGACCCATTAAAAACATACCTTACACAAACATACTGAATAGTGAATAGTCCTAACGTTTTGTAGTAGTCGGACTAGTTTATTTACATTCTCTTGACATTATAACCGGGTGTATAATTCGGTGGGTTTTTTGATATCAGAAGAAGACATCTTCATATCCTGCGCGCTATTACCGATGTCATCCAACTGTCGGGTCGAACTTTTTAACTGTAACGCCTTATTACCATTTCACTTTAATACTTCCGCACCCAGCCAAGGGGGGAAGTGGTGGGGTGATATGGCTGGGGAAGTTAAGGGCGGGGAGGGGGGGAGGACAAATTCAAAATAGGTAGTTATGGTCTTTACGGCGTAGCACGAAGAGGAAATATAAACAATGCGTTATAACAACATGTTTTTAACTTGTTAAGAATTTTAAAAGAACGCATAATCAAAACCTTATTTTAGTATTTACATATGATTTACATTTCAATTTGTTTTTGTTTTCAATTAGAAAACAATGTGTTTCTTTGAAATTTTACTTACAAATTTTAAAAACCACTTGTAACTTTAGTTAATATTGGTATAAGACAATGATTTTCAAAGTAGGTTATTGAAAAAATATATAGTTTAAAACTTTAAAAATACATTTTAAAATATATCTAAGAATTATTTTAGAAAACATATGTACTGTATTAACTAACGTAAAAGACACACATTTGTGGTCGAGTGGTCCAATGCGTCACTCTTGTGTCAGAGTGGATTGCCGGGTATGAGGTGATTTGGGTTCTAATCCCCAACGGGTGTACTAAGGGTGTATTTTTTCCCTGGACAAATTCCCGCTCTTCCACAACATAAATACAGGTAGACTTCTTCTAGACTCTTCTTTCCTCATCCTTACCTCGTTAGTGCAATAAAATGCTGATTGCAAAGTAAGACGTGGTGAACCAACAGCCTAACCTAGCACAACTATTGATTAAGGTGAAGTGGAAGGGGACTTGAAAAAAAAAGTGAGGTCTGCAATTTTTAAAGCAAAACTTTTCTTGTCCAAAATAAATTAAATATTTCTCCAGTAGAACCATAGTTTAATTTTCCTCACATGGTGATATCAACAGTTTTTTAATATCTGTTATGAGCATACCAGCATTAGACGAGAAACCTTTTAAATGAAGAGAAACAATTGTCAATCAATTCCAGGACACCCTTAGAAAGTATTCGACAAATTTTGAGATAACCATGTGAAGAAAATTAATTTCTCTGTTTCTACTGGATAAATATTTTATATATTTCGACCAAACCTTACACTCCCACCTTAAGCTCACCCGATTCATAATTTATTTTTAAAATCCAAGCAATCATGCAACCGTGTTCCGATAACGAGAGGTGTAAATAATATATTTTTAATGACTGGTCTTATTAACCTTTCATAAATCAAAGAGCCCACAAAAATGTTGTGAAATATGGCAGAAATATGGCAGTGACATATAAATGATGTTCCTCGCGCGTGACTTAAAGCACACCGGAATGAAATAGCAGCAATTCATCAAGTAATAATGTTGAATTCTGATGATTAAGATGCTTTGGACTTGATGAATTGAGTCATTGTTACTACTTATTACAGTAGCCCCATGACTTCTTTGGTGCTGACTGACAGCTGATGGCTTTGAAAAGTTACCAGACCAAAATATGTATCCCTACGCCAAACTATATGATCTGCAAAAACATGTGTCTAGGAGCAGTCACTTCTGACAGTCAACATTTAGGTATATACCTAAATGTTGACTGTCAGAAGTCAGCTGTGAACTGTCAGTCAGCACCAAAGAAGCCATGGGGCTACTGTAGTTATTAGATACAATAATAATTATCAACGCGGTAAACGACGGGTTTTGGGTTTATCCTTTTTTTTTAACAAATATAAAGATAAAGGGATGCTTTCACTGTTTTTAAATTGTTAAATATGTAACCAGAAAAATGCAGTCGTTTCACAAAATGAGTAAAGAAACATTAAATGTGTTACTAAGAAAAGTTGAAACTGGATTTTAAAACAAGATACAAACTTAAGGGCGTGTGTGTGATCTGAATAATGTATTTTAATAAGTCCAAACAAATGCCCAGAGAATTAAATGAACCTACTTGTCCGTAACATGTGACAAAAAACGGATACTGTACCAATCGTCCGATATTTCTGCTTGGAGGAAAAATTGAAAAAATGCATAGGTAGAAAAAAATCTTTAGTACACATGGCCTTGATCTGGGCTCCGATTTCCGTGTCACAAGCGAGCTTAACTTTGATATTTGGACTGCGTGCTAACCACAACGGGTTATATATAGTTGCAACATTATTATTAAGTTATTATTAATAATAACTATAATATAGGCCAAATTAAACATATTTTTAGAATGAAAATAAATTAGACTTTTAAATAAAGGATACTATTCCTACAAATAGCTATAATATTAATATATCGTATTAAATAGGCTACTGTTAATTACTGTAACGCTCTATTAAATACATGCTTAGAAAAAGTTATGTTAAATACACGTTTTATTTAATAGGTCCGCTAACTAATCTAACATTATTATTATTATTATTAGCACCGCGTCTTACTACCCGTTCGGGTTATACGCACTTACGCTAATGTGTAATGGTAGGGTGGGTGTGAGATGAAATGGAGGACCTACAGTTTAACGTGGAATCCGAACCATGGTGGAGGCCTGACATTCCACACATTCACAAGTTGTGATTAATACACGTCTTGTCAGAGGTGAAGGAAGGGTTTGGCTATCAGATACATCTGTGCCGGGACCGAGGATTGAACCCCTGACATAAGTCTGACACCTTACCCCTAGAGGTACCCAATGATGAATTCATTTGATAATAAATTTACCTCGTGTAAATATGATCCTGGCTTGGCGCTAACACTACATTATGTTTCTAAAACGGTTTTATTTATTTATCAATCTATTAATTTTAATATTGTCAGATTTTAATAGGAGAGACCTTATCTGACCGAAAAGCTAATAGATCAACCTTCATGTATTCATACGTCAATTCATGTTATCTGCAGATGCCACTTTGAGAGATCAAATATAAAAAAATAACAATAATATAATAGTATTTATAAATTTTTGCTGGAAAAAATGTGTTTGTATTTTCTAAAAGTCACGTTCCTCTGAAAATTGGATTGTAGTTGTGCTAAGCAAATGTATTCAAGGTAGCAATAAAGTGCATACAAATTTAAAAATTATCTGAATTCATATATAATCAGTGATTAAAAAGATCAAACGTCCTCTCCAAATTGGCTTTAAAAGGCCTATACACGGTTACATAGCTGGCCCCAGATGTTATCAAGTAAAATGGGCCAAAGAGATTGGTAAGAGGAGAAAGGGGGAGGAATCTGGGTGGTGAGAACTGTTGGTATGGTAATAATAATGAAATTCCGTCTTATTTTGGAAACCACAGTAACGCGTTTGCCTTGTGGTAGTTTTCACGAAATGTGCTAGCAGTATTCAGAGAGCTAGGCACCAGGTGCTGAAATATTATAACCTGCACGGTACAGTCGGGGACGGGTTCAAATTGTACACACAAATGAAACAAAGCCTGAGATTATTAATATACTAATTTTTACTTTCTCACATAGAAAATGTTTTGAAATTATGAACATTTTCTACCTCTAGAGGGTGACCTGTTTATTTTAGTACCGCACATTGCTAACTGTTAAGGTTATTCGCATATGTACTAGTTACGCTAGTGAGTTAGTGATGAGGAAGGTTAAATTTAGAGGAAGTGTACCGGCTCAGCGTGGAGGAAGTGTCGAAAACTATTTAAGAAAAACCACCCTCAGGACACTCGACCAGGATTTGAACCCAGAACTCCCTGTCATTAGCCTAAGGAGAGAGTGACGCCTTAAATCATGCGGCCACTGAAGCTGGTAATGATGGTTGTTGAATATCTACTTCATGTTTAAGACAGTGTTTCTTATGTTATGTTTTTGTATTGTGGAAATTTTATAATCCGACACCTTAGCTCAGTCGTTATCGTGTCTTTCTACTGGGTTAAAGGTCTCGGTTTCGATTCCCGGCATTGCTGAAAAATTTATCATCGGTGAAATGTGGGTTTACCTCTTTACAATGCTCAATTAACGGCTGGGGACTGGATGTTGTGCCCGTCCTAGTCTTAAGTTATAGTATAAGATACACGGAGCTACGACAGGCCTATCAAGCCGGTAGTGGAAAATAGATGGCATGAATAAATATTAACCCAGTCTACAAGCGGGAAACAGTAATGGATGCAAAAAGAATGTGGTATTTTTATTATCAACTCTATTACTCGTAATCGAAGTGTTGGGTTTATTATTTGAGTATATTGCATTATTTTGTTTTCGTATATTGCGATCTGTATTGTTGAAAACAAAATTATATAATGTTTGTTTGTGTATAACTCTCTCTCGCAATATTAAATATGTGCTATGTTCTATATAGTCAGACTGTACCTCCAGATTTGATATAACTTCTAATTTTAATTTATTCTCTCACCCAAACAATGGCTCTTGTCATTTTATGAGCCTCATAAATAAAATTAATAGTGCACCGTACATAATATAATATATTCATTTTTCTGTGGAAAAATTTTTAAAATTAAATGTACAGATAAACGCTACAAACTATAATTTTGCTTTGTAACAATATATGAATGAATCGTATTGTTTTCCACCATGATAGTCAAATTGTTTTAGGCACTAGACTGGTACTGCCTTGGGTCGACATAGAGGTCGTGATTCGAGTCCCGTTACAGTTTACGACGTGGTTTTTTCCTAAATTGTTTTTCTTCTCCATCCATGCTTGTGCTGGTACACTTATTTTAAATTATGCCTTTATTACACCTAATGTAGCTTAAATGTATTTTTAAAATCACTCAAGTTAAAAGGATAAGGAATTTGGATGCCAAATTACTAACCTATATGAAGAGAGAATAGAAAATCACAATATGAAAAGGTTGTCAATTTAATATCATGGTTAATTAAAACTATTGTTTAGTTTCATGGTTTAATTAAAATATAAGCACTCAATAACAATCAAACACAAGCCGTTTATAGCCAATATGATGGAAAGATCACCCAAGGACATATGGAATGGACCCCCGGTGTTGATTCCCGTGTCAAGGTGGTGTTTTCCAACTGTGCTTTTAGATTAATTTCTTACCTGTTTTGGTGGCCTCATGGCCTAAGGCGTCACTTTTGTTTTAGACTAGACTGCCGATGACAGGGAGATCGGAGTTCGAATCCCGCTAGGGTGTAATGAGGGTATTTTTTCCAAAATAGTTTTGGACTCTTCCTCCATGCTAAGCGGGCACCCTTCCTCTAAATTTAACCTTCCTCATCAATAACTCACAAGCTTAATTAGTACATATGTGAATAACCTGAACAGGTATCAAGGTATGGTACTAAAAGAAATATAAAATAAAAAGAAAAATATAACTGTGATTGATAGCATTTTCACACCAAATGATATTTCAGTATATTTTTAAAACAAACCAGTTGATTAGAAAAGAAATGCATGCTATAATTTGCTTTAAACTACTGATCTCACCTTCAGAAGCTGAATTTACGTTTTAAAAAGAAATATCTTCTGATATTTTGTTATTTTGTTGAACCACTCGAGTACAAACACATTTTTATTTTTCACCAATATAATATTTTATAAAATGATAGGTTTACTTATTTATTCGATTACTTTTAGGTCGTTGATAGTGAACCGGCACATGGAATATGCTTCGCAATGACTGCCGTCAAAGGGAGACGGCTCCCAGATAAACATTCGAACCTTTAGAACTGTCCATTTTTTTATTATTTGTTTTACAAAGGAAGTCCAAGTGACTGTGAAACAAGTTGATGTTCAATATTCATTAAATCAAGTTCAACACACTCAAACAAATTTTTTTTAAAGGATTTATGTGAATTAATTAGACATGTTTTACATTCAAATTATTTGCAGGGGCATACATTTTGTTGACACCATCCTAAGTTCAAGGCTTGATATTTTCTTGTGTATCTGATTAACAATGCCGTTTTAATTATGTTAATTTTATACGTATGATAGAATAATTACGTTGAAATCTACCCTAAAAGAACTATATTATTATTATTGGTGTCACATGTCGTGCGTCATATATTGTTAAAGAACAGTGAACTTATTGTTCACACACTTTTATACTGATGGCTTTTATTAACATTTTAAACAATATAATTTACAATATAATTATTTGAAACTTTTATATTCTGTGACCTCGACCGTGTTTTCCTGGTGCTTCAGATGATGACGAACCACTTTTTATTGACTTGGGATTTAAAAATATGTAGGGCCGTATATATAGTCTAGAATCGAAGAGCAACCAATCGATACGCTTCGGTGGCCGCATGGTCTAACGCGCTACTCTCGATCCCAGATGGGCACACTGTTTTTTTTCTTCCTAAATGGTTTTACACTTTCTCCATGCAAATACAAGTGCCCTTTCCCTAAATTAAACCTTCCTACTCTCTAACACACAAGTGCCATCAGTACATAGGAATAACCCAAACTGGTAGGAAGACGGGGTGCTAAAAAAAAAAAATCTCCCGTTCGACCGTAACTGGTTGTTATTCGTACACTGGGAGATTGGTCGACTTCCGAGACTGGACTATAAATACGGCCCTTAAGGTCATATACACAGACGAGAATTGGAGAAGAACCAATCTCCCGTTCGACCGTAACTGGTTGTTATTCGTACACTGGGAGATTGGTCGACTTCCGAGACTGGACTATAAATACGGCCCTTAAGGTCATATACACAGACGAGAATTGGAGAAGAACCAATCTCCCGTTCGACCGTAACTGGTTGTTATTCGTACACTGGGAGATTGGTCGACTTCCGAGACTGTACTATAAATACGGCCTTCACTCTTCACGTGATGTGGAAGGAGGTGATGAGTAAAAGATACCGGGTCCTTCTTGACCTTGGCACCTGGTATCACAGCACCCCAGCACCCCACTAGGGTTACACGTGCCTGTAAAAACAATCACAACAAAATAATTACAATAAAAATTGATCCAATAGGCTCCTTCCAATAACATTTCACAGGACAGCAAACCTAGTGATTTACTGAATATCCCGTGAATAAGTACTTTTATAAGGAAGGAGCACACGTACAAGGTACTCTGGTTCGATTCCAGGTAGTACCGAAAAACATATTTTATTCTTTTTATACTAGCTCGCCCTGCTACCCAGTTTTTTTTGTTGTTTTGTGTTTTACTTGAGGCATTTAACGTGCACATCCTGAACCGAATGGTTATATCATCATACCGTCTGTAATCGAACAAGGGACTCTTAGCTCAGTAGGCAGACACACTACCGACTGGTGTCGTCCTGCTAGCCAGCTGAGGCGGGGTTTGTAATATTTTCTGAGTTTTCCTAAGATAAATCAGTTTGTAAGTCTGCGTGTTAACACATTCTAACCCACTTCGGTGGCAGTATGGTCTAAGGCGCTACTAACGCAATAGACTAAGAGTGCCGATGATGGGGCGATAGTAGTTCTGCTACCAGAGATACTATAGACTTCGTAGAGAAGATTGTGATGTCTGTGGCGTCTGAATCACCTCCTCGCCACAGATTGAACTCTGGCGTTTATCATGAGTACTGAGAGACGTAGTTGATTATGTCGCTGTGCCCTTAACCCTAGCAACCCTATGCTATATCTTGTCCCAGGTTTTAAGGACGAGGCACCTCGAACCCAAATTTTTTATTGTACGTTTTTATTGATTAATGCATAACTATCATAATTAATGAACATATTATACATGTTTGATTATTTGTTACTGTGTAAAGAATAATAAACAAATTAATAGGTTCACAATTGTCTGTGCACATTAGAGTTTTCTTAGAGTGTTTTATACGAACAATTTATGTATGGCAACGCTGAATATTATTGACCATTAATTAAATATAGAGTGATATCACAAATTATATGAAAAATTACCGGTTTTAAATGAACTTTATAGATAGAAACAAATCAATATGGATTTATTATGTTAAGAAATTATGTTTAAAGTCATCCTAAAGAGGGGGGGGGGGTTCCAGT